>JAGFMF010012294.1:3999949-4018043 GCA_019455555.1 Galemys pyrenaicus
ACTGCCTTTCACCATGCACAAAAATCAACTCAAAATGGATTAAGGACTTAGACATAAGACCTGAAACCATAAAATATATTGAAGAAAAAGTAAGCAAAATCCCATTGACTTTTAATGACAGTAATCTTCACTTCTCAGCACAGAGTAGGATTTATAGAGTATTAGAAAAAATCCAATAACCACAATTCATGTACTAAAAATATTGGTACAGAAGCTCATGGCATTATTTTATAAAACTACAAAATGTTGAGCCAGTTGAAGCACTCAAACCTAAAAGACATCATGTTTTAACTAGAACTAGGGATTTGGTCATCACTTTACAAGCTAAGAAGAGATATAGGTCATAGGGAACAGCTCAGATACAGCAGGTATCTCTTGGCCCAAACCAGAACGATATCATTGCGAGAGGACATTATTCTACAGGTTTGATTCTTAAAACCCATGCAACATCATTTAATTACCTACCAATGGATTTTTACAGAACTTCTCTGAGGAAGCTCTGATGCTGTAAAATCTATTTAAACACAAGTAGAAAGCAAATGAGCCAGAACCGTAATCTGCACAATTTCCCTCCCCAGGGAGGAGTGTAGGAAGTGACTGCTGGGTATTGTAAATAATGTGGCTGCGAGCAAGGGCATGTACATGCCTGTTCAAGGCTGTGTTTTTGATTTTTTTGATTATATACCCAAAAGTGGAATTGCTAAGTCATGCGGTAGTTCCGTGTTTAATTTGTTGAGGAAGCACCAAATTTTTTCCACAGTGGATGCACCATTTTTATTTTTTCATTTCTAACTTTTGAAATATGTAGTAACATATACATTAATATACATAAATATACATAGTTTGACATTTTTAATCCTTAGGATTGACAATAAAATGCATAAGAGAATATACTGTAGAATCAGGTAGAGAGATTTTTGAAGTTAAGATAAATACTTTTTATCTCAGATTTAATAAAATTTCTACCAAAATCTCTTTAGAATTCTTCACAGGAGTAGAAAAAGATTCTCAGAAATACAGAAAAACACAAAAGATCTATAATAGCCAAATCAATCCTGAGAATAGAGAACAAAAATAGAGGTATTCTCTCTGGATTCAGACTATGCTACAAAGCTATAGCTATCAAAACAGCACTGTAATGTAAATAGACATATATCAAATAGAAAAGAATTGAGAGTCCATAATAAACCCAAACTTATTCATAAACCTAATTTACAACAAAGGAGAAAGATCACATAGTGAAGGAAAGAAACTTTCTTCAATAAATGGTGTTGGGAAAACTGAAGTTATGCAAAAGAATTAATCCCAGCCACTACCTAACACCATATATAAAAAAATTCAAAAAAATAAACATTCAAACATAAGACCCAGACCCAAAACCATGAAATACATTATTTTTTAAAAAAAGCATAGGTGATAAAGTCCTTTCTTTTGTCTTAGAGCTATCTTTGGGGATTCAACTCCAAGAAAAACAAAGAAAAAATAAATGAACTATATCAAACAACAACAACAAAAAAACCCTGCATAGTGAAAGAAATTATAATCAAAACAAAGACAACCTACTGAATGGGAGGAGATATTTGTAAAATAGAAATTTGACTATCTGAAAAAGGGTTCATATGATATACACATACATATAAACACACACACAGACACATGTATATATACACATACACACAGACAAAATAACAAGAAAAAAAGACCTGATTTAAAAATGGACAGAAGAACTAAATAGATATTTCATCAAGAAAAGACCTGCAGATCGGGCCTCCCTGGTGGTTCAGTGGGTTGAGCGCTGCACTGTGAAGCATCCACAGCACAGCAGTGCAAGTTTGATTCCTGACGGGGGAGGGAACCCACATGGTGCAGCAGACCTCTCCTGCCTCACCCACTGCTCCCCTCAGAAGTGTGTTTCAGTAGATCTGCCTGTTCTCCTCCCCAATCTGTCTCTGGTGAGTCTTCTCACCTCCCCGACTGTAGACTGTACCCCAGCTCTTATATAAATAAATAAAAATAAGTCTAAAAAAATTCAATGAATCAAAAAAAAATCTCTGCAGATGGTCAACAGTCACTTGAAAATATATTCATTCTCAGTTATCATTAGGGAAATGTATATCAAAGCTGCAATGAGATAACACCTCACACCTGTTAAAATGTTATTGCTAGAAAGCTATAGCTTGGTGATTTTCATGATAGCTTAAGGGTTAGAGGAAATCATAACCAATGAACTTGCTTGAGTATACTTGTAGATTATGTAAAAAAAGCAGGAAATGAATAAAATATGGAGAAATATGCAATATTTATTTTAGTCAAATATTTTTATAGTAAATGCGCCATTGATTTTTACTAGAAGAATAAATTCAGTTTGTCATGTAAGTGATCGAACATGTATGTGTGCAAATGTGTGCGTTTTGGTGTCATGAATTAAAAGCAATATGTTATACAACAGAAAACTGAATTTGATATAAAAAAGATCACAAAAATGTTAAAATTTAGTAATATGAGATCAATGCTTGTTAAAAAAAAATGTACAGTATTTCTAACAAAATAGATTGCATTCCAAAAGCACACACACACACACATACACACACAGCCAACTCACAATCAAAATCAAGTTACTTGGAGAAAAACATATTTCTACAATAGACCAGATCAGTCATCATTCCTTGCATGCCACAATTCTCACAAAATAAAGACATTATCAAATTCTAACTAATGTGGGGTTTTAAAATAAAACTCAAAAGTAGGAGAATTCACCACCCTTCCCGTCAATGTTGTCCTATTTATTATTATAAATAAATGTAGAGTTAAACAATTATGATCACTGACTAGCATGTGAAGTTTAAGAATTGACAGATTATTCCTTCAATCATACAAAAGTTAAAATTTACATATTCCAGGAATTTTCTATTTTAGGGCCTCTCATTCGTATTCGCACACACATGCAAACCTATACATATATCTATATCTATCATATTTATCTATTATGTAACCTATCATGTCTCTAGCTACCTATCATCTATCTATCTATTCATCTACATATCATCTATCTAAAGTAGAGATGCTGAAGAAATAGGGTTATTCTTATCCTTCACCTCCAGGGTAATCTTCCCAGTTTCAAAAGACGGGGCTAAGAGAGGAAAGTCTCTAACCAGATCAGCCATTCTTTGCAGCTTCTGTCTGAATCAGCTGTGCAGAAAGCCACTGGCGCCCAGAAAGCATTCAACCGGATGGAATTCTACTGCTACTTAAGTGACTGAACATGTTCTTCGGAAGGCAGAGCTGATTAAATGGATCGTGTTTTCTGACATTAGAAAAGGCATTTTACCCACTGGACCATGTGTGTGTGGTAGAGGAGAACCTATTTCATATAAAGCCATGATCTAAATGAGTGTCAAAAAGAAATGAGGGCTATCAGTGGGGATTTATTTTCTTGTCAGGTAAATATTGAAAATGGTTTAAAAAAAAACCTGCAAAAATAGGGAGATTTTTTTTCTCTGCTACAGGTCTGCATTTTTTAAATTTTAGTTGGAATTGGCCACCCTTTATGTAACTGCTTTAGCAAAAGTATTGATACTACTTGCTAAATGTATCATTTGCAAAGGTTTGTCCTTTCATTTAATTTCCTTTCAGAAAATGTATTATTGTGAAGCCATGAGTGACCGTGACATTCTGTTTTGATTCCTTTATTTCCTCTTTGTATGGAGTTGATTCTAAGTTAGGACTCAAATTAGCAATAGATTCAAAACCAATGGCAGCAGCTGTAATCTACCCTACAAGTATGTTTTCATCTGGGCATTTGTGCCTATATCTTAGTCTCCCTTTCTTCATTCTCCCTTTATCAGTAGTGTAACTGTTGTCTTCTCAATTAGCATTTCAGAGTCTTCATCAATAATATGCAACTACTTGCAAATTCTGTCAACATTGCCTTGTAAACGAATAAGAAATTAAACTTAGATGATTTTTTATGTGTCTCCCAATTCTGACACAGAACTCTGTGGTCATTTTTCTGAAAAGTCTTTGTTCTTCTTCCCCACCCCATTAGTTACTGAGGATAGAGTTTTACCCCTTGTTAATTTTTCCTAAGTCTTTATACTGCCTTTCCTACTTACAAGATTCCTGGTGAATCTATTATCTTAAAATATAATTTATCCATCCTCTATCATGCTAACAATTGTCTACTAGATCCCCACATTTCTAAAGGACTCATTGAAAAACTGAGCTGGTGCACTGGTGAAATGATGATGGGGAATACATGGGGATTGCAATGGATGTCACATATGTATAAATTAAAAATAAAAATATTCATATTTAAAAAATAAATAAAAAAGAAAAACTGAGCTGGTTCTATATTTCCTACTCCTCTCAAACCCACTTAGCACAGCAATAGCCCCTTTTGAAACTGGCTGGTCCTTGTGGTACGTGGAAAATACCACAATCTTCCTTTACTCTTCATCCTACTTTTTCAACGCAAGCATTGTCTCAGGTAACTTCCCCTTATCACCTGCAAGAAAACTTTGAATTTCTACACGATGAAACATTTGCCTCTTTATTTTGGTGGTTGAAGATATCTTTTCAGATAAAATTACAGGCTCCTTCATATCAACAGCTATGTTTTAAAATTTTAATTTTTATTTATTTTTTCTTACAATGTTTGCTTTCTTTTCTGGGTGCAGTCCCCATAGAATTTCCACCACCATTCACCTGTGCGCCATCACCATAGTCCCTTGTGCTCTTCCCATCCCAGCCTTTATCACAGTCCCTCTCTCTTCCCTGCAGAATGTCTTTGCTTTGAAGTTGAGTGTTTATTTTTGCTTTGTTGTTGTTGACGTTATTATTATTTTATTTTTTTCCTTGATCCCCTATATTCCTCCCATGAGTGAAACCAGCTGGTATTTTTCTTTTTCCTTCTTGTTTCACTGAGCATTATCCCTTCATGCTCCATGCATTCAACAGCTATGTTTTATCGCTCCTCTATGGGTGCTGCTGGTTATCTTTCAAGTAATTAACATTAACAGTTTATGACTGAGCATTGACTTAACTATCTTATGCATGTTTATCTTAGCTCCTATACTGGGTATGAATTTCCTACATGGTAAATAATGACTTAAACCAAATAAACTCTGAGAGGATAAATGACTGTCCTACTTTTTCTCTAACATAGAATTATTCTTCCTTATATGAGATTTGGAATGGAAAATGTTGTTGACTCTTAAAGTAGATTTACTGGCTCATGTGGGATGTGCTTCCACGGGAATGCCTTCAGAAAGCCAAAAATAACACATTCATAATGTCCCTTCACGAATATTCTCGCAGTCTCAACAGACGTTTCTGAGTCTCTTATTACATCTCAGTGCAGGAAAGATTCCTAAGCACGGTGGAAATGCACTTGAAATTTTCTTGATATTAATGCTGCTGTTCAGTATGGACTTTGATGATATATTAAGGACAGTATTGTATTAGTATAATACAATAAGAACAAAATATAATGCTAATACGGCTTGATAAATGGACACTGAACTTCCTATATTGCATTAACCGTACATTAAGGGGACTATAAAGCAATAATAATGCAATATGATAGATGAGATCCATGTTATTATCCACACGTGTATGAATAAAGAGAAAATCTCTCCATGTTTTTCACTCTAAGTTAAATATATCACATGCTTTCCTGGTATCATTCAAGTGCACTTACAGTTTTTGCTGATTTACCATCCACACACATGCTCGTTATTTAACGTGGAGTTATCCTAAATGAACCTGAGCGAACCTACCTGAATCCTGACCTATTTCAGGCCCCCACAGCCTGCACGATTGCATGTGAGGTGCTTCCTGGGACACCCCCAGTCCCAGCGTTGCTTTCTCCCACTCTTCAGAACTGGTTATGATTCTGACATATGGTCTAGGGTAGTCTTTTGGGTTCATAGACGCAATCTCAGAGTGTCTGTGTACCTGTGTGAGTACATTACCCCTCCCCATGCCAAATACAATGCCGGTGTCCAGGAATTCAGTGCATTTTTCTATCCAGAGACAACAACAGAATCTACTGGCAAAGGGCGGGTCCCACAAAACCACCCTCCATGTCAGACACCAAATGAAAACTCAGACTGTTACCTGCTTCTCATGAAATGGCTATGAACCAGAGGGCCATGATCTCTGCCTCAGGGTCACTTAATTTGTTAGACTGGCTCACAGCACTCAGGAAATGTGTTTTCTCACTCCATCATCGGTTCACATAAGGTATATTAAAGGACAGCCAGCTGGATGAAGAGATATGTAGAGGAATTGTAACGGGGTGGTTCCTAGGAAACGGGGAAGTTTTAGGACCTCAGTTCTGCCCTAAGTAAGATGGAGCTGAGCGGGGATAAGAAGATGCTGGAGAGGAAAGATTAAAAACAGAAAAAAGGGAGGAAGAAGGAAGCAGGATAGAAAGCAGCAAAAAAACGTGGAGGAGACACGTAAAGCAGAGAAACATATGAAGAAACTGCGCTTGCTTCTTAGTCTTAAAATAATTGAAACAGATGTGGGTAAAAACCCCGTGGAAAACTTAATGATGGCAGTTTTTAATCTTAATTTTAATTTTGCTCTTTTCCTGCCAGATTTGTCTGACTCTTTCTGACCCTTTTCTATAAGTCTCCACTAAAAAGTCCTTTAAACTTGTGGCAGGCTTCGAGGCCTTGCTTTAGAGCAGTCCTATTTGACTAGGCTTTTACCCTCAAGAAAATGCATTAACTTTAAATGCTTAACTTGGTAACTATACTCTTTGTCTTTTCTGTGTTGTTCCCTAATTGAATTAAAGTTCCTTTCCATTAAAAGCCTTATATGTTTGTCTTGATGCGGCAGATGGCAGATTCAGAGAGGGCAGGTTTGGGGGTTCTGAAGTGCCCCTCTCCCTGCCCTGTAACAGTATGACCAGAACTAAGGAGCATCTGCCCTAGAACTGAGGGCCCAACATGCCAATGCTGTGGTATCCCCAGGTTAGAAGCTTTCTAAGTCCCTCCTCATCAGTTCTGATGAGGGCTTTATTATCTAGGTATGGTTGAATAACTCCTTTACTACTGGTGATTGACACCACCTCTAGCCTCTCCTCCAGAAACTCAGGGGGTGGGGCTGGATGTTCCCGGGGTAACCACTGTCCTTAGGCATGATTTAAAGTTACCTCATTGGCATAAAGCCAGTTACAGTGCAAAAAGACTTGTTATAAATAACAAGGCAATAATAATATCACCCCTACGATTTGGAAGGATTTCCAGGAACGGCAAAGAAACCAAATATTCTAACAAAGATGCACCCGTTGCAAAGAAAATCACAAGATTTTAGGGAGCTGTTATTCATGAATCATGGAGGAAGATCACATAGATGTGAGAAAAATATTTTGGTCATCTGAATGATGAAATACACATTTTATCTTATAAGTCACAATATTGGAGGTAGTAAGCTTTCTTAGTGACCCTGAAGTCTCCCAGTCTATATTAAGAAATCCTAAGAGAATGCCTTCTTGGTAAATTCTATTTGAGTCTAAAAATGAAAACAAACAACACAGAATAGTCTATGAAAGGGTCCCCTGACTTTCTAGTAAGTCAAGGCATCACCACTGAGCAGGTATTATTAAAAAGGAAGTGCGTGCCATGGATTCAGAGAAAGGCACCCAAGAAAACTTAAAAATTCCCTAGCACTTAACTGGTGAAATCACTCCATAATAGAGTGCTTCGAAGAATAATTTCACTGATCAATTTAATTAAAATGTGTCGTTTTCTCTCTCCCGAGGAGCATGAATGTGTGGTTCTCTCTGGGGCATGAAGCACAGACACAACAAACTTTTTTCTAACCTTTATACATGGGTGGTTCATTTCTGTGTGCCCTGCTCCCCTCTTCCCCAGTAGAATTAACATCCCCAACATCATTGGCCCTTGACCAATAGGATCAAATTCAGCTAGTGTTTGCCACACCTGGGAAGCTTTATTTTATTTTATTATTATATGTTATTTTATATTTCCTTTCCTGCATTTCTCACAGGCACAGTAACTTTTATTTTATTTTTCTTTATTTATACATATTTGACATCCATTGTGGTCCCCATAGATTTCTTACCACTGAGTGCACCTCAGTCCCTTGTGCTCTTTCTGTCCTCATCCCAATCCCTCCACCCTCCCCACAAAGTGTCCCCGATTTGTCCTTGTCTTGTTTTTATTGTGGGTTTTTTATTGTTATTATTAATTTTTTATTGTTATTATTCTTTTCCTTGGTGGCTTATTTGGTTCCCTTATGTTCTTCTTAGGAATGAAGCCATCCGGTATTTTTCTTTTGTCTTCTGACTTATTTCGCTGAGCATCATCCCTTCTAGCTCCATCCATGTTTCTTTGAATGGAGCTTTAAAAGTCAATCTCTGGCCCCATTTCTTCTCTTCTTCCCTCTACCTTGAGACAGCTGTGTTCTTCATAATAAACTTCTCCTTCACCTGGAATCCCATCATCAGGGGAGATGGGTCAACTTCTCTACAGCCAACCCACAGCCAAGATGTAACATCAATAATGAAATCAACCTTCTTTAAGTTATTGGGATTGGTGAGTGGGTTGATACTGTAGTACCACATAGCCAAAAAAAGAAGAAGTCCTAAAATGTGCATTAAACAGACCAAGGTTATTAAATGGAGTATACTTTGGCCTAAAATATAAAGTCTACTCTCCAGATGTAATAGAGTTATTTAACTCACACAAAAATCTCTGGACTTGTCTTTTTATTCGCAGTAAACAGAGGAGCAGAACAACTTACCCATTTTCTTTTTGGAAGTCAACCATTGCACCTGACTGATTCAGCAGCTTCAGAACTACACTAGCATGTGGATTATTTGGCGATGAAGTCAATCAAAGCCCTACAGGCTCAGGAGAAACTTCAATAATGCCCTTCAGTACTCAGAAGAATGAAAATCAGACATCTTACCCAGAATTAGGGATATTGTCAGAAATAACCTTTCTATCAGAGAGAATTTCCATATGGAAGGAGAAAAATCTTACCACAGAATATCTGGTCTTCATTGTATGTGATTCCCTCTCCTCATCAGGTGAGTGTGTGTCCCAACTCCCTCATTGTCGTTTTAGTCCCCGATCCCAGTCTTTAGCTCAAGATATATATCCATGTTTTGCTCACTGACATAGTTTTACTATAGCTATGTAATTATTTTGTTTCTTCTATTAATCTGCCCAATATTACTTTGATTTCTCCACTAGCCTGAGAAGAACCATAGAGGTAAGGAGATATTAAATGATTCCTAGTAAAAATGTCCATTCTATATCATTGTGATTTTTTCAAGTTACTTTAAAAGTTTTTAAGATATGCAAGGGAACGAAATAAGGATCAAGGAAAAGAATAAGAACAATAATAATAATAACAATAAAGACACAAAACCAAAAATGAAAAGACAAGGACAAATCGGGGACACTTGGTGGAGAGGGAAGAGGGGGAGGGTTGAGGGCAGACGGGAGCACGGGGGACCGAGGTGACGGTGCACTGGTGATATGGTGATGGGGAATACATGGGGATTACAATTGATGTCAAATATATATAAATAATAAAAGTTAATAAAAAATAAACTAAGAAAAATAAGTAAAAAAAGTGATTAAAAAAAAAAGTATATCATTCATTGCAATAGCTTTCAACCCTAGAAAGTATGTAAACATTTAAAATGTAAATACTCACATATAAAGGGATATATTATGTGCTTAGGTTTCCTACCCTCCTATTTAAGTACATTCTTACTTTTTGCCAACCCTACTCTTCTGACTGAGGATACATTCTATTCATAGTCAGGATTCAGAGATTATCAAGTGATGAACTGAAAAGAGCGTCATGTACTGACTAAAATGAATTCTCGCAAATGCATTTTTGTCACACATAAGTAAATCTTTCATACGCAGCATGTGACTTCTTTTTGGCAAAAATCAGAACACACTGTGCATTGTGTTTCCTTAGCCCAAACATGTTTTCTTCCTTTCTTCTTGGGTGAAATTAAGTTGTAAGATTGGATCCTTAAACTAGTGAGAACATAGCAAGTTGTAACCCAAAGGCACAAGGGCTGGTGTTTCCAGGGGATGGTGAAAATGACATCTTCCTTGCTCACTAACCCACGTGCAATCCCGAGGGGTTTCATGGGTGGTGCACATGATGTGCAGGTCTTTTTTGAAATACGAGCAAATTATAGAGATTGGATGATTTCATCAGAGCTACCATCATGAACAAAAACTTGATTCTCATTTTCTTACATGTGGTCTAAGTAAATGGATTATTAATGATTTTGCTCTATTCTTGATGTGTTTTGTCTAATGTTTTCTGTTTCAGAAAAACCATTCCATGTGTTCCGAATTTTCGTCTTGTAGATAGGGGAGGAAAAATTTCCCACCCATAAATTTGTTTTTTTGACAAAAGGTTGATTTTATGACTGAAGGTTGGGTGAAAGTTGTTTTTGAAAAAGACATTTACATGTAAACTTCTGTCTGTAAGTACCTTTACTAAGAAGAGCCAATCTTCTTAACTGTTTTCAATGGCGAAGGCAGAACTTAAATCTAACTTCCTTTATTGTCTGTGATTTCCTTGGGAAACTCTCTAACTTTCCTTTTCCCGATGCCCAGCCTCCTTTGTCTTAACTGAACTATTCAAACTGATTTCTGAAGCCAGGTGATGAGTGATTCAGTGATTTGGGGTCTCGCCCATGTATATAGGCCATACATGTTATTATGAAACTTCTTTTTCCTTCTTCTCTTATCAATCTGTCTGATGCTTCTTTGTTTTTTTTTTTTTTGCCAGTCTAGAGAACTGAAAGGATGATTTTCATTCCACTCCAACAGTAGGGATTAATATCAAAGCTATATCAAATACATCTACAAAGACCTATGGAACTTCACATCTTTCCTCCAAGTCTCAAAATGCTCCTTAGGATTCCGAAGCAGAACTACAACTTTCTAAGTTTCCACAAACTATACATTCATTGCAAGTATTTTCTGATGCTTTTGAGTCACTGGATTATGGGGATGAGCTGTTAATAGAAAACATAGCCTTCTGCTGTCCTGGGCAATATTCCTATCATTCTCTTGGGTAATCCTTCCCCCTTATTCCAGTTCATTGTGGTTTGTCCTTCTATCTCAAACTGTTTAACTTGGGATTGTATAACAAGGAAACTCTCCATCTTTCTAAAAGTAACTCAGACAATATATTTCTTTTTTCTTATAGAATTATGAGTACAATTTGCAGCACTGATATAACTATAAACAACTTTTCCTTCCTTTTCTTTTTTCTTTATTATGTATCATCATTTATATCAAAATATTAATTCATTATTTTACCAGATTTCCTGATGACTAGGTAATGCCATCAGATTATCCATGGCACTGTGACATTGTCAAGGCTCTCACCAGAGAATGCTCGCTTGTGTGCTGGTCATGGAATGTGGGGAGGTGGGGGGGAGGGGCCAGGATGAGAGGTCAAATAACATTACTAGGATATGTGACTTGCTATTAATTTTTTTTGTGTGGTCATCCTGAGTTTTGCCTCCCAGACTGTGCTCTACATTGATAATTACTTTCTGAAAGTCTCTTAAGCTAGTGTAAACAATTTAATCCTTGCTCAGCGTGACTCAGTTCACAAAGAGAGTTTATGAGAGCAGCCAATGATATTGTTGGCTGCTTGTATTTATAATGTATTGTTAATTCACTCATTTATCCTTAAAATCATTAATAAATATATCTGAGGAATCAGTAGTCTCTTTTTGGGAAAGATGAACAGTGGTTTCCAACAATATTTGCTATTGCTTGCAATTCAGGTGTGTGGTGCCCATTTCCAGGTAAGAACATATGACTTTGCTTTCTTCTGAAGTGTATTTCCATGGATTTCAAAGATCTAGAGAAAATTTAGATTTCCTTTTTATTTCCTTTCTCTACAAGAGAAAGGAAAATGATTAAAATTCAAGAAATCAAGATGCTTGTTTTCTTTAACACATGATAATTCTGAGAACATTTTATTCTTTTTGTCTCTCTTCTGTGGTATATTGCACAGACTTCAAAGAAGATTAGCACAGAGAGTTTTATGTGTATGAAAAATGTCTAACCAAAGTGTTGATTTCCACTGATGACAGTTTTGGTATTCAGGAGAAGTAAGTACATCGGTTGTGGTTTTCATTCGTGGCAAGATTATCGGAGTGTAGCATAAATCATCAAATCACTTGAGTAATTGAGCATCCATGTGTCTACTTATAAAGATGTCCAAAATATTTTTTTTTAAATATGTGCCATTCTCACTGGTATAAGATGGTATCTCTTTGTGATTGTGATTTGCATTTCCCTGATTATAAGTGATAGTGAACATTTTTTCATGTCTGTTGGCCATTTGCATTTCCTCTTTGGAGTGAGTCTTTTTAGCTTTTCTGCCCTTTTTTTGACTAGATTGTTTGCTTAGTTTTTGTTAAGTCTTCTCAGCAACTTGCAGATCTCTATGATCAGTCCCTTATCATTAGTACTGTGTGCAAAAATGTTCTCCCAATCAGTGGGCTGTCTCTTTGGTTAATGTATCTTTTGCAGTACAGAAGCTCTTTAATTTGATGTAGTCCTAACTTTTTATCTTTTCCTTCACTTCACTTTAGGTGATGCGTCTTTAAAGATGTTACTGAGATGTATGTCATGTAGTGTTTTGCCTATATTTTCTTCTATATATTTTATGGTTTCAGGTCTTATGTCTAATTCTTTAATCCATTTTAAGTTGGTTTTTGTGCATGGTGTGAGGTAGCCCTCTCTTGTAGACTTTCTTAAAGAAAGAAATAATAACAGAGAAATAAAAAGACTTGAAGAGAAAATATTCTATTATCTATGTTAATGAGACCATTTAAAGACAAATTAAATCAGTCCTCATTTCTAGTTACTACTTTTTATCCATATCAATTGTGTTCAGTAGAAATGTAAACCTTCATTTCATCTGTCCATGCAGTAAGCCAGTTCTGGATGTATCTTTCATTAAATATTGATTACTGACTTTCAGAACATTTTCAATGAAGTTTTATTACTGGTGAGAGGCCACTGATGGTATAGAATGTGCATGCTGAGCTGGTTGCTGGAAATGTTACTAGGGAAGGACCAGCACAACACAGGTGGTAGAGAGAAAACAGCTTAATTGCCTCTTTTCCAAATGAAAGCAAGTTAAACTTGTTAAGATTGTTATGAGGTCACAAAATACTCGGGTAAATTATAGTCACTGATTCTGCCATGTTTAACATAAAGCTTGCGGACATAGTGCATAAGTATAGATGGAGACCGGAAGTTTAGGATCATTAGCTATTTTTGTAGCTCTTCCTCAGGTTTTATGAGAAAGGCTGGTTTCTCTGGATTCATTATGGTTAACGGGGAGAACTAGTGGGAGATAAGATTGGTACCAAATTGAAGTGTAATCTTTCTGTGAGCACGTTCCATTTGACCTTCAATAAATGACAGCAGCCCTGAGAAAATGAGAATGTTGTCAGGAAAGGCAACACCTTCTCTTCCAGAATGTCCCGTAATAGTCTCTCAAGATGGCTACCCGAGCATCTGCAGTAGCCACAGATGGAGGATGCAGAGTCAAAGCATTGGAAATACTGACTTCCGTGCGTGCACAAACATTTCATGGTTGCTATTAGCAGTGTGACAAGAGGTGCAGAAATACCTTAAATGTTATCTTAATTTTATTTCCAAAGGAACCCCAAGGCTCTCTGAAGACAACTACTACCCAAAAATGAATTTCTAGGTGACTGCTTCCCAACAAGAACTTAACGACTCAAAACACGTTTTTGTCTGGGCTGTCCCCCAGAAAAGAGTCTTTTCAACAATTATCTCAGCTGTGACTACTTAAGATAACAGGCGAGGACAAGCCTCTCAATGGCAGGGTCAGAAGGAACCATCAAGGGTTTCTCTTGAAAGCCAGGGATGACCAGCTGGTAAGTTGAGAGGGAGGTGGGATTGGGGCATCAAGACAAACCCTGAAAATGGTCCCCACGTACAGCACTTACAGGAATTGCCAGTAGGAACATGACTGGTGTGAGAACAGGTGAAGGTTATACCCCAGGGTAAGTGGCAGCCGTGTGGAGTCTGGTGATTTGTGGAGACAGACACAAGTGTGTCAGAAGCCACTTCATTCCACCACTTCCCTCTGAAACGCTTGATAATATGGACTGAACACTCTCCTATAATTGAAACCCTTATATGAAAATTTTTTAATATTTTTAGCAATTACCAGTCTGTAATTTTTTAAAAGATTTATCTTTTTATGCATGCAGGCCAGAGGTGCAGGGGGTGAGAGGATTCACCAGAGACAGAGTGGGGAGCAGAATAGACAGACTGACTGAAACACACTGCTGAGGGGAGCAGCGGGGAGACAGGAGAGGTCTGCTGCGCCATGTGGGTCTCTTCCCTGACCAGGGGTGGAACTGATGCTGCAGTGGCTGTGGATACTTCATAGTGCAGTGCTTAACCCCTTGCGCCACCTGGGGGGCCCCCCCAGTCTGAATTTTTATTGACATTTTTAAGCTGTCTAATTTCCACCCTAGACTGCAACTTCCAAAACATAAAATAATCTGCTTCCCCTATAAGGAAAGGGAATTGCTAAGTCTCTAAAGAATATAGAAAATTTCCATTATTTTTTAAGGAAGGAGCAGACTCCTTCCTTAGATAATGTCAATTATATATAGCATTTATCCATAAAATCCATAAAACTTGTCAGTAAAAATGACAATAGGTAAGTAACAGGGTCAAGAGTAATATTTTGTCTGATTTTTTGGGAAAAGGTTAAATATTGTACAACTACATTTATTATAATGTTATGAAAACACTAACGAAAAGGAAAATCAATAGGAAATTATTTAATTTGAGAAAATTGGTGGCACCTCGCTTTATACAGGGTAATATAAAAAATGAATAGTCACCAGGAAAAATCAATGTCTAAAATCAGTTAGTTCTCACCACATTATAACGAAGAATTTACTTTGATTTTTCACTTTACTCTGTTCCTTTAGAAATTTGCTGTTCCAGCATATGTCAATTTCATTAGGAACATATATGTTACATAATGTTAAACTACCCACTGCCCACTAAATGCTGCCAACTGTAATGATCAGACAAGTCAAACTTGCACTATATGTAGCAATGCATGTTTTCTGGAATTGCTTTAAGATACTCATTTTATGGAGTGTGTTATTAATATACACATTAAAAATACACAAATTTTTTTAAAAACAAGATCAAATTTATTTTCAAGGAAACCTTATCATAAGCATAGACCTTTACAAAACATTATAAGGATTATCTAGTATGTATTTTTTCTCCTGACTGTCCACATTTAAGAGGGTATTTTGAGATTTGTTTACTATTTACATATTCCTACAACATTAGTAGTGTTTAAAAGGCTGAGTGTGTGATTAAGGAAAAAAAAATTATACTTTATTTAAATCAATGGATAATGTCAAAAATATTTCCTTCCATATAGTCAGTTTTGGATAATTGGAAAAGAAAAAAACAGTCACTGAATCTGTATAGTGAATTCACTGTGGGTGAATATTACTTAACTATTCAAAATATCTATTCAGAATTAAGTACTTATCATTCAGAGATGCATTTATATTTTCTTTTTAATCTGATATATTTGAACCATAAATATGACAAGCTAGCACAATGCTTTATACAGACATTATATGAAATCTTACAACCCAGAATTAACACTATCATTTAATCAATATGTTTATAGTTATTTTCCCAAATATATCTATATATAAATACATATAATATAATTAAAAATATGACTTGATCAATTTACCTCTATCCACATCATAAATGATGAAAGACCCTATCCTATAAACTTAGAAAAGGAATACGCTTTTGTATTCTGGTCTACGTATTATATTATTGATCAAATTTTCTATAGCTAAAAAAGACATAATAATATTAATATTAGTAGTGGTATTTTACATCATTGATTTTTCACTTGTTCTTGACCTGTCTTGGGAAGACCTATCTGAACATTTTGGATAATGTTACCTTTCAACTTTATCATCACAAAATTATTACCATATTAAGATTCTATAAAATACAATCCTGCAGATTGTTGTTTACCTCAATGTGGCAATCCACTAGGGGAATATTCCATTACATCATCTATATGTATAAGCCTGGCCAGATATGACTCTAAAATTAATTTTGAAAAGTTGTTAAAGTGTTATAAAATTTGTGCTCATAAAGATAATTGCTACTAAGTTCTGGCTTCCTATCTTCATGATTTTTCTTCAATTTGAAAAATAAAGGTCTATGATCATTCTTATTGAAACTGATACATCCAGTTTGTATGAATCACTAGTCTTATAAGTGAAAAATCCATGTTTGAATTGATATCAGTTTTATAGATACATCCTGGTAATTTTATCTCGAGAAGAAATTTATAGTGAAATAAAGTCCTGTTTTTCTTAGTATATTACAGAAAAATAATTAAGTATTCATTAAAATTAAACTAGTATATTTATAAATAAGTGATTATTTCAGATATCTCTGTTTGAATAATTTTTCAGTAGCAAAATTGATCTTGGCATTTACATTCAGAGTTATTGGCATTATGTCATAGAATAACACTGCCTAAAAGATGAACCACACACAGTTTTTCTGCTGTGATTATTGATTATCCTTCAGCATATAAAGAGCTTGTAAGGTTAAAAAGCGTTTAAAGATTTATTACCAGTATTGATCTACTTTTTTCGTGGTGTTGAAAGCAAAATAAATCCAGTTCCAGCAAAAGATATGGTAAACATGGCTGTTTAAATATGAGAATTAGCAATTTAAGAAATGTTTTTACTATGTGCCATTTATTACATATTTAGAGCCTTATTTCATTTTCAAGATTTGTCATATTTTTGGTATTTAATATGTTTATTGATTTAGCAAAAACTAAATAAACTCACCTGGAGAAGATGGACTGCTTCCTTGATCCTGCATGTGTTATTCTTAATTCAGTTGACTTCTCTCAAAGATGATATGGATAATCTTTTAGAATGTAAATATATGTATTCTGCAGCTCTATCTCCACGTCATCTTTATCTCTCTAGATATTTGTTTGTTTGTTTATTTTTGATTACCTCATCAGAACATCTATGCCCATATAGGATTATTTGGTAAAATTGCAGTATACATTCTGTATGGCAGATTATAGATCATAGGTGCTATCATATTTTATTTCATATATGTATATATGTTCATTCTCTGCACATATTCATATATGTATATATTTAAAATTAATTTGCCTTATAGTATTCTTGATTTAACCTACTAAAGTGCTACAGATCTTTCTATGTGGTCTCTAAATATTTTTCTACATTTCTAGCTTATGTGAATTGTTTGATATTTAAATGAGACCACAATCGTGACTTGAAATATGAAGATGAGCTATGAGAACTGGAGACTATTGCTCCATTAATTTAACACAAAAAACTAGTGGTAAATTTACATATTCTCTCATATTAGTTCATTAAGGGCATGTGTGTTTAGCAAACCTTTAGTTTATCTTCTTGTTTTGAAGATATAGCTTTGATTCTGTCTTAAGTGTGTCAGACACAGTATTTTCATCAGGAATTTAAATATTTTCATTATATAATTTAAAGTTGTTACATCATTCTTAAAAAATATTGTATAAGACAAACAGTAATGCAAATACAGTTGACTTGAATCTATGAAGTGTTATTAGGCAACAATGAAAAAATTTTATTTAACATGGTATGTTACAATCATGGATCAAATTATACACTCACATAATTAATGCTTGATATCTATAAAGAGTAAAGATGTTCCAAATCATCTATGCTTAACAACAAAAAGAACAGAAAAAAATATTCCATTTTCTTTTTTTTTTAAATTTTAAGTTTTTTTTAATTTATTTTTTTATTAAAATATTTTAAAATTTACATATACTTGCCATTAATTGTAATCCCCATGTATTCCCCATCACCATCAAAAGAATACCTGCACCCCTATGTTTATAGCAGCACTCTTTACAATAGGTAAGACCTGGAAACAACCTAAATGCCCAAAAACAGATGAGTGGATCA
>JAGFMF010012294.1:4018093-4057816 GCA_019455555.1 Galemys pyrenaicus
CTCCCTTAGGAGGAACATAAGGGAACCAAATGAGGATCAAGGAAAGGAATAAGAACAATAATAATAATAACAATAACAGCAATAAAGACACAGAAACCATTTTCTTTTATGTAAATATATCTCCAACAGAATCACTGGATATTGCTAAAAGGCAATCATAATACATCAACTGAAAGAATTACAAATCAAAACAGACATCCATGTAGTCAGAAATCGACATATGTTAGAGAGAAATACCAATATTTTAAGATTATTTTTAAAGATGCTATCTCATAAAAGATCGTACTTTTTAAATTCTGAAAATATAACTTCACCTCCAACAGTTTTTATATTTTTGGAAAAGTCAGAGAATTGTCACTTCATATTTCAGCCCTAAGTGCTGAGCGCTAGTTATATTGAATTGTGATTTCATGACTTCCTACTTATCAACTGTTTTTTTCAAGATGCTCTAGCCAGTCATCAGCATGTGGGATCTGAGAGCTTGTCTCTTCCTTTTTAGCAAACCCAGTTCCACTCTTCTCTCCCCATCCAGTTTCACGATGAGTAGTTTGACATACTTAAAACCTGCCATAGGTTGCCATTCTGCCCAAACTTTTTACAGTACTTAACAATGGAGAGATCACCATTTCTTCTCCCTCTTTCCTTGCTTACAAAATCTCAAAATTTGTGAATTTATGACTATCTTTTTCATGATAACATAATATAACCTAGTTATTACAATGCTAATAGGCGTAAATGTACCCTATCCTACAATTTTTTCACTTATTCCTAATTAATTCTCATTCATAATGGCCAATGTATCATTCCTACATCTCCACACAGCACTTCCTCCAAAACTCCTCATCTCTAATAAGCCTAGAAGACCAAGTTAGTTTTCCAACCCCTGTCAAGAGGCCATTCTCCACACATATCCCAAAAGATGAAGACCAATGTGCTCTTAAATATTTATGTCTCATACGTGCTTGATTTTACTATTTTTTCACATTTATCTTCTGTCAGGGAAAAAAAGGAGGAGAAATCAGTTAATTAATCAGTTTTCTGTTTTCCAGAGAGAATTTCCTCATGTGAGTATTTTACTCCCTCTCAAATGTTCCTGCACTGTGCTCCTAACTGCCCCTGTCTCTCATACTTGCACTTCTTGTGTGATTAAGTCCATCATTCACTAATGTTCCTATCATCCCCCCAAATTAAAACAATGAAAATGGTAACATCTTCCTGAACTGATGTTGCCCTACTTCATCGCTCCCGTTTGTCTTCACACTTACTAAAAGAGTAGTCAGAGTTTATTGCTTTAAAATTGCTGATAATTGTCTTTCTCACTTTCTTGCACATGGAACCAGGATCATCTTGCCATTCGTATTTGCCCTCAGTATTTTCTGTGTAAACTTTCTGCAATATTGAAAAATACTGACTATTCCTTCCACCACTTAGGTCTTAGCTTTGGTGACATTAGCACATTAGTCTGCCTTAACATATTTGAAAATTTTTCTTTTCCTCCATGCCTCCAAGGGGAAACAACGGGGTGGAGAGAGGGTGAGCACAGTGGACTTTGATGGAGGACTATGGGATTGTTGATGGGGGGAGAGCTACAGTCACTACACGTGGGAAGGTGGGGGTAATCCTATACTGTCAGAACACCAGCAAGGATGTAAAATGTTGACGTTTCAATAAAAACAAAACTAGTTAGTAAAAAATGTAAATGCATTGGGAAGATCCATCTCTTTGTTATTCATAATGCTGTGGCAATTTTCTCATAATAAATCACACAATCATCTGCTTTAGAATAACCAAGGGAGTTTTAAGCACTTGTAGACTGTCTCATGCTGATCCAGGTCTACCAACTCAGAGTTCAGTTTTTCACAAGCACTCTCAGTGACTGGTTTATACTCCACGGATTGAAATTATTGCTCTATATGCTCATGCTTTTGGTGATCTTATTTACTTCCATCATTTATTATACCAATGCTATGAGAATATACCTAAAATTTTATCCACAATTTTGATCCTATTTTAAAATTGTTGTTCCATATTTCCAGCTGCCAACTGGGCATCACCATGTGTGGTCTCTGCCAACAATCCCAGAGTCATGTACATGCAAACAAACTTTCCATTGGAGAATACTGTGGAACTGATATCAACTTTATGATCAGTGTAGAAGCATTTCTAATGTGGTTGTGACAATTTGATGACAATACAAGATGATGCACAGACCAATTTGATGTGATCTTGTCCTCAACATGAGTAAAAATTAGGATTTGAATCCCTTTCCTTTTGCTTTAGTAGACTGCATTGACTTTTACTTGCAAAATATTTGGATACTGGACTTGTTCGCATTCCAAGAATTAACAAGAACTCTAAGAGTCTGCCAGTGTGTGAGGATCTGTTTATATGATATAAGTGCATGTGAGATATTCATTTGCTTTTCATGGGATTGGACATGTGAATATCCATCAAATATTTTTTTAAGGTGAAATTTCTTTTTAAAAAAACTGTTCAATTATGCCTTTGATCAGCTTAATAAAGACATCTTTACAATTGCGTTTTGAATTTCCTAAATAAGTACTCAAGTGACACACAATAAAAGCAGAAACTTTCCTCAGGATACACGGTGTTAGATTCCTGTGTACTGAATGCTACATCACCAGGATTAGAATATTACCTCTCCTTAAATGAAGAAGCGATTAGTGAATTTT
Source organism: Galemys pyrenaicus (assembly GCA_019455555.1). Taxonomy (NCBI): domain Eukaryota; kingdom Metazoa; phylum Chordata; class Mammalia; order Eulipotyphla; family Talpidae; genus Galemys; species Galemys pyrenaicus. The sequence goes on from JAGFMF010012294.1 coordinate 4,020,787, forward strand.
GCTGCAATGTATTTCTCCAAATTTACATACATATGCACAGGAAATAAAAGCCTTGTTATGTGGATTAAAGTCCAGCAGTCTATGAATGTAGGATCCAAAAGAAGAGTCATTTGGAATCTTACAAAATTATTTACCTATATTTGGTAAATAAATACAATGTAAATGGTAATTATTTTCATTACATGTGAAGTGAATCCAATCCAACTTTTTAAAAAAAATACTGCATATAAGTTTGATAGATAAAAGAGTTATATTAAATTACCATAACTGGGGATGGATGGGCTTTGAACATCACTATTGACATTTTATAAACAGAGGTGATATCCATCTGTCCATTGTATTAAAAAGAGAAATATAAATTTAAGGAAATTTTCATGCTGAAATTATCACCTAAAAATGTGTATAATAAAATACTTAAAATATTTGTGTGATGTGTAATAAAATGTCATATTCTATTTTAAGATCTTTACACTGTGAATGCATTAGAATTCAAAGGACAGTAGACACAGCATGCTATATCCTAATTAAGGAGACTTACCTTCAAAATCAGTGAGGAGGGACTTACATGTCATATCACTGTTCCTTAAGTCATTGAAATCAGACTATAAAGCATGGAAATTATGTACTATTTCCACGTACAAATTGCACACAAATAAGAGAGCTATTTCTTGCACTGCAGTAAAATTTCAAATGACAAAAATGTAATTGACATGGCATCATGCCCTATAGATGAATTTGTTATTTGCAATAAAAACTGTGTCTCCCTGATGCAGCCATCCTACAGTCATTGTTAAGTAAAATGTTTCTCTCCAAAGTTGAAAAGAAGTTCAGAATACAGACCATTTGATTAGAGTGTTGCTATATTACATTAAATAACAGTAGAGCTACAATTACAAAATGCCTCTGCTAGGTGTTTGCTGTCCTATTTGGTGCAGTAACTTCATAAATATTAGCAGACTTTAATTACTTCAATTTAGATGAAGGCAGCTATCAGAGATCATTCAATATACCTCTCCAAGAAGGCATGCACAATCTCTCTTCCTTTCTGATGTGCTTGGAGAAACAGATATTGCTTATAAGCTGCAGATAAAATTAGCACCTAATTAAAGTGAGAAGAAAATGTCTCTTTCCCTGAACTAGAAGGAATGAATAAGAGAAGTTCTATATAAAACCAAATACAGGTCAATAATTTTATAAAGATACCAAAGGACTGTCTTCTTTTGGATCTTACATACCAAAGTCTAGGAATGTACAGGGCTTTTATTTCCTGTGCATATGTATGTAAATGATAGGGATTTGGAGAAATAAATTTTAGCAAGACTTGCAATGAACATACTAATCACTTCTTCCTTTAAGCAGAGGTAATATTCTAATTCTGGCGGTGTAACAGTTGAGAAGACATAAGGAGTGTCTATCACTGGTCTTCCCACAACTCGTCCCTCATTTCTTTAATAAAAAGAAAATCATAGCTGGCTATTCTCAGTGGAAGATGCGGGACCTCAGCCTCCTGGTCAATCTTATTGGTACAGTCAGGTCAGGGGCACAGGCCTCTTGTGGTGGGAACTGCAAGTCCCTTTATGCATCAGTCAAGACCATGAGGAGTCACTGAGAGCCATGGGTGCACTCTCACTGAGTCGACCAAAATGAAGTGCGAGGAAGCCCGTTGGAAATGGCAAAGTCCTCTGTACCGTCTACCACCATTCCATGCGTGTCAGGACCTCATCCTTCTGGGGCATTGAGTTCGCTCTGTCTCTGGTTGTCCCATTTATGACGCTGCCAGACTAAGGCTGACCACCGAGCCGCCTGCCCATCCACCACAAGGCTGATTGCATGGCACTTACGGGAAATGTGATTGAAAGAAAACGTTTCAGTGAAGTGAGATCTATGGCAGGTGGGGAAACGTCAGTGGAGATGAGGAATTCTTGGGGATAAAGAAAGAAGGGAATGAAGTGGAAGGTCACACCTGAGGGATGATTAAGGTTATTGAGAGTGAACCAGGGAGCGTGGAGATGAAGGGGCCGTGAGATGGAAAAGGAATTTCTTCAGTGTGGAGCTAAATGTGCACAACCCACAACCTGTGAGGGAAGAGAGAATTTGGGGCTACTCCAGAGCCCTTGGCATCTCTGGAACGTAGGTCTTGGGAGGAGTGGAGGGATGAGGTTGGAAGGAATAGGAACGGAATAGAAGCTAGGACTGTCAAGAAGAGATGGCTTCCATTAACAAGAAGCTTGTTCTCTTTCACAAGCACTGGTCTCTCCCCAGCTGCTGTCCTGGTAACTCAGTTTTTGTCTTCTATCTTCAATGCGCTTCCTACACACCTCTTCCCCCCACTGCCATTCTATCCCTCCCCTCCCCACTTCCCAAAGCTGTACTCTAGGAAACCCAGAACCACACCAACAAGAAATTATAACTAGACTTTAATTCTCTCAGAACTATAGTGTGAGAGATGTAACTGTACTTGGTTGCTATGAAAACATCTTATATTTTGGAAACAAGACCTTTCATCAATCAGTAATAAATGCTATCAAGAAACCATGTTTTCTGTTTCATGAAATTTTGTCATTAAGTTCAAAACTTGCTTAGTGACATACTGTATATCTCACATCCTTAATATTCACTTCAGTGTGCTTATGTTATTAAGTACTACAATGTTATGGCAGAGAAATTGCATGCCACAATATGTGACTGTGCCTCCATAAAATTATTTTTCTTGTTGAAATTTTATTTCTTTGAATTTTAAGTTCAAAATTGATTTCTGCATTTGAACTGAAATACTTTAAACTCCAGAGTGCCCTTAATTGGAAAGTCACGACCTATTATATGAATAACTTTTTGCAGAATTGCATGCACTTGTGTGTGTACATTCTAACTTCTCTGCAGAACACAAAAATGTCAACATTTAATCTCTTCAATGTCATCCAAATTCAATCAAGGAATTACTGTTAAGAGTTATGAGTAACATAGTAGAATATAATTTTTTTAATCTTATATATGTTGGAAGTAATTGATTTAGATGCATTTATAAATAATTGGCTTGGAAAAGTATTGAATAAAATGATCGACAAGACAATAACTCAAACTCTGAAAAAAAATTTGCTTGGAGAAATGAATGAGTCATAAAGAAAAGCAGATTTTTTTTCTTTCTCTGAATATCCTTCATAACTATGGGATATTCTTCAAAACCTTTAACAAAAGAAATCAATACTGTTATGTTTTCTCTTAAATAAAACTAGAAAAGTAGTATATAAAGGGTATAGGGGATAATTTTTGAAATCACACCGTGATTAGGTTTCCAAGAAAAATAGAAGAAGAAAGTACAATTTTGTAAATTATACACTTGACTTTTTTATCCTGAAAAGAACATCTTTACGATGCCACTTAGTGCTCATTAATAATATTCACAAGTGACAGATAAAATGTGCATATTTTCTCTAACAAGATTGTGCCCTTTTGTGATGAAGATTCTAAAATTGAATATTTTGTGCATGGAAATCCACAGCGCCTCATGTGCTTTGGGAGAAAAGGACTCTGTTCACTTTTGCCATCATTTTTCAAAATGAATCCCAGTCCTTCTTTACACATTCCCTAGTGCACATCATTCTGTTTCACATTTTATCTTGAAAACATTTTTCCAATATGCCAAAAAAGAAAAAAAAATATGTGCATGAGACAATACTAATGTCTGCTCAATGTACAGATATAAACACCTCCCTGATTTACATGTAAATGTTTCATGTGTGAACATGAGTGTGTACGTGTGTAGTTACAAATATTGTGCAGAGCCTCCCTTTTCCCTCTGGGGCTGCCAGTCAGCCTTAGGTCTGTGGCTTCCCTGAGAACCACCTGCAGGCCCCAGGCCCCAGACCCCCAGGCCCCAGGCCCCAGGCCCCAGGCCCCAGGCCCCAGGCTGAGAGGCCCATAGGCCTGCAGGCCAGAGCTAACAGGGGCTGCACAGGGCCTTCCAGGGCTTAGCCCCCTTGCACTGTGGGTGTTATTTGTCAGGCTTCGGTCTCCACAGACCTCAGTGCCCTCAGACTACTAAATTCCAAGTGCCCACAGAGGAATCTGGCTGCATGGAACACCTTTGAACAAGCGTTTCACTGTATCACTTCCCAAGACTGTGCCAGCATCCCCTGCCCTCCCCAGAAAAATACTGAATGACAGTGTCAGCTGCCAGGGGCACAAATTAGGACTCGTGTGAGTGTGTGTTTATCATGCCTCATGAGCAGGCGATGTTCCACAATATTGCCTACAGATAAGGAGTTATTTCCATAGGTAAATAATGTGTTATTTCATACAGCACTTTTTGAGGACATAAATGATAGATAATAGGTAGGTAGGTAGGTACATACATACATACATAATAAGTAGATTATTGATAGATGGAAGATGAAAGACTGATAGATGATAGAAAAATAAACAGATCATAACCATAGACAAACTATTGAGAGACAAATGCTAGCTAGAAAGTGGCTGATAGACATCAATAGACAGAGGATAGAATTGTGAAGTTTTATTACTTGAGTGTTTACTAGCTAAGGTAGACTCAGTTAGCTTTGGGAAGTAAATTATAAAAACAAAAATTTCACAGTTTATCTACTTTGAAATATACAGCTGTTAACATTTTGAGGAGCTACCCACTGTTCATCAATGACTCTCATGGTATTAATTTTAAGCATTAAATTTAAGCATTAATTTCCCAAATGCAAAATTGCAGTTGGGTGGGAAATTCAAGGGAGATTCTGGAACCACTGATCTGTCTATAGAATCACTTTCTCCTACTTTTATGCCATTTTACTTTGATATAAAATCCTCTGTAAAATCTTGAAAATTCGCTAGTTTGCAATTAAATTTAAGCATAATATTGATATTAAATTTAAGCATAATATTTCTCCATCAGTATGGTTATTTTAATACAAGTATATATTCCCTGGAATTTAAATAGTCTTTGGAGAAAATGCATATTTCAATTTTTTAAATAAGTTAATATGATATAAAAGGCCTTAATGTGTCCTGAAATGCATATTTAATTGTAATTTTATAAGTGAAGTGGATTAACTCATATCTTAAAAATCATCTCAAGTTTATTTTCCCAACATTGAAACACAACCTTCCTTATACTCAAGTTAAATTGGAAATAATAACCTTGCACTGAAAGAAGTTAATTGGTTATAACCAAACACTTGTTTTCTCTTTCCCAGGAATATTTTCTATTTATATAGACTGCATGAAGTATTGTTAAAGGGGAGACTTTGTCATTACTTTAAATGTTGAAATAAATTCTCCTATAAAACACATAGAGTTTAACATACTACATAACCTACTATCTCAGAACCTAATGATTTAAGATTTTAGGGAGCTCAGAAAAATATTGAGTAAATATAACATTTTCAAACTGCAAAGAATGTTTGCTTTCATCTTTTATGACTATTTACTTTTACATGATACATTTTCTAGATCTGTAGTAACTGAAGTTCCTATATTCAGGAATTATCATAGAGCATTTTACATTTTGTTCAAAAACCAACAAAATACACTAGCCCTAAAACAACACAGATTGAAGAAAAATCTATATGGGACAAATGTACACATTGGAATTGTCAGAACGACTTTGTCCCACTCTCCAGTTTACCACCGTGAAGGGGTTAATCCTGGAAGGAACCCTTGCTTCATTTTCCAAATGCAAAATTGCAGTTGGGTGGGAAATTCAAGGGAGATTCTGGAACCACTGATCTGTCTATAGAATCACTTTCTCCTACTTTTATGCCATTTTACTTCGATATAAAATCCTCTGTAAAATCTTTAAAATTCGCTAGTTTGCAATGTTTCTTTGCCAGCTTTTTGGGGCCTTGGAAGTGATTATGTAAGAAGCTTCCCTATTTGTAAGTTTTTTTGAGTTCAAGCTGGCTGGGAAGAACATTTAATCTCTGACAGAAGAAAAACAGGAAATGCACATTCAAAGAAAAGAATGAATCACTTTTCCCCTATCCATAGGAAATAGGCTGTTGTGTGTTTCCTGGGGATTTAAGATGAGTAATGCCAATCTCAAAATATTTTAGCATATAATGGCCATGCCTGTCTTTATAAAATTATTATGAAATGGTCTCAGGCAATTTATGCTCATTCAGAATGCTGGTGCTGGTTGGTGAACTGAACAAAGGTTTTCTTCACCAAAAAATAAAGAAGTTGCTTTGCCTATCTCTGAAAAATATGTTAAAAGGTAACTTTTCACTTCACAGGAGAAAAGCATTAGGGATCAGAGGTGTGAGGACTGAGGACAGCCAGAGTCTCCCTCTCCTGCCTGTTAGGGTTAGTGTGGGTGATGATTACAGAGATGGTGGTCAGTGCTTTGCCCAAACTCCCTGGGCTCGAGTTACTCCCTGTTCTCAGATTTCAGGGTATTTTCAGGATCTTCTTTTGTTCTCCTTCCTGAGTCCCTAGCTAGCCCTATTGTTTGCCTTAACCCTATCTATTCTCTTATAATAATCTCTTTATAAAACTCCTTTCGATTACCCCTTTGGGAAATTATCCATCCATTTCCTGCCAAAACCATCACAGTAAACGCTAAGTTATGAGGTCTGACACTTGGACAAGCATTCAAGCCTGGAGAGGATGAGAGCTTGGAGGCTAGGAATATCGAGCCCGACTCCTTAAAATATATATATAATGGAACTGAAAGTGTCAATGATGCGAGACTCTGAGGCTCAGAATGTTTGGCGTTCTGGCCTCGCTGTGGCCACAGATAAGACTTGGGGGTCTCAGATGCACCAGCTACAAAAATAAAATAAAAATTTGAGGTGAGAACATAGTCTTCAAATTTCTTGGACTATAACGAGATTTTGGCGTGGGGGTCATGACCTTCAGGTCCATAAGCAAAGGTTTTTTTTATTTTTATAGCTTCCAATTTAAGAAAGTCCCTGTTTGATATGGTAAAACATGACTACAGATTGTTAAGTCCCATGAAATGTCAGGCCGAGTTGTCTCAAGGTCCAAACCCACCAGCCGGGTCCAAAAAACTGGAACTCCAGCCCTCATTTGGTAATAACAGGCCAAGCTGCCCCATGTAACTCAGGCACCAGCCCCCCGCCATGTATAATCATAAAAAGCGGCTGTACTAACCCACCAGGGTCCCAACCCGCCTGCGGGGAGGCCGCTGTGACGGTTCCACTCTGGGGTTCGGACCCCAGCTCGAGCTAGCAATAAATCCAGCCTTGCTTTTGCATCGAGTCTGACTCTTGGTCGTTTTTAAACTCGTACCCTTCTAACAAGATCAGTGCTTATAACAGGAGATAATAAATCAAGAATCTGAGTTTTACTGGCAAGGCTAGCGGTGAACACGGTGAAACTAAAATGTTTAAACATACATTTCATTTCTTAGCACTCAGCCTGGTTACAACAATGTCATTACGAACAAAAACGTGAAGTGCTGGAGTACAGGCAAGTATAAAGCAATGACTATTCTCTAGAAAATGCTTACTGAAAACTTCCAATAATACATTATATTGTAATCTCCAGGATATATATTTTACAGCATTGTTTCAATCGAGTGACAGGTACTAATTAAAATTTTAAGGGGATGAGAAATAAAACTCTGATTTTCAGACACTGACTAAATACAATTTGTTATTGAATTTTCCAACTTAATTGGAATTGAACAGCTGATGTATATTTTTTTACTGAAAATAGAGATTCATAAGTTTTTTGCAAGTTTATAGCTTTACATTTTAACTAGAAATCCCAGTTCAATCCAGTGAGGACTCTCTCAAGCTATCGTCAGAGGTGGTGTATAGAGTTACTTTGTCTTAGTAAATTAGCTGATTTGTTAGAACACTAGATAAGTTAACTTTGTCTATCAATCAGTCTCCTTATCAGCATAGTGTATAGCTGGTTTAATTTGACTTTATAGGTAATCTGAGTAGGAAAATGTAAAAGTCTACTGTGAAATTCATATCCACATATGCCAATTGGCGAAAACTTAGGGAACCCATGAATTGAGATCTCATCTGATTTTTATTCACAACGTTTCACAGGGGTTTAAGCTTGTTTAATACATATTTTAGTAAATGTTCATAATAACAATTTCATGCTACTTCATTCTGATCAATGACCATTTCCTATAAAGGTCATTTTCAGATAATATTGGAAATATATTATCTGAAATTTTCACTATTTTCACTATAAAGGAAATTTTCAGATAATATTGAATCAAATACTTGAACCTGGAAGACTCCAATAATCAACTATAGCAACTAATCACAAATGGTATTTTCTTAACATTTAACTTTTTGAAACATTATGTAAGGCCTCACTTATTTATATTAAACAACTAAGTATGTCATTTAAATAGTTTTGATATGATATTTGTTGAATATAACAAATGTTGGCATATTTTAATTGAATGAATGCAACATTCTTATAATTACATTTCATCCATTACATATTTATACACACATCATGTTTATTAGTCAGATGTCAGCATTTATCGCTCTTTCAACTTCTATTTAATATGTTATATGTTACATACATTTGATGAATAATTATGAACCATGAGATACATTTTTATTTCAAATGAGTTTTTTGCCTAATTTATTACTGTTTGAATGACGTTATTTCAGCACCAATCCTACCTCTAATTTTGTCTACTATTTTGAGATTAGAGAAAAATTATTTACATGGAAGACTATAATATTACAAAAAAAGTTAGGTAACAACTTGTCTTGTTAATTTATATGTCCCAATTTCCTTCTGATGATTGCTGATTAATCATGTTTCTTCAAGATTTCTGAAAGCAATGTGTTCCAAAGTATTATATTCCCATTAAGATTTATTACCTAGATATTCAACAATTTCTCTCTCCACATGCTAGAAAGTATGTCCAAGAGGATCTACAAAGAATGATCAGATTCTGATCAATTTTACCTTCACTATCTCACTTAGTAACATTCATTTATCCCAACAGACTCAGACTTGTTGAAGCAATAGAAAACTGCTGCATTTGCCTCTCAGCAAAATGTTTCGTCTTATTCATGACTTTAAAGACATTTTCTCTAAAATTTTGAGTGAAGATGACTTCGTTCAGTCCACGCATTTGTGTAGCCTTCAAAGACCTCTGAGGTGGTTTCCGAGGCCCCAGAGGCGTCTATCTCTAAGGCTCCACATGTGAGTCTGGAGAGATGAGGAGTGTACCCCTTAGGAACAGCAGGAGGAGGAGACTTGAGAATAAGTGTGGGGCGAGAACAAGCACAGGGATTCTGGGCACGTACTGAACAAGGCCTCCACAGCATTCTCAGAAGACCCTGCCCAGGTTCCCTGGAGAGTTATTTGTAGACATCAGGTCCTACATTGCCAGTGCAACCTCTAAACACCACTACTTCTCTGAACAGGAGCTAATTCATTGATATCTTTCTCAGTTCTATCTTAGAGGACCATCTCCGAGTTACAGCAGCAATTTCTAAGCCTCCAAACGTTCAGGGATATGTCTTGGGGCCGTCACCTTCTGAGGTCAACAGATGGCCATGCCATTTCAGTCAGACAGAAAGACTGAATATATATATATATTAATTAATGGGATTGTGTAAATTATATGGCGGAGACTCATCGGCTCTGTTTAGTTCTCATATCCACATATAATGTTTCTTCTTAAAAATTCTGGCCATTTCTGCCTCACTTTTCAGCTGTATAATAATAATGCTTACAACAAAAAAGAAAACTGGTGGGAATCACGCTCTCTCCTCGTGCTCTCACGTATTCAAAGCTCTGTGGCATTTTGGCCATTTTAGTTTTAATCTCTAAGAATGCAGTTGACCCTGTTACACTCAGTATTTTATTCCTGGAGAAACAGAAAGTGGAACGTACAAACTGTACATTTGCCTTGACTGTAAACAAAGAGATCATTTTCAGTAAACCTGTTTTCTTCATTCAATATTTTCTCTAGACATTTGTCAGATTTTACTAGTTTAAATATCTTTGTACTGGAGAGATTCAATAACCAACACTAAATCAGGGACTTTACTACTGCAAATAAAGGGACAATTTAATGACAAAGTACTCAACTAATTTTTCTCCACTGCACTCCATATAAAATCACTAGATGTCAAAATGATTAACAGTAAATTTTAAAAATGTTCCTTGACACTAATTTAGAATAATTGTCAGTTTCTGATACTAAAAGTGCCGGTTTTGTGCTAGTAATTTGATGCATAGGCAATGGAAAATTGAAACAGTATTCAACAAGTTCATGGAATGAATTCATTATTACTTACTCTTTTTCTTTTACTTTTAATTATATGTATATGATAAAATAAATTTCTGTAAGACTTGCTATTCTTCATTGATACAACTGTGAATGAGACTTATAACTGCCACCTCAATTTTTCCACATCCACTTTATTTCACACTTACATCTGTAAGATCAGTGTTCAAGTGTTAAAGCAGCGTATTGTTGCCATGGTGAATCTTATGCAAAATAGCTCTCAGGACCTCTGTAATCTTTACATTGTAAAAGGCCACACAGACTCATTGTTTATTTGTTGCTGCCTTAATCTTTGGCTTGCAAGAACATCTGAAAGATGACAATGATGTTTGATTCCTACTTGTCACTTTCCTTGGGTCTTCTGGTAAGCCCTTGTCTGCCTCTTCCTGTACCCTTTCTTTCCGACAGTAATTGTACATCCCAAAATGGTACTAATAAGGATCAAGTTAGAGCATATGATTCAAAAAGGAACCCAGATAGGAAAACAGGTGGACAAAATATAGACAGTGCTTCTGAGTGGCATAAGATCATAAATCCTTAGGATGGAGACACAGCAATAGTCTGGAAATGACACCTGAATCAACCATGTAAAATTCTGAAAAGGTAAGAATTTGCAACAATGTAATTTTTTATTTATTTTGGATTTTCCTGGGGAAAAATGAGTTCACTAAATAAAATTGCTAAGGAAGAAATCAAGTGAGTCTGAATTCACAGAAGGAAATGTCTATACAATGTACTATCTGTCACTTACCTATGTCTTCTAAGCTCTCTAGAAATTTTCAGTCTGCTACTAGCACACCCAATCTCCCTGGCAGTGGACTGGCAATAAATACTGCTGGTAAATTTGTTTTCTTACCAACTTGTAGAGTCCCTTTCATGATTTATGTCCAACCTGGAGCCCCCCAAGGAAAGACGATAATAAAATATCTCACCTAGAGTAATAGGGTTGTTCTGGCAGTTTCCCTCACATGCCTCTCTGTATAAAAAAAAAAAAAAAAAAATGTGAGACTTACTGGGGACAAACCCAGCATGAGCATTTTCTCCCAGATTTTCAGTTGTGTCCTTCAGGTATTTACAATTATGGAGCTATTTAGAAGATAACTGCTCCCCCCTTTTTTGTTCAATTAATTGGGTGTGGTTTACAAAAATGTTCTTGCCACAGACTAATACTCCAAATCTTGTTGTCCATATTTGATATTTAAAGCAAAATTTCTGAGTGATTCATAGTCAAAATGCCTCCAGCTCCACCCAAAGAGCCCTTGATGACATATTCAGAAGTGCAATGAGGGCTCAAAACGCTGAGTGGGGAACAGGACACCAGTTTTATTGTGATAGGGAAGAAAGAGCTCTCGAGAGGCTCCCTGATCACAGCCTCAGCCCGTGCTTTTATAAAGTTCGAGGACTTTGGGCAAGAAGCAAACAAGATAACTGGACAGTTTGCTTCTAATATGTTCAGTGAGGTATTCCTCTGCACCATGAGTAATTGATGCACATGTCTAGGTAAAGGAGGAAAAAGCCCACGCAGAGGTGGGGATGTTAGAATCATGAGTTAGCAGCTACTGTGGGACACTTCCAGTTGCTCTGTGCATGACCCCAATCCAGCTCTCACTAGTTTGTGTCTGGGATCCTGTATCTTCCTCCTTCTAACTGCAACCAGACTTGACACCATGCAAAGACAGCTCCGGAACGCAGTTGTTGGGGGAAAGGTTATTGCAGGTAGGAATTTCCAGGCACTCCAGATACTCCCCAGCGACATTCAGATCTCTCACACTCAACTACCACACTTTTGTTGAAATGAGGACAAAACATATTGTTTTAAGTACATTCACACAGGTGTGTGTTCCTGTCATGGGCATTGTTTCTAAATGGTTTTCAATGTGCTCGTTTATTCTTTTTCCTTTTAATTGGGAGCTTATCCAGACAACTTAATCGCTGAGGTTTCTAACACTGCCACCTTCTCATAGTCCTACGATTAATGCAAGGAGTGTGTAAAATCCTCTCTTAGGTAAATGCTCACAGTCATCCCTCCCCCATCCCATACACACTCATGAAGTAAAATCAACCTCTATTAAACATAGCAGACGAAGGTGAAAGTCTACGGATGTTCCCACAAGCCCTGTTTTCCCATGAGCCTGCACACATATCAAAGCGCTAAGAGCCGGAGTAGTTAGTTGTCCTCATTAGAGGTGGATATCACCGTTATATTGTTAGCCTCAGATGAGGGAAAGGAAAGGTTTTTCTATACAACAGAGTGGTGCCTAGAACATCAGAAAGAGATGATTCAGAATGCTTTTCATGCTCCATCTTTTCTCTGGCAAAATTTTTGTTTGCAACCAGCCATTGTTGTAGATACTTGAAAAATGAAATTGTGTGTGTGTGTTCCCTCTGCTTGTTGCTAATGGGAAAGATATAATCAATGCTTTGTACCTAGAGTAAACAAAGAAAACAAAAACAAAAACACTTCCTCAAACAGATGACAGCATCTAACTAAAACCGGGAAAAATCACAAAACAAAATATTAGCCATTTGTGGGACACAGAAAATGTGGGAGGTGATCCGGTTGGTACTCCGTTAGTCTCTTAAGGTTCTCAAAACCTACCCTAGAAATATAAATTGACAATGAAAGATATAAAGGTAAATGTTTTTGATTAAATATAAAAATAAAATTTAATCCCTCTTACACAAGAAGCCCTTTGTAAGTGGCAGATGGTTAAAGGGGGTGATCTCCAGTTTCCATTGCAGTCAGAAGTGGCTTGGGGTTGTGTTCTCAGGCGGTTGTCTTTTTTCACTTAATCGTCACACCTGCAATTCGAGGTGACTGTATCATGGCCCGCCATTTGCAGAGGTTTTCACGTAGGTGCAAGAGATTTTGTTACTTGCTATAACAGTGATATTCCTGCCAAAACCAATGAGTATATGCCAGGAGATTTACATTCTAGTAGAAATTAAACTACATTTTTAGTCACAGAAGATGAAATGTAGAAATTTACCCAATTATGATGTGCTAATTTCATCAGATGTCATTATATATGAGTGATCAAATATTAGTTGTTCCAAAATAAATATTGCACTTAAAATTGACTGCCAGGAAAAAAAATTCAAGTTCTAACTTCAGAATATGTATGAAACTAAACTTCAAGTGGACTATGATAAAAACAAAATACTTCCAAGTGTACCGAAGGAAATCCATAATTCACAAGAAAAATGTTGAGAGATTCAGTTTTATGACAGATAACATATTTAAAGCCATATTACCTAATGTCAAACTTTGAGCAGGTGAAAATGTTTGAAAAAATATATCAAGGGTTTACGGTTTATACTACATAAAAATCTTTCCATGGTAAACTTAAAGTGGGATATATACAGGTTGACTTTTAATGATGTACACCTGAAACTACACACTGCTATCTAGCAATGTTATATCAATTAAAAAAAAAGCTTTAACAAGTTAGCAAGGAAAAGGCAAAAGGAAAGACGAGGATTTTAATTTAATAAGAAAAGGGAGCAAAAGCGTTTACATGCCACTGAAGAAAATAAACAATGAAAAACATTCATAAAATAAGAAAAGAAACTAATCTGACTAGTCACCTATAAGAGATTAAAATAAGACTAAATTATCATTTTCACCTATCCTGTTTGTGAAGGGGGGGGAATAGAAAAAAATGTGGCAGTAAAAAAGAATCACTATACCACTCATAAGCTGCTGATAAAAGTATGAATAACTGCCAAGTTTTCTAACATCATCTGACAAAGTCTTAATTTTCTGAGTGTTTTCCATGCTATTGTTGGTAATGGCTGCAGCAAATGACATCCCCATCAAAACTGTATGAGGATTTCCTTTTCTCCACATCCTCCCTCTTTTGGGAGGACTTTTGCTTCATAAATTCTATTTGGGGAAACTCACAGAAATCAAAGCATCTATAGTTGAGTGCGTAGGTCAGGAAAGTCTAGAAACATCGCTCAGCGGGACACCTGACTCCTCTTGTACAAAAGGTGTGAGAGGTTAATTCACTAAATGCCTAACAATTCTGGCCCAAAGTATCTACTTAACACACATGCAGTCGTGGGAAGGCACTGTGCAGATACCAGTGGAAATTAATGAAGTATACGCAAGCCATCTGTGAGTTTTAAAATCTTGTCGAAACCTATTTATTGAAAGTAACAGATGGTCAAATATAATCCAAGGCAATATTAAATATTAAATAATTTTGACACGAAAATGGCAATAAAAATTTTACTCCACAGAATTATTCTGAAACTTCAATGAGGATATTTATTTCAGTGAGAAATCAAAGGGTTCTTGGTGTCTCCCCACAGGATACAAGAGCTGTTTCATTTATGAGGCAAAACCTGGCATTTATCAGCACACTATATTTTGGACTATTTAATTTTGTAATTGTGTGCTTAATCACATTGCTTGTTACATCGGAGAGGTCCTTACAAGATTTCCAGACTGATGGCCTTGAATGTGTTCAAATTCATCTGCTAGCTGTCTTTGGTAAGTGTGTTCAGGAAGGCATTTCTATAAATAACAGTTAATCAGGATTCATTATGGACTTGGGATTGTTGTAAATACTTTACATACATAAAATTTAATCTTCTCAGTAGCCTTTTGAAATCCACTCCATGGTAATTATCCCAATTTTATAGAAGAGAATGAAAAAGTCACCGTGAATATGGACAGGTTATCCAGCTATGCAGATTACACGGAGTTTGACTATAGGAAACTTGTTCTCATAACCACACATCTATCCTCTAGATTGTATTTTCAGCTTCAGAAACCTATCAACACTCAGTTAAGACTCATCCCAATATATAAAATGCTGTACTTACCTCTGAGGGACTAGAATAAATATTTCAAAGATACTGTCTAATACCCAATCCCAATAGCAGTCTCTGGTCTGTGTTGTTGCGGTAAGGATTTACAGACAATCAACAAGGTCAGCTCCCTTTTCCACAAATAGTGGAGCAGTGTTAAGAAAGAAGCAAACAAGCAAACATCTTCTAAGTCCTAGTTTTCTACCCAAAGGTAAATTGAATAACATCAACGCTATGGAACTGTTGTTAGGATTAAGTGAACTAATGCACAAGAAAATATTTTCTAGACACATTTGCCACATAAATATTTAAAGCAAAGCTGTGAAGAACACACAGAGGTCTCCTGCACCACACAGAATTTCCCCCAGGGTTCTAACATCTTATACGATGATGGTGCATTAGTCACACTTGATGAGCCACGGATGATACACTGCTGTTAACTACAGCTCCTACTCTACCCAGGTTTCCCTACATTTTATCTAAAGTCCTTGGATTATTTCTTCCTTGGGACTGAAGACCTTGACTGCTTTGAGGAACAGCCGTCAGGTGCTTGGTAGAATGCAGCTTAGTCAGACCCTACCTGATGTCTGTCCCGTGATTAGACAGGCTGTATGGAGTTTTGGGGAGATGGCAAGCAAGCAGTGTGTGCCAGTCCCTTCCCACCGAGGAAGCATGCACGCTAGCAATACGACTTTTCACTGATGACATTAAACTTGGTCCCCTGGACCATCTGGCAGAAGTTGTACTTGTCAGACTTATGCAGTGAAAAATCACTCTGTTCTCCGACTCTCCATACTGTTCTCTCTGGAAGGCAGTCCCCATAAGGCATGTACTTCGGACGAGCGTTGGTTGCTCCTTAATGATGGAGCATCCACGCTTGTTCTTCCAAATTTTTCAGCACATGAAATTTGCTCATCCTTTCCCCGTTATTTATTAGCCAACCAGCCACTAAGATAGAGCTGTCATCTGTCACTACTTTATTCTGTCACTCGCATTTTTCCAGCTTGCCAATGAGAGGTCATTCAGTTCGCTGTTATCCCTTTGACACCACCCCCCATATTAATCAGCCTTAATTTAAACAAACAATACCTCATCTGCATTAAACATTTACATATAAAACAGCCCTTAGGTTTTTGGGAGGTGTTGTTCTATACTTTTTATTCTTAATGAAATTTAACATGACATTTAAAGAATGACATGTCAAATAATATGCCTGAAAACTATGGCTTCATTCTAACCAATACTTTGATTATAAGAATGCATCATTTTTAAAAATTCAATATTGGTGAAAATTTCCTATGTAAAACATCTAAATTATTATGAAAACCTAGCAACAGAAGATGATTCCAATTTAAAAAAAAAAAAACATAGATACCAAACAATGGCCTATAGAACATATAATCATGTGGCTGAATCTTTTCTGATAATCTAGTTTTAATTGCATTAAGCAAACGTTTTTTGATAATTAATTTAATTAACATTAAATCAAAACTCAGGGAAGTGGAAATAGAAAAACACATTACAAAGAAAAAGTTATGCATCTAAACTGACAGACAATTACCCCACATCTCAGTTTTATATCAGTATTAATGATTTATCCAAAGTAAAAAATAACAGAATTCAAGATGAACCTGTAAAATAATGAACTACTACAGTCATATTTTAATAAAAGGGGAAGGAATGTTTTATAAGGATAATTAGAGTGGTGCATGTGCCTTGTAAGACTTTTTTAGAATAAGAAAAACAAAGAATAATAATAAAAAAATCCATGAATAAATGTCCCTTTACCCATAATATAATACAACCTTGTAACCTCAAAGGAAACTGCTAGTTATCTAGTGAGGCAGCCTTATGTTTTCATTCTTTCTTATTTCTATGATACTGTATTTTTATATTGATAATGTTAAAATCCACCTATTTTTTGAAGTTATTTACATTCAAATTTTAATTGCACAAGATACCATGATTTTGCCACTACAGTGGCAGCTATTAGCTTGTTGGGTAAATTCCATGGTTGATTCATTTCACTTCTGCAGCTGAACAAGCTCGTGCAGAGCGAGAGACCTTGATTGGCTCCTTCCTCATCCCCGCTGGAAGCGATTATCCTCAAGCTTAAGACCTCGAAAGAATTGCTAATATTTTACAATTAATAACACACAAAGGAGAGAAAACCTGAGAATGGAGCGTATGATGAATGGGTTCATTTTAAACCATGATTTTCTTAAGTCATTCAAGTCTTTAGATTTGATAGATTTGCCTGGCCCACCACTGGCAACATGTAGCAGGTAGGAAATGCTGAGCTTCCTTTGTAGAAAAGATTGAGCATATGTCTTCCAAGTAATATTTAAAGAAGGAAAATTCAATGCTGAGGGAACTTTCAGTATGCACTATGGCTTTTTGCTTCAGACTTTTATAACAGATTTTTATTTAAGTGAAATGCAAGATTTGCACCAAACAAGCATTCCCAACAACTAAGGGAACATGTCTTTGTGAAAATGCTATCTGAAATGGGTTTTATGTTTCCTTATCAACGATTTCTGCTGAATTATTTTTATTCAATCTCCTTTTAAGATTAATTGAGGAGCGTGAAGTAAAGTCCAGAGAATAGAAAATATTAGGTGTAACTATATGCAAAGAAATCTTCTTTGATTATTAAATGATCTCTGCATCCTATGCATCTTACTCATAGCTGTGATTTCATCTAATCTTATGAAAATGATTCCCTCTAAAGAGACTACATTAATATAATATATTTATATAATTACACTGTGTAATTATATAAAGAGTGGAAAAAGCGATTGAACACTGAGATAGAGGCACATGGCTGGAAAAAAAGAAAATTAAATATTTATTTTAATTTGTTATTAAGAGTGTCAAAACCTCAACCTACTGTAAATTTAAGTTTGTATTAAATGTCAATTTTAAATCACAGGGCCTATTTGAAGTTACATTTTAGCTCTTTTATAATTACTTATCAAAATAATCTCAATATATTGTACTCAATTAAGTGTGTACATTTTTGTGTATCACATAATTTGGGGACTGTCAAAACAAGCCAAAGTTCTAATTCCATACATAGTTTTATAAATTAAACATCTATGCATTTATAGTAATCTACCACACTTGATTATACAGTGCTTATCAATCAATATTAATGTAATTAATGCAATTCTAATAATTAAACAATGAAGTTCTTTATATCTTCAGAACATTGTGTGAGCAAAGTATAGATTTCTAAAAAGATGTAAAATAGCAATTGTTGGTAAAAGCTGTATACACACACACACACTGCTAAACAATGAAATGGTTCTGAACAATGAAAAAACATCCTGTGTTTGTTGTCTGAATTTGGAGCAGAATTCCTGAATGGACTGGCTCACTGTGCATTAGTGTGTACACTGAAATAAGGATTTATATGTGATAAGTTTGTATTGCATTGGAATACCTGGATTCAACTCACTCCCTGACTTAGGAAACACCTGGAATTTAGTTCTTCAATATGTGTAAAGACAAGGATTCAATGGCACCTACATTTTCTTTCCACCTCTATCTGACTCTGACACTTGAGTTATCCTTGGATAAAGCATGAAGCCCTGTGAGCAGTCACAGCATCTCCATGGAGGCATTAAACCAGTGTGCTGACAGGGTGCTCCTCTGTTTTAACTGTATTGAGTGCCTTGTAATCAGATGATCAAAAAAATTTATCAGGGAAGTCATTGAAGAAAATATTAAATTGCAATTTACCACTGTATAATTTTAAATTGAAGAAAAGGAGATTAAAAGATACAAGTATATCAGGAAGAACAGTTTTATGGAAACAAAAATATGATATTGAGTTTGTTTAGTAACGGGGTGGGGGGGCAGGTAGACCATTTAGACGCCTCTTATTTTCTTCTCGATGCCATCTAATTACTCTAATTGACTCAAAGTTATTAGTTCTCTCTTTTTGATTTGTTTAAGGCATGTTCTTTTTATTACTGAATGAGTTTTAATATATCTACTAAATACTAATGTTTCTTTCCCTACCTGATAACATTCCCATGGCAATTCAAAAATGACTACGGGGGTTTTTATTGGATTTCTGCTAAATTATTTTCCTCTTCATAATTGCATTGTTTTGCTTGTCATATTTTGAATTTCTCCTGAGTATATAGCTTCATATTCTCCTCCTACACTTTTATATTTTCTTCTCTTTGGCAGGTTGTTGATGTATAGACAGAGAATAAAGATAAATCTTGGTGAGGCTCTAGCAAGAATAACTATTGATAAATTGATTAATGTTTAGATTTTATATAAAAGAATTAGGTGAATTATTGATTTAGAAGATATAAGACTCAAATCTTATATATCAAGTATAATTATATTCTATTAAAATGTTTATCTAGTTTGGTATAAGGTAAAAATATCTACTGGAAAAGTTTAATAAGTCATATGCAATGATAAGTACTGTGAATGTCGAGTATTTATTTAAGTGTTAATTTTATTATTGTTAGGAATCATTTGTTCTTCATTTACCCCTAGACTTTCAACTGGGTACACATCATACTGAATATTCAAATTGACAAATCAGTGAATTATTTGATGAAACAAAGTATCACATTGTCATTCAATAATCATACTGCAGAGCAAATTATGATATGGTAGTAAATACTCGTCTTTATCAATCTATTTGAGAAACACACACTCAAGATAAATAACAATAAAACGATGGGAAACGCCAGCTGGTGTGCAAATCATAATTTCTGTGGAATTTTAGTAAGTGAATCTTTACTGAGAATGTGTGTGTCATGGAGTCAATTGTGAGCTGGGACATATTGATTGGTCTCACGTAGATTAGTGAATAAGGGTAATCAACTAATGTGTAGATGGGATGGTTTTCAATGTGCTTTGGGACAAGAAGGAATGCACCACTATTAGTAGACAAGAAGGTTGATGGAAATACAATCTGGACCACATGTGCTGAGCAAAGATACATGAACTTCATTGCAGGGTTAATAACACAATCATTTATACTATTTATAATATATTCTTTGATAGTTTTAAGAAAGTTGCTTTTGTCAATATGTTTTAAGAGAATGTGCCAGAAGGAGGCCCATCAGAAAGTTAATTTGATATCAAAGTGTCACATAGACTCTAGAAAGTAAGGAAATGATTTATGTTCACGCTGACATCCCAGAACTAACAAAACCTCCTATTGCTAGATAAATACTTGTTGCATGAAAGCCTGCATGTTGAAAAGAGACGAAGTTTTATATTTCATTTGCATCACTAATTACATGATAATTGACAAGTTATTAGTATGTGTTGTGCCTTAAGAAGTAAAACATGAAATAGTCTTGTATAGACTATAGTCTAGTTTAGATAATAGATTGCCAAGGAAATCTGTAATGATTTCAATGAGTTCAAAGCATGTCAGCTCAAGATACCCTGTTCTAGTATATAGAATATTTGAGTTAAAGACACTTTTAAAAACCCAGAAAGTACAAGAAAGCCATTCTGAACATCCTTCTTATATTTAAAAGATTCAATTAGTGGATGAAATACGACCTCCAAATGCCATCAGGAAGTGGCATTTTAATCACCAAGGGTAATAGGTTGAGACAGTGAGACTTCTATCCAAATGGACGTGTTAAAATAATTCTTATCTTCCCCAAGAGACCCTTTGAGTTTCATCAGTTTCCCACAACCCTCTCTCCTTGTTCAACCCAATGTGAGAGCAAGTAGGTACATTTCTTTATGTGAGTGCCCAGTTCACATAAAACCTGTGCTTAACCCATTGCTGTGCTTTTCTATAGTAATAGAACAGATAGTCATCTGTTGGCACTATGTTCATTTGATCCTCAGACCAAGATACAAGCACAAAGGGATGAAGGGAAACGTTTGTCTCCCCTACAGATTATCCACTCACCCCTACCCTACCTCACCTCTGTGTTCACCTAACATTCTTCCCTCTGAGCCTGCAGAAGGCCTGAGATTATTTGCTGATGTTATTACATTTGGAGCAGGACTGGTGGAAGGAAGGGAATCTGTCTTGTCCAAAGAAGGAATAAGTCTGAAGACCTGAGATAAGAAATAGCTTTCAGTTATGTTTTGGCTCAAGAATATTTGAGCCAAATTTTTGAGCATAATTTGAGTGGAGAGAAAATAGAATCATTAGTAAGATTAATGTTTGGGGTTCTACTTATTGTCCTTTTAGGATTCAAAACAAAAACAGTAGCAATTCCCAATTAGTGTTGGTCATTTTGAGGTGTGTCTTTAATTGGAATAGGTTTCTGTTGCTGAGCTACAATTGCTATGTAACTTATGTCAGCTGAAGTTGTGCAACCTTTGATGTGATACTTCATGTCTAGCAATATAATTATCACTGCAACATTAACCAACACCTACCTCTGCCTTGTCCCATAATTTTCATTTCCTTTTGTGGTGAGAACACTTAAGATCTCCTATCATCAAGTTGCAAGTGTGTACCCTTTTGAAACGATGCTCAAACCTCTGTAGTAAAATGCATGAGCTGAGGCTTCAGTAATGTTATCTTCCTAAACCACAACACTAATGTTCTAGAAATGCTCTCAGCACTGAGATTTCTTACCAGCACTGTACATATGGAATGGGAGGCTGAGACTTATGTCAGTTTCAATTATTGGCGGGAAGGGATACCACTCTCAGAAAGTTCAACCAACTGCAATGAATTAAAACACCCATGGAAGAATTAGTTTTCAAAGTGAATGTTCAGTGAATTTCTTTCTGACTGTGGATGGAGCTAGACGCTGATGGAACACCCACTGTCACACTGTCACACACCTGGGCTGTGGCAAGCTCCTGCTGGGATTATAGAGGTCTTTTTTTTTTTTTTAATGCAACTTTAGTAAAAGGAATAGAAAGGATGGAAATAAAGACTCTTCCAGATATGAGTTGGTAAAAATATGTTCTGCAATAATCCAGAAGACTGAAGGGTGGGAAAAAAAAAAAAAGAAGAAGAAACAGAGGAATAGAAAATGAGAAAAATAAGAAAACGAGAAGATTTGCTTCCCGGACACACAGCCATAAATGAATGTACACTGCACATCATATCTCGGGTGTCTTCATGCGCTTTGCAGATCTGATATGAGGGGTTTTATTAGACAAACAGAATCCCAGGGAGAGTCTAGCAGAACTACAAGCCACAGATTGAGAGAAACCAGGAAGGTAAAAGCTCCCTCCATCTCAGCTATTCCTGTCAATGCAGACGAAAATTGGCGTGGGCATGAGAAAAGGAAAGATGACTTGATTCTCATCTACCGGACTCTAGACATGCTTCTCACTGCATGTGTTAATAAAAATATGAATAGGGCCTCCCTGGTGGTCAAAGGTATTAAGTCTCAGCATTATAAAGCTATTGGCTGCCATTGCAGGGCGAGTTAGATCTCCGGCCAGGGAGGGGACGCACATGGTGCAGCAGACCTCTCCTGCCTCACCTGCTGCTCCCCTCAGCAGTGTGTTTCAATCCATCTGCCTGTTCTGCTCCCCACTATGGTGAAACCTCTCATCACCTCCCCAACACCTCCGGCCTGTACCCCAGCTCTTGTATGCATAAGTAAAATAAATCTTTAAAAAAATTAAAGTCTGAATATATTAATTTTCTATGATTGCTATAATAAACCACTACTTACTTGGCAGTTAAAAACAACCACACAGAGGTATCGTCTTACCTTCCAAAGGTCAGAAATCCCACCTGGGTCCCAGGGGCAAAGTTGTGATGAAGCAGGACCAGTTCCTTTCTGAATGCCTCTGATTTTAAGAGTCAAGGCTTTCTTCCTTCCCTCAAAGCCAACAAGGTAGAATTTCTCTACTATCCCCCTCTATACGACCTCACCAGGCACAGATTCTTTTAATGTGATGAAATTGGCTCCCCCTGGCAATTCACACGAATCTCCCCATCTCAAGGTCATTGAACTTTCACATCTTATTCAAATCCACACCTCTTTTATAACACAAATATAATGTAGTACAACACAATATGATGCAAAATGATATATTTACCTTTTTCTGACCATCGGATGAGCTTGTTCAGAAACTGAAAGGCAGGTTCCTGCCACACTTTCTAAAGAGGACTTTTTCCTCCCACTCCTTAAATGAATAGGGGGTATGTTTACATATTGCTCTCCCCAAAGGGTTATCTCAGTGCATGAAAGACTTTAGAGGTAGAAGGCAAACCTGCAAGCAAACTGGGAATCACAGTAGCAGGATACGGGTCATTTGAACGTGTCAGTGCAAGTTTCCTTCCTGCCAAGCTATATCCAGCGGGGGGCCTGGATAATAGAGGAGACCATATGTGGGGAGATGGGGTGTCAAAGTAATCTCTGCCTTCCTCTCAATTTTACTGCAAGTCTAAAAGTGCTCCAGAAACATCTTCCAAAATTGATGTCACAAGAACTATTACCTCTCCAGATTTTCAAAATCTGATTATTTGTATTGAGATTATACCAACATGCAAAAAAGATATACAGATATCGTTAACCCAAAATCCACTGGGATTCAAGTTAAACTGGATGATTTGTGAACATCGATTTGCAATTTTTAATGAATATCTAAAACTACCTATATGCTTTTTCTTGAAACATTTTCTATTAGTGGTAAAATATTAAATAACACATAATTAATGCTTGTGCTAGATTATATAGATGAACTGTAATTTGCATATTTTAAATGTGAATTGACTCATACTTCCAGTTATGTGTATGAAGGAGATTTGTGCCTTTCTCCATTCCACTGCTACATCATCACTGGCTGTGGTTTGACAATGAGTTCACTTTGCTCTAAGATATGCAATAACATGTTATTTTATCTTTCTCTCCCACTTCTGTTCTTTTCTTTTCCCAGTGATACACTGAATTCTAAATGACCATCTGTCTAAAGAGCTTGTGTTATAGAAGGAACTGATTTATTTACAAGGCACATCTTGGCAAACATTCTTAGATCTCACCTAAAGTCTCAAGAAAACCAGAAACCCTTTCATCATTCATGGGATCAAATGAAGCACTTCACATGGCTTTGTGTCAACAAGAGGTCTATAAAATATTTAAACTAGATGATAGTCTAAAACCCTGGTTTGTCAAATTCTTTTGCCAGTTGTTTGTACACATGGCCAGAACAGGCTATTAGGACAGAACCTTTCCCTGTGTCCTTCAAGGAACCAGTGTCACCACCATGTCAACTAAGGAAATTGTGAACACACTGGCACACTCAGACAATAATGAACACAAATGGCTCATCCACAGGATGACTTCCTGAATACAATTTGTGGGGAAAAATGTATTTTCAAAGGAAAAGAGTAAAACCATCATATCAACCATGCAAAAGATATTTGTCATCTGTAAGGTCGTTACCAAACACTGGGACTCAGATCAAAAAGGAAATTGACTGCAGAAGTCAGTTTGGATCTTATTTATGCCCTAGACAGATACGCAATCCCTCTTTGACAAAGAAACACAGATCATGCCAATATTTGGATCCTAAATATATTGTAGTTTAAAATTACTATTTGAAGGTATAACGATATCACCATTCTTATCAGACATCCAACTATGAAAGCAGATTAACTGATATAAGGGAAATCACTCAACTTCTCAACTCTGTTCAGATGGAAATGATGGTGGTGTGGGAGAAAAAGGAAGGTAGGTATTGTGAATGGCCAACTGTGAGGAAGGAAAGGAGGGTGGGATGTTGAGGTGCACTAGTAACTCAGATGATGATTTCAACCCTCAATAGGCAATGATATCAAAACAAAGCAACCAAACAAAAGTGTTCAAGTAGCAACAGCTGAGTCTTGATTCCAAAGGATGGATTAACAGTACATTCATTACCAACCGTATTATTACTGGAAGAAGAAAGCTTGTATCACAAGTATTTTTGTCACTTTGGGGGAAGAGAGTAGATACAAAAAGGAAAAGTTGCACTTCTAGTCTCTTTATTCACAGTATACAATGAAAACCTCCTTTAGAAAACAAAATAACATCCGTTTTCTGTGTTTCACAAAATACTTTTTAACTCCATTGAGTTCCATCATGCCTGGAGATAAAGAAAATAGGTCATGCATTAAAAAATTTCCACAGCCACTTTTAATAATCATCATTAAGGGACTTATTTAGCAAGATTAGCCTTCATCTGTTGGGGGACTGAGGAAGCCCGTGAAGAAGTCCTACAGGAAACAGAAGATGAGCGAATGCACTGCTTCCCAAAGGGACCGCATACAGGGCTCTGGGCTGCAGCAGGTCTACTCTGGAGCCTCCTCACTCTTCTTCCCTCATCAGTTCAACTCTCTCATGCTCCTCAAGGTTTGGAAGCATCGCTGTATTTTAATTGTAGGGTCAGAGA
Organism: Galemys pyrenaicus; assembly: GCA_019455555.1. Taxonomy (NCBI): domain Eukaryota; kingdom Metazoa; phylum Chordata; class Mammalia; order Eulipotyphla; family Talpidae; genus Galemys; species Galemys pyrenaicus. The sequence goes on from JAGFMF010012294.1 coordinate 4,046,210, forward strand.
AAAGTCTCAGGCTTTTCCTCCCTCCTGCTACTGATGTGATAATGGATACCTGCAGTGCATGCACGCATGCACAGGTGGATGCACCTGGGCTTAGACATGGGCATATAAGGGCAGTGTCATGCGGACGCCAGTAGCAGAACAAGAGCAGAAGAGCAGGGGAAAGACAGAGGCAGAGAGAAGAAAGAAATAGCAGCAGCCCAGAGAGGAAAGATGTGCCAGGGGCTAGGTGGTCTGCCAGCCTCCTGGCCCCCCGGCCTCCCTACTTGTCATGTACCTAGTCGCCTCTGAGATAATGATGCCATAAAAACTGAAAAAGCCACCAAGGGCTCCAGGACTCCTTCCTTGACCCGTCTGCCCGAATCATCGAGAACTTGCTCGGTGCCCCTTGCTGGCACCACAATAAGACATGATGAAATGGATCCTCACGCCATTTCCTGACTTTGTGAACATTGTAGGGTATGAGTAACACAGAAGCCAGACGGTGGTGGCTACCCACATCAGCTACCTGTAGGATCCACCATCCTATGAAAGGTCTGTCCTACCCAGCACATCTCAACACATGACTCAAGGAATGAAAGCTTCCTGGGTCCTAATACCACGCTCGCTTTCAACCTCACAATAGCAGTTAGTGGGGCCAATCACATGAATTATAGTTCTTTCTCCCCACTTCTTCATCTGAAAAATATTATTACTGTGACTGCAACTATTACCACCACCTCCACAACCAGCACCACCATTACCACCATGACTATATTATTATACTTTATTATTATCATTTTCATGTTTGATCTTTTTATTATTCTGTTAAAATGATCTCATACAGTTATCTTCTAAAATCTGTCCACAGTATTCAAATACTCATTGAAACTCCCACAGATATGATCTCTTCTTTTTTCTGCCTCAAAGGACATGGTCAGCTAAACATTGGATATCTCTATGTTCTCTGTGGCAGCTTGATTTTTCTCCAGTAGAAAACTCCCTCTTTTTGTACTAGCAGTGGGACTAACGCATGCAGACCTTGAACTAGCACCATGGCCAGTCATGTTCCAGGGGCAAAGTTTGGTGTTGGGTTCATTGTTTTCCTGCCATATTCATGTCAAGCTGTTTCAGCTTCTACCCCTTCAGCAGAGTCATGCAGAGCTCACTATTGCTGAATATCTGGTCTTTACATTTTTCATTTCTCTGCCTTTTTGCTTTTGCTTTATTTATAAACTGCCATCACAGTCATTGTAGCAATTAGCTGTGTGATAGTCATAAGTGGTAGCTCTTATGATTTTGCTTTAGCAAGACCTTTAGAGTCAAGCAGTACATATATTTTTCTATAACATTTTCCACTGCAAAGAATTGAATTTGAAAAGAGTGCCAAGAAATGAAAGGTGACATAGTTCAGTACAAAATAGCATCTGTGTATAAATCACGGGAGAAGAGCAATATTAAAACATCCAGTGGTCAAAAGAATGTGATTACCCTTCTGATTATTTGATTGGTAGAAATTACAAATCACAAATGGACTTTGTTTATATTGCAAATTCTACCAGTGGTGGTATAATAACATGAAATATGAGAAAGACACATGGATTTTTGAAAAGGAAAAACATGGACTATTACATGGGTTATTATAAATTCTTATTCTTGACATTTCACTTATATAAACTATATAGTGTTCATTGGTAGGATTTATCATGTATTTTCCAAATATTGCTTGAATTGAAATTACTGTGTTTAAAGAAATGTCCAAATAACTAGATATTTTTGGAGTTTTTAATAATAAGGACAGTCACAAAAGCAAAGAATATTGAGTAGCCTTCTTAAGGGTGAACCATTCTCCCAGGGATTCAGGCCCATTCATCAACTGTGAGCTACAGAAAACAGTTCCCACCTGAACTGAAGCATCTTCCTTCATGTCACAGGCTGTTATTCATCAAAAAGGAACCTTCTGAAAAAGTCTGCAATCCACTTTAAGAATTTTTGAGAAACACAGGCCCAGGAAAGAAAATTTAGAATTGTTCCTAGCCATTTGTATTTTATTTTCCCATAGATTGGTAGTGAAAAGAAAGCATAGTATGGAATACTTATAAAGCTGTTTTTAAATAGTCTCATTCTCTATGCCTGGTGTGCAAAGTGGACTATGTTATATTATTGAATTTTTAAAAACCAATTTGCATAACAGTTGGGCATGAGGTACCTGCTTCATAAAAGGTGTGTGTATGTGTGCATGGGACTCTCTGTTCTGTCTATAGGCATCACCCTGGCAAGCTGGATTTTTTTTTTTTATGTAGTGCTTTATTGTTCTCATTTATTATGATAAATGGTAATCTTTTTTATAAAAATAACTTAAGGTAAGTAAAAATTCTACCTTCAAATTTATATCCACGTAACAAAATGTCATTTTAATTTTTCTCAAAATTTAAGTAAAATGAGCGATGCATGTAGTATGTACAGTAACCTATACATAAATCCATGGCACACTTGCATGTTCAGACTTCCTGGGAAAGTAGTGGTTTTCTGGCAGTAGTTGGAGGATGTTCTATGTAGTAATCATTGTGGTTAGATAAAAGAATGCAACAGACAGAGAAGGGAGATGTAAATACTCATGGCATTAGACAGAAATTTTAGTTTATTAGATTTGTCAGAACATATAGTAAATATGTTAGGGCATGGGTGGAACTAATTTGCTGTAAAATAATCTCAACACATTGAGAAATATTTTAACAACGCTAGCTCCCAGTTTGTGCTAATAATCAATTTACTGCAAATTAATCTATTATCCTATTAATTACTATGACCAATTTACTGCAATGTGGGGACAAGTTCCAGAACAAAGATGATTCATAAGTTCCAGATATAGGTAGAATCAGCAGGAGGGGAGGTAAATGGGGATGTAAATAGGATTTTTGCTGAAAAAGGCACTTTAAATCTGGAGAGGGCTACAAAAAATGACTATGTAAATGACCAGCTTTCATTCAAGGTGATGCAACAGGAAGTGAAGCATTTGCTGCCTTCAACTTCTCCCTTCCTCTTGAGAGCTACATCTCTCTGGAAGTGCACCCCCATGCTGTGACGTCTTCTCCCTGCTCTGGATGCTCGCTTCGGATGCTCTTGCACACAGCACAAGGTGTTTGTTTCTTATGCTTTGGTTTTGTTAGTATCTCTCCTCATATATTCACTTCAGAGACAAGTATGTGCATATAATATAGGAGATGATGACACAAGACAGGGAAGAGGGCAACTGTAGCTCATGAGTGGAGTTGATTTTATCAACACGTTGCCCCTTGCATTCATTTCAACTCTGTCTTCTTTCAATGTCGCAACTTCATCACATCTCGCAGGTATACAACCCTTCTTGTCCAAATCACATCACAGCTTCAACTCATGTGGCTGCATGATTTTTTTAAATAATCTTAGAAAGAGTGTTCTTAGTAGACAAGGATGGATCCGTGGCCACCCACTGAAATAATCAAACCTTTGGACATTCCAGACTTGAACTGCACTCCTATCTCAGAGTTCCTGACCCTCTGGATTCAGTTCACTCCATCACCACACTGGGACAGTGTCAGTATGGATCCTTGAGCACAGATGGGATCAAGGTAGTTTGGGCTCAAAACTCTTAAATGGTTCTAAGTTGTGGGGAACTTAAACTTCAAATAGAAAATCCATCCTATCCAGACTTTAAAATCATCCAACCTACACAAGTTAATAAACAACTTTTCTATAATATGCAAAGGACTATGCAAGGGAACAGGGATACAATGTTGAATAATTCATCTTTCTACCCCACAGAGTTTACAGTCTTGTAAAGCACTTGGCTTGTCTAAACCTAAAACTCTTTCTCTCTCTCTCTCTCTCTCTCTCTCTCTCTCTCTCTCTCTCTTACTCTCTCTCTCTCTCTCTCATGTTCTAATCTATTTTATATTTCATGTGTAGTATGGAGTATTTATATTAAGTATATTAAACATGTTTCTAATCACAGGTATTGTTAGGGCCAGAGGACATCTTGAATGAATTATACAAATAGGTTTATGGGCTCCAACCCCCACTCCAGACCAACAATATCCAAGATCTACAAATCCTATAAGGCCATCATCAAAGAGTGGCTCACTGGGACCTGAGTTAAGGAGCCAGGCTGGGTATAAACCAGACATGTGGGCCTTGGGGGCTCTCTTTGTTTGGAGTCATCTCTCGCCATGCTGTTGGGTTCCAGCTTGGAGGAATTGATAGGACATTTACAGATTTGTCTCCCTCTCTTCTCCTTGTGTTATTCATTACTTTATTTCCCCTTCTTTTGTAAATAAAACCTTTTATTAATCTTTGTTGTGTGTGCCTGCAGTTGGGGCTTATTATAAGTTAGACTTTCAAGCACGTGGGTGAGGACCCAGTCAGGCAAACCCATTTTACTTTTTTAAAATTAGATTTATTTAATTATATTCAACATGGGCCTCCCTGGTGGTGCAGTGGGTTAAGGAACGCACTATGAAGCAAGCCTCAGCCACTGCAGCACAAGTTCGATCCCTGCTACCGGCCAGGGAGGGGACACACATGGTGCTGCATACCTCTCCTGCTGTGCCCACTGCTCCCCTCAGCAGTGTACTTCCGTTGATCTGCCTGTTCTGCTCCCTGCTCTCTGTGGTGAATCCTCTCAACCCCCACACTTCTGGCCTGTACCCCAGTGCTTGTATGCATAAATAAATAAATCTTTAAAAAAAATTATATTCAACATCATTTGTATTCCCCAGGGAGTTCCCACCACCATTTCACCCGTGCACCATCACCTCAGCCCCTTGTGTTCCTACGCTCATCCCCATCTTTGCTCGCCCTACCTCCCCCACCATAGTCCCTTTAGTTTCTTTGACCTTTTGATCTTGCTGAGTTTTTTTGTTGTTGTTGTTTGTTTGTTTGTTTAGGTTGTAATTGCCCATTTCCTTGCGCTTTCTCATTTTTTTTTTTTTTGTTTTTTTTTTTTGTAGTTGTTGCTCTTTCACATTCCTCCCAAAAGTGAAGCCATCCGATATTTTTCTCTTGCTTTCTGACTTGTTTCACGGAGTATAACTCCCTCTAGCTCCATCCATGTTTCTCTAAATGGCCCTAGTTTATCATTTTTGAATGCTGAATAGTATCCCATCGTGTATATGGACCACAGATTCTTGATCTAGTCATCTACTTTTGGGCATTTGGGTTGTTTCCAGGTCTTACCAATTATAAATAGTGCTGTGATAAACATAGGGGTACAGGTGCTCTTTTGAATCGATGTTTTTGTGTCCTTTGGGTAGATCCCTAGGAATGGGATTGCCGGATCATAAGGTAGTTCCATCTCTAGAAGACTGAGGAACCTCCACATGGCCTTCCATAGTGGTTGGATTAATTTGCGTTCCCACCAGCAGTGTACCAGGGTTCCTTTTTCTCCACATCCTTGCCAGCATTTGTTGTTATTGTTTTTATATGTGCCATTCTTACCACTGTAAGGTGGTACTCATTGTGGCTTTTATTTGCCTTTCCCTGATTATAGCAAACCCATTTTATATCAGGGTTGCCCTGTAACAGTATTATAGTATGTATTAATTATATGTAATGAATGATCGGTATGTATTGCAGTTAATATGTAAACTATTATTATTAGTTTCCATATGAATAGTTAATATAGAAAATCACATTGACTGCAACAACCTAAAACTATTCTTGAAGTCTTATTCTTTATCATCTATTTGCTATTTAACTACACAGTTGGTTACCTAGCTACCACATAAACACAGGTGTGTGTGTGCATAAATCATAGAGTCAGTGGCCCTGATCTAGGGCAGTTTTAGCCTGTGAGGACGTGAAGTGACACCTTGACACATTTTGGTTATCACAAGGGAGGGAAGTTACTGGCATCCCCTGGTTAGAGATACCAGTAAATAGTCTGTATTCCACAGCACAATCCCTACTCAAGTAAAAAATTAATCAGCCCAAAAGTGCTTCTCATGCTAATGTAGAGAAACCCTGATATCCAGAACAAAAATTAAATGTGTAGCTAAAGAAAAAGAAAACACAACCCACCTAGCACCCCTTTTCCCAATCCCCCACTTAGATTTGCAATAGCAACAAGCAGCTCACCCAGTTTAATGGATCTTTTTGTTGCATTGGCTACTTGTTACAGTTATTTACATTCATTTGCCGGCATTTCATTGCATATTTTTGAAATATGACCTATCTTTGATTCAATACTATTTTTTCCCAATGTCCTCCATTTACACAGGAATTAATCATTTTATTTTAAAAAATAATTTCATTTAAAAGCACCTGCTGAGCAACTACCCCAATGAATCCCTGGCACTGTGGTCACGGGGACAAGGTCTTCTAAGTCGCCTAGTCTCATATAGTTGCTTAGGTCATCGTCCAGGTGGGGAGCACAGAGCTGCCCCAATGATGAGATGTTAACAGAGACTTCTAGTTGGGTGGCCAGGGTTGGGGAGGCCACCAGATGCCATGCCCTCCGGGAGTGAGCAGTAAGAAGCCATTGCCATCTATCTCTGTCTCTGGTGAGGCCTCTCACCCCGCCCCCCACACACACTTCTGGCCTGTACCCCAGTTCTTGTATGCATAAATAAATTAAACTAAAAAAAAAAAAATAAGCTTTCAGTGCTATTTCCTACATAGATTGATTCTTCCTTTCACAAAAGATTTATCTGAAGTGCAGATACTTTTTTTTTTCTTTAACTTATTTTTAAATTATTTTTAATTAATATTTTTTATTTATATATATTTGACACCAATTGTAATCCCCATGTATTCCCCATCACCATATCACCAGTGCACCATCACCTCAGTCCCCCGTGCTTCCCGTCTGCCCTCAACCCTCCCCCTCTTCCCTCCCCACCAAGTGTCCCCAATTTGTCCTTGTCTTTTCATTTTTGATTTTTGTGTCTTTATTGTTATGATTATTATTATCATTCTTATTCCTTTCCTTGATCCTTATTTGGTTCCCTTATATTTATTCCTCCTAGGGGAGGAACCATCTGCTATTTTTCTTTTGCCTTCTGACTTATGAACTGCGGATGATTTTGATAGCATTTGACCCATGGAAAAACTGCTTTCAAAATTAGAATTAATCATCTCAAAATCATTCTACTGTGGTGACTAAGTTTATGTACTATTCTAACTCTTTTATTGTTCTAATCTTATGTAGAAAATCTTGAAGATTCCAATAATAAAAAAAATTAAAAATTAATGCAAAATTCAGTAAAGCTGCAGGATATAAAATCAGCATACAAAAATTAGTTGTGTTTCTACAGACTAAAAAGAAAATGACCAAAAACAAAATATGAAAATAACCCCATCTCCAATAACATAAGATATAGTTAGGAATAAATTTAACTAAAAGTGGAAATGCCTTTCATTAAAAAGCATAAAATATTGATGAAGAGAATTGAAAAAGGTCACAAATAAGTGAGAAGATGTCCTATATTTGTTGCTTGAAGTTTTGTCATTGTTAAAATGCCCATGCTCTCAGAATGAGCTATGTATTGAATTCAATTCCTATAAAAATTCCAATGTCACTTTTCACAGAAAGAAAAAGCCCTAAAATATATATGGATTTAGAAAAATCAACTCATAACCCTAAAGAATGAAGACCTAAAGCTCTAAAAGTACGAAAAGAAATCATAGAAAATACTTCTCAACATTAGTCTTTGAAATGATATTTCAGAATTGACCCCAGAAACATAGGAAACAAAAGTCAAAAAATAAATGGGACCGTGTCAAACTAAAAATCTTCTATGTAACAATGAAAATGAAATGAAGAGTAAGCTAGAGAAAGGGAAAAAAATAAACTTGAAAACATGCATCTGACAAGGAGTTAATATCTGAAATATATAAAACTCAAACAGCTCAACAGCAAAAAATAAATAAGTAAAAAGAAACCAACTAATACAATTAAATTGGGCAAAGTATCTGAATAGACATTTCTCACGAGAAGACATACAAATGACCAATAGATACATGAAAAGGTGACCAACATCACTAACCATCAGGGAAATGCAATTTGAAACCACAATGTAGTATCACCTCACTCTTTCTAGAACCATGATTATCAAAAACAAAAGTAGAAACAAATGTTAGCAAAGGTGTGAGGAGAAAGGAACCCTTGTGAACTACTGGTGGGAATGTAGATCAATTCATTTTTTCTTTAAAGATTTATTTATGCATACAAGAACTGGGGTACAGGCCAGAGATGCGGGGGTGGTGTGAGGATTCACCAGAGACAGAGTGGGGAAAAGAACAGGTGGAATGACTGAAACACACTGCTGAGGGAAGCAGTGGGCGGGGCAGGAGAGGTCTGCTGCACCATGTGGGTCCCCTCCCAGCCGGTGGCAGGGATCGAACTCGTGCTGCAGTGGCTGCGGTTTGCTTCACATTGCGTTGCGTAACCCACTGCACCACCAAGGAGGCCCTAGATCAGTTCATTTTTAATGGCAAAAAGTATATCAAGGTTCCTCAAAATGTTAAAAATATAAGACCTCCGTGGTGGTGCATGGGTTAAAGACACAGCCTTATCAAGCTTTCACCAGCCACTGTGGCCTGAGATTGATCAGCTGGGGAGCTGATCCACACAGTGCAGCAGACCTCTTGCGTCTCGCCTGCTGCTCCCCTCAGCAGTGTGTTTCAGTCGATCTGCCTGTTCTGCTCCCCACTCTGTCTCTGGTGACTCCTCTCACCCCTCATCTGCCACACCTCTGGCCTGTACCCCAGTGTTTGTATGGTTAAATAAATAAATCTTTTAAAAAATGTTAAAAATATAGTTCCCTAATGATCCAACATCCCACTTCTGCTAATATAGCCAAAGAAAAGAAAATCGAGAGCACATGTTCATCACATTATTCGAAATAGCCAGGATAAAGAGACAACCTAAGTGTCAACAGATGTATGAATAAAGGAAATGTAGTGTGACAGTTGTTTAATGGAACATTACTCAGCCTTGAAAAAGAAGGAAATCTTGTCATTTATGACAATATGGATAAACCTAGAAGGTCTTATGCTAAGTGAAGTAAGTCAAGCACAGAATGATAAATAATGCATGATCTCAATTATATGTGAATCTAAAGAAAAATAAAGTCCAACATTGATTGTTAGGGGGTTGTGAATTATGGTTACTAGGGTGATGTTTTTCCCAGGATGCAAATTTCAGTTATGGAGCATGATGTTCATAACTTGTTCCAATGTTCAGTATGGAGGCACCAGCTGGTAATGCTCTAATGTATACCTGAAATTTGCTGATACGACATCGTAAGTGCTCTAGCCACACTTAATGATGTGTGAGGATGAGGATGTGAGGTGCTGATCTGTTAAATAAGGCTTGTGGTAATTTCACACTGAATACTTTCATCGGAATTTCACATCATACGCCTTAAATATATAATTATTATTTGTCTATTATATCTCAATGATGCTACGACATGATATAAATACATGTCACGGTGTGTTTACTAGAGTAAAACAAAAAAGCTACCTCCAAATATAAATAAACTTTTGATAAATTAGGGAATGTAAGAGAAAGTATTAGAGAAATCAATTTTATATTGATCAATTTTATGTTAAGATATATTTAAATCAATTAGGAAGTTTTTACAAAGCTTGAATATTGGGTAACAATGTCCTAAAATGAAAGGTGTCAAATATTTCCTGAAAGGAAGAGCATATTAAATACAAAGGATGAACAACATCACTGAAGTTTTTGCAATAGAAGATGCCAGAAGTGAGGGACAGAGTGACTTCATTGTTTAAAGCTCTGCCTTTTTGTTTAACTCCTTCCTTCTTTCCCTAAAACAAAGTGACAAAATCATTAGGAAAAAAGGAAGCAAGTTATTCAGAACAAAAGATTTTGTGCACCAAATAGCTAAAGTTAGATTGGTTAGATGCTTAACTTCTACTGCTGAGAGCTCTCTCCTCTCGGGTTCCACACCAGTTTATATCTCATTGAAACTACCAAAGAAATCATTATGAGATTTTAGAAAGTCAAACAGCACATATTGGGCATTTTATTTAAGTAACAACGTGAAGGGGTAGAACAGTAGCATTTAGTGTGAAGAGAAGATGATTCTCTGTAAGCCATTCTAGAAGATACCAGTTAGGGTTAACGGAAGGAACCTCTGAGGATTTGAGTTGATTTCCCAGAGTGATTGCATTACAAGAACTGTGTTCTGTTTTCTCAGGAGGTCTGTATTTCATAATACATTTTGTTCTCTCGTTGTAGTTTATTTTCCAACAGCCTCAGGAAAATTAAGTATAGTGTGCCTATAATGACCTGAAGGTTGGCATAAAAATGCAATCAATGAAACAATATCAGATTTCTATTTGTAAACCTCTTTCCTCACAAAATAACTGTGTTTTTCTTAACTGGTTGGTAAAAATCCCCCTTCCACACCCATGTCTTTCTTTGGGTATCTACAAATAAGTTCCATCTTTAACTAAGACTTTCTGATGACTTTACACTTAATAATTATGGCTTAATTAAATATTATTTTATTAGCTATTACGTTAATATTTTTTTAACGATGGACACTAGGAAAATCTTCAGTCCATTGACAAAAACATGATTATTTTTTCACTATCGCAGCTCAGATATGCAACTGCTAATTGGACTTGAGTACATCATGGTCTGAAATTTCTTGAAGGTCCCTGTCTTCAAGTTTTTACTTCAAATTATAAATTGATATCATTTTCACTTTAATAACTTTAGTAAACTTTTATTAACACTTTAGTAACATTTACACTTTAGTAACATTTAGTAACATTAACACTTTAGTAAACATTTATTGTTTTCACTGTCACATTGACTTACCTCAGGAGCTACTCAAGAAAACAAGGAAAATAAGAAAAATCCTTGATTCTCTCAGACATTTAAACAAATAAAATATGTTAGTTTTATTTTTTTAGGGTCCTCATGATTTTTTTACATACCATTTTCAGTTATATGACTGATGATCTACTTTTCTTTGGGATTGTACTAGAAATTACTAAATTTGACTGACTAGAATCATGTGATTGAGTGAATACTGGACTCACGTTTTCTGACCTAGATAGATCAAAACTCCTCATTTCATCTTTAGATATTCTGAAGTCTAACTAAATATAACCTGAATCTCTTCCTCATGAATGCCTGTCTTTTACAATACATGTAATTGGACTTCCTTTTCCCTTCAACTTTGATGTTGAGAAAGGATCCAACTTTGAAATTTGGGAACTTATCTAGACCGTTGCAAACTATGTTCGGTTGAGCTTACACCCTACTATTCTCCCTCCAGTGCTCTCCTTGGCATCTTTGGTCTACTTCAGTTGGGAGAAGGGAATGAAGATTACATGTGGCTTCACACAGGTCCCCATGTGCAGAAGGGGCTGACCTGGTGTAATGTTCAGCTGTTGACATTTTGAAATTATTAGTAACTTTGAACAAGGATTCCACATCCGGAAAGTGCAATGAGCACCATAAATTATTTAGCTGACCTGGATCTAAACCCTGATAATTTCGGGCCTCCCTGGTGGCACAGTGGGTTAAGCAACGCACTATGAAGCAAACCTCAACCACTGCAGCACGAGTTCGATCCCTGCTGCCGGCCAGGGAGGGGACCCACATGG
>JAGFMF010012294.1:4057824-4074740 GCA_019455555.1 Galemys pyrenaicus
ACCTCTCCTGCTGTGCCCACTGCTCCCCTCAGCAGTGTACCTCCGTTGATCTGTCTGTTCTGCTCCCTGCTCTGTCTGTGGTGAATCCTCTCACCAACCCCCACACCTCTGGCCTGTATCCCAGTGCTTGGATGCATAAATAAATAAATCTTTAAAAATAAATAAATAAATAAATAAATAAACCCTGATAATTTCTCATTCATGAAAGAAGAAAGTTGTTAAATGCTTCAGTCTCTTTTATTCCATAGTTGTTCAGGCCCATCTTCTTCCCACACATGAAAAGTATATCTGGTTTTGTCGCATCAAACACATTAATTCTGATATGAAGGTAAGATTTTTGGATAGTGCTTGTGTGTTTAGGTACAAAGAAAGTAGAATAAAATGGAGAGTTTTTCTTTCCATAGACAGGAGCCATGTCTGAAAATGCCACTTGCCATAAGAGAGATTTCATCTGAGGCTTGGGAAAGATGATTCTATCCGCATGTTATTTCTATTTTTTTTAAAGTATTTATTTATGCGTACAAGAGCTGGGGGACAGGCCAGAGTTGTGGGGGTGAGAGGATTCACCAAAGACAGAGTGGGGAACAGCACAGGCAAATCTACTGAAACACACTGCTGAGGGGAGCAGCGGGCAAGACACTGCTACACCCTGTGGGTCCCCTCCATGGCCGGGGATCAAACTCTCGCTGCAGTGGCTGCAGAAGCTCCACAGTGCATTGCTCAATCCCTTGCACCATCAGGGAGGCCCCTGCATGTTATTTCTATATATAGCTTTTGATAACCCCTAGACCACAAATAATGGAACACAACATGCATCTGTAATGCCTCCCATGATTCTGGGCATTAATAAAACACCAGCTCAGTAAATGACCTTCTGTATTCAAATGATGGTGACGGTGACATGATGGCAGTGACTGTGGTGTTCATGATGATGGAGGAGCAGGGATCCAATGGTGGTTTCTGTTACTACTTTTTGACAAACACCACCTAGATCTCAAAGACATGGCAGAAATTCTACATGTCATTTAATGAAATAATAATTTCCTCTATGGAGTCACATAAGTTTTGCGCGAATCTATTATCAAACCACATAGGCCACAGTCTGTTACAGATGATTATATAGACTAAGAATAAAACTTTACAGATTGTTCAATAAATGCCATAATATTCACAATACATGAATGAAAATTTAGACAATGCTGTATTTTTGGAATTGATTTCATATCTCATCAAAGTTTCCAGCAGGGGGAGATGCTAGACATGTTAAAATCATAAGAAAATGAGTGCATTCATTAATTATCATCAGAACTCCAGTTGACTGAAGTATCATTATTTGAAGAAAACTAAATGTGTGATATATACGAAGACTTTCCAGTAGCACCTTTATAGAGATTGTTAGTGCAAGGAAACCACAACTTAGCAAAGTGTCTTGTCAGAAAAGAACAATGACAGTTTGATCTTGAATTCAGGTCCTCTTCAGTTCATCAAAGCAAAAATAAAACCATTTGGGTCATTGATCAGATCTAAGCTTTCAAAACCCTACAAATAAGGGGTTATAAAAGAAACTAAGAAAAATGACTTTAAACTTCCTATGTAGGTTTTTGAGATTCATTTCACTGAAACTCAGTGCAACATTAGTATTTTATTTTTGTACTTCACTTAAAGTACATTATTAAAAGTAATGCAATAACAATTTGAAAAAGCTGTTACCAATTAACCGTAGTTTCCACTGAATTTACTTTAATGTGCTTATTGGAATGTGAGTATATAAAATAGGGACATAAACTTTTCAGAGTAACTTCTATCATTAGGTAAGTGGAAGGCTAGATTTTGGGCACAAAGAAAGATGGACAGAAAATCATGCAAATGCATAATTTTGCATTAAATTAAAAGTACTACATTTAATATAAACCATAATCAATTTATTTAATTGATTCACATAGTCAGTAAGCCATATTAGAGAAAAAGTAGTTTTCTAATAAAATGGTGGGAAATAAATGATACATTAAAACTCCTTTCTAGAGGATACATTAAAACTCCTTTAACTCCTTAAACTTAATGATTTCATCATTGAAAAGAGAAGCTCAAGTCCATTATGAGCAAACATATGGGAATCATAACTGACTTAACTACTTTGAGTTCCTCATCATATTTCACATAACAAATGAATTCAATTGCAGTGGATTCATGGGTAGGTTCATTAATATTGCATTTTCCTTGCATGCATTAAATGCAAAGTACTTTATCAACAACACATAATATGCATGATTAAGTGAACGCAAATCTGCTCCTCAGGGTGCCTGGAGAGCTGTGGGGAGAACATCTACATAAATAGACAAATCGTATGGGAGAAAGTGGTTCATAAAATGCATGGTACACATTTTGCTCAGTTGCATGGAGTTTTTACTGGTTGTTTCCTAAATAAAGTTTGATGTGTGCATAATGTAGATTCAAATATCAGAAAGATCACAGTTTCTACACACATGATGGAAAATGAAACTCTGACGTATCAATATGGTAGTTTTGCTATGTCAGCATAAATGCTGCTGACATCAGCTTCTTGCCCTTTATGTCACCCTATGTTAGGGCTTTTCCACAGGCCTCATGCTTAACCAGAACTGAAAAAAAAAAAAAAACTGTACAAATTAGGACCCTCCCTGGTGGCTCAGTGGATTAAGCACCACACTATGAAGCAGATTGCAGCCACTGCAGCACCAGTTAGATCCCTGCTGCCAGCCAGGGAGGAGACCCACATGGCGCAGCAGACCTCTCCTGCTGTGCCCGTTGCTCGCCTCAGCAGTGTGTTTCAGGTGATCTGCCTGTTCTGTTCCCCGCTCTGTCTCTGGTGAATCCTCTCACCTCCCACGTGTCTTGTATGCATAAATAAATAAAATATTTTTTAAAAAACTGTACTAATTAAATGATGCCATTTTCAAAAGTACTAAAATACTTTTATGGCCTAGAAATCTAGAGAACGTTCTATGCCTGAGACTATAGGATATTTATAAGCTATGAATGCTTTATCCAGTTTGACAAATGTTGTAATTTTTTGATAGTACTTATGTAATTTGAATAAAAAGCTTTAACCGTTTTGCTATATCCTATGTAATTTTATACTAAATTTTATATGAATTTGTGAAGTTTTAAAACAGATTTTCCACTTTGAGGAAAAGTAGACAATTTAATTTTAGTGGTACTGGAAATGGTCAATAGCATCTGGAATGTGATTCAAGAATATATGACTGTGAAAAACTTGTGATAGGACATACATTTTATTTTTAGATTATTAGGGACTTCTTAATATTCATTTCTATTTTACTACTGACACACACAAAAAGTATGGCTTTCCAAACATGGGAGAAGGAGAACTCCAGCAATTACCTTGTATGAAAATAAATGATATCTCTGCCTTTGCACACATATTATTTCTTTATACTTATGCTAGATTAGCTATGTAAGCCTTGTATCAAAGTGATTGAATGATAATCATTGATAATTGTATAGCTTTCTGTTGGTTAGGCATATGTAATTTTTACATGGCAACAGAAAGAGACACAAAAGTATGGTGCATGTAATTTTTTCTTTAGATTCCTTGAGAGAGAACTGCCCACTTTTTGTGATAGAATAAACAAAAATAAATTGGTTGCTCGAATTTATAACACAATAAATGAAAGTAGTATGGAGAATGTGTTTGAGAGTATAAAATTTTATGTTTGATGTTAAATAATGGTTGAAATAATATGAAATTGTTCTTAAATAAAATAGAAATGGAAATATAACTTTTCCTCTTAACAAAAGCTAAAAATAAAACCCAGATAATTAACACTAAAAATTACCTGTAAATAAGTAGTTATTTTTTACAATGTAATATACATTCCATAATTTCTTTGCTATATATTTCCTTTTATTTCATCAATATTGTATCAAGGAAGAGTAGTATATCAAAGAGGTATAAAATTTATGAAACTAAGTTTTGTGTTCAGAATAATTTAAATAGTGACATAAGCAAAAGTCATATGCAAATAAAGAGCTGTCATAACCTTGTTTGGTGTAATTATATTATTAAGTGCAGTTGAAAATGAATCTCTGTCACCTTAAGGAGATAATTATCATGAAGCAGTAGAGTTTGAAGGAAATGCTTTGCTAAACATTTTTAAATTTAATCCTTTCTTGTAATGTCAAAGCAAAATCAAAGCATCTATTTTAAAAGGGTCACATCATCTTTAGAAGGAGGCTGTACTTCAAAGTCATCTGGAATAAGTCTATTCCTTTAATATTTCAAGTGTTAAGTGATCTAAAACTTTCTTAAACTTCAGAAAGAAATCAAAAGTTTTTTAAAATAACTTTATATTATACTAATATTTGTGCAGCTCCAAACTTCATTAATTCCAGGAAGGAGGCCATTAAAAGATTCTAAAAATATTTTTATTTTGCTACATCTTTTTCTCATATTCATTTTTTCTAAAATATAAAATTTTTATAATTATTATTTACCTACATTTAAAATGAGTAAGTCTCCATCTCTTAAGAAAACTGGGAAGTAAGTAGGATATTATAAGAAGGTAAATGACTCGCTAATGTCTATACAAGAGGTTGAAAGAGATTCAGACATATATTCGTTTCCTTAATAGTAAATAATAGCAGTATGAAAGGTCTGATATAATTTGGAAAAAATACTTGTCATCAATGTATTTTTTCTTTCTTTTCTCAAGTACCAAAAGATATTTCATCTGATAAGTGTAATTCAATAACCCACAATGTTTAATTTAATCCAGTATATATGTACATAGAGTATAAAATATTAATTTTGTATTTTAAAATGACACATGGAAAAACCCAATGTTAATTCTAATAAGTGAAAGAATTTAAAATTCTAAATTTATTCTTGTTTCTTTTTTGACTCTTCTGGCATGAGGAGATTTATAGAAAGTTCCCCTTTTGCATCATTGAACATGTTATATTAAGGAGCATGAAAAGAGAAAGTTGATTTTCAATTCAATCTACTGAATATTTGAAAAGAATAGACAGAGAGTGAATATGAATGGAGCTATTCCATCAGTAACAAAGTACGTTTTTGAGATGATACTATTTGGGAGAAGATAGGACAATTCTTTTTTTTTTTTTAAGTATAATGAGTAAGGAAGCATTTACTCTATTTATCCTACTGTAAAGCTTCACAAAAGTTGCACATACTCAAATATTCCACTCCTAATGTATGTATTTAAATTACTATCCAGTAATAAGATTATGAGCCATACTTCATATTGATAGTAATCTTTTTTTAATCACTTTTTGGGTAACTTTTCAAAAGATTTTATTTATTTATGAATACAAGAGCTGAGTACAGGCCAGAGGCGTGGGGCATGGGGGGGGGGGGGAGACGGGACGGTTGTTAGTATTCACCAGAGACAAGGGAACAGAACAGGTATATTGAAACACACTGCTGAGGGGAGCAGCGGGGAGGCAGGAGAGGTCTGCCACGCCATGTGGGTCCCCTCCCTGGCCGGGGATTAAACTCGTGCTGCAGTGAGTGACTGCAGATGCTTCATAGTGCAGTGCTTAACACTTGTGCCAACAGAGAGGTCCCTTAGGCTAACACTTTTAAAACAAAATGTGCAAAAAATGTAAATCTTAGGTAGTAAGGTCCATTTATTTTCAATGCTATTAAATGTTAAATTCCACCTTTGAAATCCACTGGATCCTAACTTCAGGAGCTTCCCGGGTGGCATCAGAAACTGACCCCACATAGAGGACTGAAGGACACGGAGAAAGAGGTGGACATTCACACTGGTGGTGACAGTGGGAACTGACCCTCCAGGCTCTATCTGGGCAGTCTCAAAACAGAAGCATTTCTGGCACCCTTACATAAGGTCTCAGACGTCTATGTAGAGACTGTCACTATTTCCATTCACCTGTGCTGTTTGGATAGTCCCAACATATTACACTTCATGATACATTTTCTCCAGGATGTGAGCTCAGAGCAGCTGATGGAAACCCTCATGGGGGCAGGACGAGAAGTTGACTATAGCTGAGGTCTAGCTAGCAGGTCAGAGAATCTCACTTTCTCTCGATGACTGTCCCCAATTACATCACTTAAGGTACTGGACATAGATTATTGTCTATTGTTTATAATCAGTGATTCGATCCAGAGATAGATTAATCATATTGTCATCATCTTTGGCTAGCTGGTTGGAGAAGAGAGTTTGGCCCTGTCCACACTCAAACTCCCTGCCACTTTTCTCCATTATTAAATCACTCTGCTTGTGTAACAGGGTGGTTCCCATGAAAAAGTGAAGTTCTAGGATCTCTGCCCCACCTAAGTAGGGTGGAGCTGAGCAGAGATAAGAAGGTGCCAGAAAGGATGGAAGGAAGGAAAATGAGAAGGATGGAGAGCAGCAAGGAGACCTGGAGGAGGCACGTGGAGCAGAGGGACACGTGAAGAAACTGCGCTTGCTTTTTGGTCTTGGACCGGTTGGAACAGATGTGGGTGAGAGACCCGTGGGGAGGTTAACCATGGTAACTGTCATCTTGATTTTGATTTTGCTCTTTTCCTCCCAGATTTATCTAACTCTTTCTGCCCCTTTTCTATGGGTCTCTACTGAAAGGTCCTTCCAACTTGTGGCAGCTTTTGGGCCTTGTTTTGGGCCAATCCCATTTGGCTGGACTTCTACCCTCAAGGAGATGCGTCACTTTGGATGCTTGATTTAGTAACTATATCCTTGATCTTTTCTGTGTTGTCCCCTAACTGTATTAAATTTCCTTTCCATTAAAGGTCTCATATATGTTTGTTTTGATGCGGCAGAGGGCAGAACCATTTAGAAAGGGCAAGTTTGAGGGTTCTGAGGTGCCCCTCTCCCGCCCTATAACACTTGCAATAGAAATGCTCTCCAAAGCAACAATAATGCAGGAAAAAGGAAACTAGAGAATCAGAGAGCAAAAGAAAAGAAGGAAGGACAGATGGACACACTCAGCTCCCAGCCCAGCGTTCAGATCAGTGATCACACTTTACAAGGTGCGGAATGAGGGGAATTGGAGCTTGCACCTCAGCCTCGTGTTGGGCTGGGAGCAGACCCCCAAGTAATGTTTTGCTCAGCATGTCGCTATAACACTGATGGGGGACAGACTCACCCTCACCTGGCTGCTGTCCGTGTGGAACTGGCAAGTTCCTCCCTTACCCCTGGGGGCCTCCTCCAGGGACCCTGGCCTCCTCCCATTTCCCATAGAGGTGGACTTGAGGTTCACAGCCCCTCTCAGTCATCCCACTCAGAGTGAGTGTGTCCTGGATAGAGGGGGGTCCCGTTCAGGCTGGGGTCACACCTGACCCTGAGCTGCTGGGAGCAGATCCAGGCACCCTGCTCCCTAAATGGAATTAGTAAATGATTTCAAATGATCCTTTTAATGCTTAGATTTTGGTGATCTTATATGACCAGAAATATGCCTTAGAAGCATAATGACAATAGGATTGAGACCAGAGAACCCTGATCTAGAGGAGTCTATTACATTAGTTCAAGTAATTTATTAAAATGACTGCTCAATGTTATTTATCTTTCATGAATATTGGAGGGGCATCCTCCAAATAAAACACAATATTTGTTAATGAAACAAAATGGAGTTATATTCTGCAATAACATTAATGAAAAGGTTCTTAAACCATGGACCTAATAAAAGACAATGATGTAACAATGAAATCCATGCTAATGGTAGTCAGTCATAAAACAAAATGGCAGCTTGATCTTAATCAAGATAACAGTGGACTATGGCTACTTGGCTAATGCTAGATGGTTAGTTATTTATTTATTGCTTAAGATGTATTTATTTGTGCATACCAGCACTAGGGTACAGGCCAGAGGTTTGGAGGGAGTGAGAGGATTCACCAGAGACAGAGTGGGGAGCAGAACAGGTGGATAGACTGAAGTACACTGCTGAGGGACCAGCGGGGAGGCAGGAGAGGTCTGCTGCGCCATGTGTGTCAGCTCCCTGGCTGGAGATCGAACTTGTGCTGCAGTGGCTTCGGATGCTTCATAGTGCAGTACTTAACCCCTTGTGCCATGAGGGATGGTTGTTTAAAAGGGGATAGAAGTGCAAATATATCAGTCAGATTATAATGGTTATGATTAAGCAATACATACATAGGGAATATTCAATTCACTGTTGGAAACAAAATATAACCCTGAAAGATTAAATTATTAGTCAATAAGTTCACTTGATTTTGCCAACTTGAAGCAATTACAAGTGGAAACTACATTTAATTGTATGTCTTAGGATGCTTTTCACAATATACTTTCTCTAATGTGAGGATATATAATATATAATGTGAAGATATATCAAATCTATAATTTTTATGAAATCTTAAAATAATACATTATTGAAATGGTTATGTCACTAAACTGAATGTGGAAATGGGATTTTATATTATGTTCGCTCTATGTCCTATTTAACATTGTCAGACTTTTCAGCAGGCTCTGTGAAAATATCCTGAAATTCTAACATTGAATATCCTGAAATTCCTACATCAGTGTAGTAGGTCAGTGTAGTGAAAGATTACTTACATGTAGATAGAGGTCTATATATAGAATTTTCTAGCTTATGAGAAAAAGCTTAAAACCTGAGTATTTTTAAAATTTCAACAATCAAGCTACCTTGCATTATGAGGAAGAGCTATTTAAAAGTACTGATGGTCACTGATGTTTTTATATTTTGTTTTAAAGTCATTTGAAATACATCCAATGAGTGTAAACTTAAACCATCACTGCTTATAGTTATCTGTCAAATGAAGAACTCGTTGCCTAGAAAAAAATTAGTAAGAACTGAATAGTTCCTATTTTGATTGGTGTTAGATACTTCATAAACAAAAAGCTACTTGATAAAATGGTGCTTAAAATGACTTTTAATGGGTCAAGAGTTATAAGTACCATGGGGGTGGAATTGGGGAACTTCACACAATTGAAGAAGTGTGAAGTAATATAGTTGACATTGTGCTAAAGCAATGGGAGTAAAGAAATAAGGCATTGAGAAGGCTGAATGAGTAATCTTAGAAAAAAATATATTTTGTATATGTATATATTTGTCAAAATGATCCTGTTATTTAGTGTGACTAAAAATGCCAGTAAAAATAACAGAAAACTTACAATGCAGAAGAGGAAAGCTGCAGAACAATAACAAAAGGCAAACAGATTTCCCATACTAACAATCCCCAGTCATTCCCTTATTTTGTCATTATAGAATACCTAAGAAAATTTACTCTTGAAATGGAAACTATATTCAAAGATAATAAAGGCTCCATGTATATATATATTGTTGGATAAAGTTAAACAAGACTTGGTCCATTACAACTTAAGTCTGTAGAAACCTTAGAGGTAAATATTTCCACTGACAGCATGAATTGAAACATCATGGAAATTCAGCACTTTGCAAAGTGGTTTATCCAAAGCTATACTTACTGACAAAGAGAGACAATGTTATTGAAAGATCCATTAAGTAAATGTGGAATCAGCTTCCAAAATAGTGTCTAAGATCTTTGGTTATATACACTGTGCTAACCAAAACCTATAAACAAAGTTTAAAATTTCCTAATAAAATAATAAATATATTCACATATATATGTAAATATGTGTACATTCAGTTATAGTGTAAGGAGTCAGAATAACAGTGTTATGACCCTTGTCTTAGACTTAATAATAATTGATAATAATTGCCTCAAACTTGTCAAGAATAAATAGAAATGTAAACATATTAAGGCTAAATTTGTGAAATAGCAAAAGCACACACTATCTGCAATAATTCCAAAATATGTTGATGACAAAATTCTAGCTTTTCTGATTAAAAGACTTTTTCTTATTTAAAAATTGTTGATTATTTTCATATAAAGGTATAGTAATATGATTGGTGAAAGTCATAGGATTTGAAACCAAAAACTGTATTATAATCTAGAACATCACATACATACATTAAAAAAAAAGCCCAAGATTTCACAATATATTCTCTTTTCTGTACAAGTATAATATCAGCTGATGTTAGTTGTGAAATTCACTTAATGGTTGATGTCTGAGGGAGACAAAACATTTGTGAGACTAAGATAGCTTTTGTGAGGCAACAGAGTAAAAATATTTGTTCACTATCTCGTTCAAAAATATGTATTCTCAAGGCAACAAGGAAAATTATTTCCATTTCCTTAGTTTCTCCTAACTCCATATAAAATTATTTAGTATGTCTCTTAGAAAATGAAAAACAGAAATCTCAGGGAACCAACTGGCTAACATTGATATATAAAACTATATCTTCCAGATAACATTTATTATTAACTATTTAGTGCCAACCAAGTAAATTTGCATAAATGACTTACGGAGAGTATTGCCAAAATGGACTAGGAAACAAATGTGTAAACCATATAACTTTAGAACTTCAAAATACCTGGGAAAAAAGGTTACTCATTCCAGCAGGGTGGCTAGAGTATTTAATTGTTTTTCTCCAAAACGAGTTTGTCTAATTAAACCATTTATTTCAGTCTGTCAAGATAACCAGATTCTAAACACCCCAAACAGCTTAAACAGCCAATCAGTGAAGCCATTAAAAAAAAAAAAAAAAACATAGTTCCTTCCTTTGTGATTGAAATTCACATGAGCCTCATTATCATCTCCACCTCCCCATCTTAGGTAGAAGTTAAGCCGCCATCTTGTGAAACTGCGAACCAGTCACTTTCCACCTCTCTAACCCTCTGTAAAACGTTTCTCAGAGGCACAATGAAATTATCAGCTATTTGCTTTGTTGGTGTTAACATTTTAATTTACATTTTCAATTTTTTTTTCTTGTTTTTGCCTATTTTAAAGTCTTTCATTGATGGGAAACAAATGAATAGTCACACATACACAGTTTACATGATACTTTAAAATTATTCTTCCCAGGGCCTCTCTTGTGGCACATAGGTTAAAGTCTCAGCACTATCAAGCTAGCCATCCACTACAGCACGAGTTCGATCCCCAGCCAAGGAGCTGACCCACAGGGTGAAGCTGACCTCTCCTGTCCTCCTGCTGCTCCCCTCAGCAGTGTTTCTCAGTAGATCTGCCTATCCTGCTCCCCATTCTGTCTCTGGTGAATCCTCTCACCCTCTCCACTTCTGGCCTTCATTCCAGTTCTTGTATGCATAAATAAATAAAATAAATCTTGAAATTATTTTTCCCTGGCAAATAAAAAGATATACTTCTATCCTTCAATGTTGAGAATACAAGATAAGTTACTTATTAATTTCAGATATCTTTACAAGTGTTAGATTCAAAGCTCTTATTTTAAACCCAGTATTCTACAAGTCAAGAACACTAATCTGTAGGAAATTATTTTTTATCTAATTACTATCAAATTCATTTTTTGTTTCTCTGTTTTTGGTGATAAAGCTTATAAATCTTAATATTTCCTAGAAGACAAAAAGAAAGTGAGTGCATTCTAATTCCCTGGAAATCCCCTAGCGCAAAATGTTAGGTTTTCCATAAATTGGTTTCAAGATATATTTTCTCCCTTGTAGACTTCTATATTATGCTATTTAGGTCAGGCCAACTAATCTAAAATTGTGAATTCTAAATAATACAGTCTATTTGAATCTACCGTAATCGAAATGCTGCATAGATTTGCTTTAACAATATATTTTTCAGAAATTAAATACTGAATTATCATTTGTGTAGGCTTTCCAAAGCTGGTGATCTAAAAGCTCTTGGCTGAGCATCAGGCACCGCCTACAATGTCCTTCCCTCCCTTTACCTCGCAGGTCTAGTACCACCATTCAATGCCTCATGGAAAGGATATCCTGAAACGTCTCCTAGTGAATAGCCCACGTGGTACTGTACTCAGCAGAGCTGCGTGATCAGTTTGCAGTTGTCTCTCTCATCAGATGTCACTCTGTGAGTTCACGGATTATTTGTGTCCTCTGGGTTTAGAGAGTGCCAGGCATTTAGATGATGTGGAGTGATTAAAGAAAAATGATGAGAGAATGAAAGAATATTGATTAAGGTAGAAAACTACAGTTGTTGGTAGACAGACCAAAAAAAAAAATGGAAAAAAGTGCAATAATTTGTTTAAAATAGCTTTCTTTTTTAAAGGTTGGTTTATTTAAGCATACAAGAACTGGGGTACAGGCCAGAGGTAAGGGTTGACTGAGAGGATTCACCAGAGACAGAGTGGGGAGCAGAACAGACAGATCAACCAAAATACACTGCTGAGGGGAGCAGCGGGGAGACAGGAGAGGTCTGCTGCGCCATGTGGGTTACCCCCCTAGCTGAGGGCCAAACTCATGCTGCAGTGGCTGCAGATAGCTTCACAGTGCTGTGCCTTAACCCCTTGTGCCACCAGGGAGGCTCCCAGTTTAAAATATCTTCATGTGAAAGAATAGCAAAATGTTTTTCTAAAAGTTCTCTTTCTAGCTGTCAGTCTCATCTTGTTGATTTACTTAGGGATGTATTTAAGCTTGTATATTAATATTTTGCCGATTATTAAGCTCTGAAATTCTGAAGGGTCACTATCTACCGAGAAATTCATGCATGACAATTTGCATCTAACTTTAAAAGTTCAAAGACCCTTTGAAATTGAACCAAGTATCCACAGACCTAATATTTTAAACCCCAGGTTAAAAAATTAATTGCTAGACTATATATTTTAATTTGAGACAAACTTACTCTCTAATGTTATCTTACCAAAATTTAATAATCAAGCACTAGTATAATTAAAATGCTAACTGTAACTACATAGATAGGATTCCACTTCATAGATAAGTGCTTTTATGAAGAAAAGAAACATTAACATATCCATTTCATATGTATTTTCAGGTGCAAAAAATTTTAAAAAGGTTTATGTATTTATTTATGCATTATGCAAGAACTGGGTTACATTACATAGGTGTGGGGCATAAGAGGACTCACCAGAGACAGAGCGGGGAGCACAACAGGCACATCAACTGAAATCCACTGCTGAGGGGAGCAGCAGGGAGACAGAAGAGCACTGCGCATCATGTGGGTCCCTCCCTGGCCGGGGATCGAACCTGTGCTGCAGTGGCTGTGGATGCTTCATAGTGAGGTGCTTAGCCCCTTTTGCCACCAGGGAGATCCCAAATCTGACTTGTTAAGAAACTTTCTTTATGTAAGCACTCCAGCATCAAAATCTGGAAGACATTACAAGCAGCGTCACTCATTCTAAAACAGAAATTGTTCCAATGTTTTCAAATTACATCTGTCTCCAATGGGTAAAATAAGAAAAATTAAACTCAGCAATATTGATGATAAGAACCTACATTTAAGCGGATGGGATTTGTGGCCACAAAAGGCAGAGAAAATGAAGGGAAAGCTCAAGTGGGGAATGAACGTAATTAGCTGTTGAGTGGGACGAGAGCTCCATGAAAAGTCTCTGAGGAGCCTTGTACTTGGGTTGTGTGTGCTCGTGACAGAGAGACGCTGAAAGGTGCCAGGTGGGGACTATGACCAGAGAGAAAGAAAAAACATGGGACGTAACTTACAGCATCTCTGAGGGAGGAAATGCAATGGCAAGGGGAACAGGCTGATTAAAAAAAAAAAAAAATCAGCTGAGACCTAGACCAAACCCACGACCCTGACACCAATAATTGTGTCACAGAGCCCTGTATGTGGACAGGCTGCCAGCACTGTCTTTATTCCACAGTTAACAGAGCCGACAAGTCTCTCGATTGAATGTCAAACCAGCCATCTCCTGTGTTCAGGATGTAAGCCATGTATTCCTGGGTTTCCATGAACATTGGCTGCTTCCTGGGATTAACATCAAGTTGCTTCACTCACAATCTCATTGATAAATTGGCAACAGTTTGGTTAAAAACCAGCAGGGACTGGCCCTGGAGGCTTGGGCATCTCACCTGTAGTGTTAAAATTCTGAAGATTGCAGGGTCTGCAGGAGTTGAATGAAATGGGGGTGTTGACAAAGCCGCCAGCCCCAGCCTCTTGAGTCTGTAGCTCAAAGATGATTCTAGATGTGCTTCCTTGCAATTCCAGTTGAAAATGGGTCTGTCATCATTTGCTAAAATGAAATCTAAGTCTGACCAATTTGTATGGGCTGCTTTAGATAGAAGTACTTAAGAGCACAATCTTGTCTTCATGTGAGCATTTCCATAATGGAGAAAGGAAACTGAGAATGTCCTTTCCTGGCCCCTTTCCACATTACAGTTCTCTCAGTTTACTGTGGGGTTTTTTAAATGTTGGCAAAAGATATAGGCAAATTTTCTGATAATAAAGCAAAAAAACTTAGTTCATTAAGTTTCTCCCATGGAGCAAGATCACAAGTTCTGTGATCTGTGGTTGGGGGGAGCTTAGTCTCCTTCTAGGGTCTCATCCACCTGGGGGTTCCATGCTAGGGCAGGTGGTGTGTACAGAGAAGGGACATCTTAGATCCCAAGCAGGAAGTCAGACTTCAGGGGAAGCCACAGCCCCTGCAAAAGCAAATAAGTGAGACAATAAGAATTCATGAGCACTGATTGTTCGGCACAAGAATTCAGTGGGGAGCGGAGTTCAATGGGATAGAAATTATCCCAGAAATGAAGCTCATTATAAAGTGGATTCATACTTGGGGGCCTCCCTGATGGCACAGAGAACTAAGTCTCAGCACTATCAAGCTATCACCAGCCACTGTGACTTGATTTCCATCCCGGCCAGGGAGGAGACCCACAGGGTGCAGCAGACCTCTCTTGTCTCCCCACTGCTCCCCTCAGCAGTGGATTTCAGTACATCCACTTGTTCTGCTCCCTACTCTGTCTCTGATGGATACTCTCACCTCTGTGCCTCTGATCTACACCCCATTTTTTCTACATAAAAATAAACATTTAAAAAAAGATGTGCATCGTATTTTCAGTTAACAAAATGTTAACATATACAGAGAGAAAGCATCAATGTAAAAACTTTAGGAAGAAGGAGAGAGAAGAGAACATCTTTAGAATTAGATGTCCTGATGAATGATTTTCCTAATTAATGTAAAAGCAATCAAGCTACTTATTTTTCCTTTGACTTTCAAATAGATTTTTTTAATTAACTGCATTTAAGAAGTACAGCCATCACTTTCACTGTATATTTGTTTAAATAGTACCTTCAAAGAGAAATGGTATTTTCAGAGTAATCAAAGTAATCTGGGCTTAAAGACTTCATGTTGGGTGAGTCTATGCTTATCTGATAAAAAAGGTGGTATAATAACCCATTCTTTGAATGTTTCCAGAAGATAACATTTTTAATATGAAGTCAAGTCATTTTGTTTGCTATCTACTTATACAGGTTATTCAAAGCAGCAGGATTAGAGAAAGCAAAACACTAGTTTCTCATTTGGAATAAATCACAGAAGTACCCCAATTAGCCACCTGCATTCCTTCTGTATTTTTTTCCCAGCATCTGATCAAGAAAATATTATTTACTGTTATGATTAATAAAAACAGTTTGCCAAGGATTCATTGTTTAATGAGAAAATAATGGGCACTGTTAATGCAGAGAAATACTATAAATGAGAGAGTCCCTCAGAGTTGCCTTCATTTGAGCCTCACTCTGACACCAGGAAAATAATCTGGAAATGGAAATGAATTTCATCTACAAACCAACTTTCATTCAAGAATTTGCTTGGACCCTAGAGCTAACCTATTAAATGGTCACAGATTCCTGGACCAGTTCTCCATCAGTATTAGAAGAAGCCTAAGAGTCTTGATTCCAGATGTGAAATCACTAGGCTTATGAGGATCCAGATGAAGGGTGTTTGTTTTGTCTTGTTTCTATTCAATATATTGTCTTCTTATCTCCCTCTGCTTTCCATCATGTTTATTTTCTTGGCATCCAAGTTTGTTCACTGATCTCCATTCTGTCCTTCATACCTGAAGATGTGAAAATTCCAGCTCCAGCACCATGGCCGTGGTTAGTCCCCTTCTCATCAACTGTCTATAGTGTTGCCTTCTTGGGGGGTGGGGGGGGTTTCTCCTCCCACTCTAGCAGCCCTGATCACTGTGAGTTTGTATATGTGACATTCCTTCTACAAAGTCCACATCAGAATCATGTGATTACGCTTCCTTCCTCCTAACTCTTCTCCACAAAGAGTCTACGTGGACCTCAATGTTGCTTCACTATCTTATATGGTCTAATACCAAGTTATTGCCTCTCCATGTCTAATCAGCATAGTTTGAAGTGGACTATTCTCCAGATCCATCCTCCCAGACTTCCCATTCCCCCACCCCTTTCCTAAGTTTGTCACACATGCCTTGTGCTTCATTCGGGAAATACTGCCAGCACTACCTTTAGATCAGACCCCATAGTTACACACTTTGTACCACTTACACAGCTACCAGGTTAATTTAAGCCACCATCACTCCTGCAGATCACTGCATTTATCAGCTAATGGTTGCCCTTTTTATACACTCCTCCAGCCTGCTGACAGAGAAATGCTGACAGAGAAATGATGTGAAGTAATGCCTCAGAACAAACATTGTTATGTCTTTTCAGATCCAAATCCTGCAATGCCAGTATCTTCCAGTGTCCTGTAATGCCAATGTAATCTGAAAACACACACACAGAGATATGTACACCTCACAAAAGCACTGCTTATCTAATCAATGAGTTCCAGTTATGCTGTTTCTCGTGAACTTCGGTGAACACAGCAACTACCGTCTAATGCTGTGGTCTTTCCATCAGCTATTAATAGATGAAAGAGAAACTATACGGGTAAAACAACCAATACAGAAAAAGCAGTTTGCAGTATGTAGAAGACACAAGTCTACTTGTGTGAACTATTGAAAACTTAAGAGTAAATGGAAGGAACGTGTTTGACCTAATCAGTATTAACATGTTACAAGTATTTTTTTTTAAAGATTTATTTATTTATGCATACAAGCACTGGGGTACAGGCCAGAGGTGTGGGGGGTGAGAGGATTCACCACAGACAGAGCGGGG
>JAGFMF010012294.1:4074790-4087214 GCA_019455555.1 Galemys pyrenaicus
CTCCCTGGCCGGCAGCAGGGATCGAACTCGTGCTGCAGTGGTTGCGGTTTGCTTCATAGTGCGTTGCTTAACCCACTGCGCCACCAGGGAGGCCCACATGTTACAAGTATTAACAGGTATTCACATAACAAGTGGTGATAATTAAAGTGTGGATTTTTTAGTGCAAAAGAAGATATATAAATCAATGTAACAAGATGAAGAAATACAGGTCATATTGACATATTTTTCATGATAACACAGAGTATGGGAAAGGTAACAGGACAAAATAATGGGAAAATAGTTGTTTAGTGATAGATTTTTGTAAACATTGATTCTTTACATAAAAAGTAACTAGGATCTTTCCTTAATATCACACCCATAGATGAACCCTAGTATATTAAATGAGTGATACAAATAGAAAATGGATTCAGAAAAAAATGGACGTATTGTCATAAGCATAAGGGAAGATTTGTTTGACCTAAAGTCACTACTGATTAATTATATACATAAAGATTTAGGATCATAGGCACATATTAAAATAAGATTTGATATAACAACATAGTAAAGTACTATTCAGCCATCAAAAACTATTCAGCAATCAAAAAAGATCAACTTGAGTCATTCGTAGAAACATGGATGGAGCTAGAAGTGATTATGCTCAGCGAAATAAGTCGGAAGGCAAAAGAAAAATACTGGATGGTTTCACTCTTAGGAGGAATATAAGGGAACCAAATAAACAACCAAGGAAAAGAACATTAACAATAAAAAAACCCAAAAAAGACAAGGAGAAATCGGGGACACTTTGGGGGGAGGGAGAGGGAGGGTGGAGGGCAGATGGGAGCACGGGGGACTGAGGTGACAGTGCACTGGTGAGATGGTGGTGGGAAATCCATGGGGACCACAATTGAAGTCAAATATATATAAATAAAGAAAATAAAGAAACACACAAAAAACATAGTAAAGTGAATTATTATCAAAAGTTCATAAGCAGGAATAGCAACTGGACTACAAAAGTGAATAAAGAAAATGAGCAAATATTTCAATATGGCAACACTTCAAATCAGTTGTGACTGTGAAAATCACAAAGAGCCATTGCTTGCCCGAGGGCACAGAAGCACTAATGCTGAGATCCCCTCCGCTAGCCAGTGCCCGGTCACAGTGGGCACAGTTCACAGGGTGATAAAGTGTGCAGTGCTTAGCCAATGAGCCAGCAATTCTGCTCCAGATAATGCATCTGAACCACTTTCCACCCAGGCTTATAAATGTACGTGCACGAAGATTTATGTTGCTACAGTACTCGGCCAGCGGTGGGAAGGCCAAGGCGACCCGGTTTCCTAAGGAAATGCTCAATGGCTGGTGGTCACACATCAGATACAGGAAAACACACTTAAAATATAGATGTTGGCAGAGTTGGAACTCAGCCCTCCTCATTTGCAGGGGGTGTTCCCAACTCCCCAGGGGAATTCTGAGACCCTGGCTAGTACCCACTTTAGGGTACTCATTTTTTCCTATCTCATATAAACTTTCCTATGATGAAGTTTTATTCATAAATAAGGTATAGTTTGTGATTAACTATCATACAATGGAATATCTATAAAATATACTGTAATGAATTTAAAAAATAAATTATGTTAGCATTTTTCATGCTCTCTCACTCTCGCTCTCTCTCTCTCTCAGTATCTTCTTGTACATAAGATTTTTAGACCACATTGCAGCTGTGGATGAGAGGTCACCCCCACAGCAGAGCTGATATTTGGGGTAATACTATGGAGTCAGCTAGTCGTAATATTACAATATAAACCTTCTCTAACCAAACCCTCTATTTAGAGTTGATAAAAATGCATCAGAAAGTTTGAATGTTTAAGAAGACATACCTAAATAGTGATTCAAAGAACCCAGTGTCTGTTAAAGAAATACATTCTGCAAATACAAAAATAAGAATGTAAAAAGGCTATGTTACAGAAAGAAAATTTCCTGCCCAAAGAGACTTCTCTGCCAAGACAAGTAAGATTCTGTAGAGAGACTACAGTCTTCCTCTGAGAAACTGAGCTGTAAATATGGATTTTCATTTGGGAAATTTATGTCCCAATTAAAAGCTGACTCTTTCCATTTATTAAACTTGGGCTCTTGTAGACCATCATGATTTTTCAAATACCTGCATTTTATATGTCCACAGGAAGAAGTAGACTGTTCGGGTTTCTGAGTTGTAGCAATTTGTGGGGTCATTATTTTCACTGCCAAAGAATTCTACTGCTCAATTTAAGGCTTTTCACGTCATTTGCTGCATTTATTTCACCTGGATGTAGATAGGGACTTCCACATTAAATAGAAATCTTCAGCTTGAAAAGGATATCTTCAATATAACATATCTAAAATGTTTTAACAGGTGCGTATTGACACATATAGACATTAAAATCAGTCACTTTTAGGTAAATAAAAATAAATAATAACACACATGAAGGCAGAGCCTTTTCTTTTTCTGATGATTTCTCAACTGAATTTGTTTTTATTATTTTGCAGTTACTTCTTGTCCTGAAAATAGTGTTTTTGGATTCACATTGTATTAAAATATACTACGTAATCCAATAAATATCCATGAAGTATTAAAATATACTACATAATCCAGTAAATATCCATGAAGGCCATCGTTACATTAAACACCATATAATAACACTGGAGGCCATAATGGGAGGGATTTAGATCCTGGTTTAAATTTAGATACGGTGATAGGAACATGTAAGACAAAAAACGCAAAAGGCAATGAAAATTACACAAAGATGGTTATCTAATGAGAAATAACTATTTTCAAAATATTTTATTTATTTATTTTCTTACAATGTTTGCTTTCTTTTCTAGCTGTAGCCCCCATAGAATTTCCACCACCAACTCACCAGTGCACCATCACCATAGTCCCTTGTGCTCTTCCCATCCTGGCCTTGATCCCAGTCCCTCCCTCTTCCCTGCATTATGTCTCTGATTTGTATTTGTCTGATTTGTCTCTAATTTGTATTTGTCTGTTTATTTTTGTTTTGTTGTATTGTTGTTGTTCATGTAATTTTTTTTCCTTGATCCCCTATATTCCTCCCATAAGTGAGACCACCCAGTATTTTTCTTTCTCCTTCTGACTTATTTCACTAAACATAATCCCTTCAACCTCCATCATGTTGCTGCGAATGGCTCTAGTTTATCTTTTTTATTGCTGAATACTATTCCATTGGGTATATGAACCACATTTTCTTGATCCAGTCATTTATTTGGGGGCATTTGTGTTGATTCCAAGTCTACCTACAATAAATAGTGCTGTGACAAACATAGCTGTGCATGAATTCTTTTGAATTAATGTTTTTGTGTCCTTTGGGTAAATCCCGAGGACTGGGATTGCTGGTTCAGAAGGTAGCTCCATTTTTAGTAGACTGAGGAACCTCCACACAACTTTCCATAGAGGTTGGACCAGTTTGCATTCCCACCAGCAGTGTAGGAGAGATCTTTTTTCACCAAATCCTTGCCAACATTTGTAGCTGCTAGTTTTTTTTTTTTAAATATATGCCATTCCTATTGGCACATGTTGGCATCTCATGGTGGTTTTAATTTGCATTTCCCCGATTATGAGGGATGTTGAACATTTTTTTATATGCTTGTTGGCCATTTGCATTTCCTCTTTGGATAGGTATCTTTTAAGTTCTGACCATTTTTTTGACTGGATTGTTTACTTTGTTTTCTTGAATAATGTGTGTTCTTTGTAGATCTTTGTGATCATTCTCTTATCAGTTGCATGGAGGACAAATTGTTTTCCCAATTAGTGAGTTGTCTCCTTGTTTTGGGTAATGTCTCTTTTGCTATACAGAAGCTCTTTAATTTGATGTAGTCCCAGCAGTTTATCTTCTCCTTCACTGAGAAATAACTACTTTATGGAAATTATCAATAGATGACATTGTCTCTAGATAAACTTTGAAGGAGGCTGAGAACATAGAGAACTAGATAAACTTAAAGGAAATACATAGGGACCTTTTGGTATTAAAACACTATTAAGCTGATCATTCCCTATGATTCTCCAAATAAGAGAGAATGCTTTTGTAATGGATGAGTATTATCCTGTAGTTAATCTCCCTAAGACACACCACCCCCCGCCCCCACCCATGTACCTCCTTGGAGTTCATAATGGGCTTCTTTGACCTATTCTATGACATCCATTTTCTTCAGAAAAGAAAATTTAAGAACTCTGAGTGAGAAATATTTTTTCTCCTTTTTGATAACATTATATGATCACCTGTTTAATATGTGGGTAGACATATATGGAGTAGTTAACTAGAGCAGATTTACACAACAATGAGTAACTGCAATTTATGTTTTATATGTTTTTAAGCTGATACTTGTGCCTATGTGAATGTCTAATACTTCAATTGATTAACAATGGTCTCTTAAGACATTTTTATACAAAATAAAAGTTTTGAAAATGTCCTGAATCTATTTCCATTGACTTAATATAGCCTGTGGGATAATAACAATCAGACAATGGATAATTGAAATAATCATAATAATCAGTTCATGATCTATTTCTGTTTAAACATAAAACTTCACAAGCAAGCCTCACAAACTACTGAGGCTAGGTAATTTTCACATTTTCCTAGAGTGCAAGGATATTCAAGAATTATTTTTATACCTCTATGAGTCCTTAATGCAACTTAATGAAGAAGCAGTAATTACTCCCAAAGCTTGTATTAAAACTTAACTTCATTGTCCAGGTATTGGAGTAGAGCTGGTTCTGACCTTCAAAGAACACTGCCCAAGAAAAGTGATGTAAAATGTGTCCAGCACATTAACAGTTTGTGTCTAACCTTCCCTGAGCTGTTTGTCTCTAGACAGACCTTAAAAATAATTATTTAAAAAATATCACTAGACCCATGATTCCTCTTTTTAACACTAAAATAGTCTAATCATTTTAGCTAGAAGAAAGCTAATCATTTCAAAAATATCCAAGTCACAGCAATTAATTATTCATTTCCTTCACTTTTAAATCAAAGAAGAGATGAAGTACATCTTCAACATTATGCATTCATAGGGTTACATTTTATATATTTACTGGATTTTGAATCATTTCTTTTTTCTTGGTGACGGCAACAGTTTTGTTAAATTTTGAGGCCTAAGTGCTACTAAATAGCAAATCTTGCAAGTCACAAGAGGACTTTTATAAGTCCCTGATTCTTCTAGAAATATAGTTTAATGAGAAAATTTCAATCACAAAAATTTTAATAATTCATCACTTTACAGTTATAGGTTGAAAATGATACTTTGTGTGACTATATCCTCTGAATGTTGAGAGATGAGCACACGGCCTTGATCACGAGGACAGACCAGACTTAAGGCCCATCATCAAATTTACCTGCAGACAGCTGCCACTGACCTCATTGCTGACGTATGA
This sequence comes from Galemys pyrenaicus, assembly GCA_019455555.1. Lineage (NCBI taxonomy): Eukaryota > Metazoa > Chordata > Mammalia > Eulipotyphla > Talpidae > Galemys > Galemys pyrenaicus. Next base: position 4,080,189 of record JAGFMF010012294.1, read on the forward strand.
CGTACGTCATGACGTACAAGATGGACACATTTTACATCACTTTTCTTGGGCAGTGTTCTTTGAAGGTCAGAACCAGCTCTACTCCAATATCTTAATAATCCTGGACAATGAAGTTAAGTTTTAATACATCCTTTCATGGAAATACTAATACGCACGGTCTCATTAGGGACAGTGTGGTCTTCCTCTCCTAAGTCTTACCCATTTGTTTCTCGCTCAAGGCACCAAGTCTTTTAGTCCTGTACATTGATGTCTCTGGCCGAGACCTTAGTGAGGATATTTACATGAAGGTGCTACCTAGAGAGTTATTAAAAAAAAAAACAAAAAAACTGGAAGGGGACCTCACATAGCCTAACTTCTTAAGAGTAATATGAAAAAAGACATAAAATGCCTGTAGCAGCTCTCCTCTGAAATGATACATCAGCTTTTAAGGGAAAATGTTTCTGTTGATCTTTTGACTTAGATAACTGATGCCTAAGATGAAACGTGGATTGGAAATGTGAGTGCAAAATGTCATCAAAACTTTTCAAAAAATCAGACTTCACTAAAGTCACCTCATTGTCATCTCTTTCATTTATGTTTAGAAGCCTTAACTGCTATTTTGGCAAAATAAAGTAACTTAAAGGACAATTTAGAAGGTTTTAATTTTTTTTTTTTTGCCATGTTATTCTGATCAAGTGATTGAGCCATCCATTTGTGACATGAATGCAAACCGCAGAAGAATTCAGATGGCAAGGAAGGGGACATCTTCACGATCCTCGAGTCCAAGGCAAAGCACCCCTGGTGTATCGCACCCGGCTCGTGCTCTCTCTGCCGTCACCCACAGAGTTCACAGCTCTCATGGAAATTGCATGCAGTGGCGAATTATTATTAACTTTGGACAAGCCGCCATCGAGAACAAGATCTTAGCTGGCTTAGCACATTCTGTGATGTGAGTCAGCAAACCTAAGGTAGATTAGGGAGCCTTGTGCAGTTAAGTGCATAGATATTATTTTAATATTTTTCAGCACCATTTTCCAAATGAAGTGGAATATCAAAGAGCCATGCTTTTGCGGAATAGAATAAGGAATGATCCTTTTGCATGAAGATGGGGACACAAAGCAGTTCTGCTTACAAAGTATTAGAGTTGCAATGAGCTACACGTTTGAGTTGCCTTTTATCAATTTATTTGACTGGGAATACAGCAATATATAAATGTTAGCAGTCACTCAGCACAGAGTTAGCAGGTGCGGCATGCTTTGCGGGAGGAGAGCTGGCATTTTTATGAGATCTCTCAGCTGGAGTGGCAAAGGAGCATGGGAGGAGTAAAGGAGAAACACCTGTCACCCTCTCATTTTATTTTCAATTGTAGTATCTTGAAGGGAAAGAAATTACATTAAAATGAAATATCTACCATCATGGTGATTCAGGCATTATATCCATGTCAACTGAATCAATTATGTTGACGCTGAGAGAATTTTAAATGCATAATAATATTGCTCTTCAGACTATAGTCAGATAAAAGTGTGTTAAATGAGTTAAAATGCTTTATATATTATGTATGATAAACTGCAACCTAAGAATAGGTGGATTTTTCCCTCAGAACTGATGGGGATGTCAAGCGACTCTCCTTCTCTCTCAGTACACCTTTCACAAATGCTACACTTGGTGAAGAGAATGATGTAAAATTCCAGGAAAGAAAAACAAAAAGAAATGCAGGAAGGACTAAACAGGGCTTGGTCCCATAAGCATGTCGTTTCAAAGGACCACCTGAAGGAGGTGCTCAAGGATGTACACAGAGAAAACAAGCAGTAGAGCGAGCTCCTTCAAGAGCCAGCCCAACTTAGTGGCAAAAGGCACAGACTGAGAAATTGCCAAGGATGCCAGAAGTTTCCTGGAAAATTTTATATTGTGGATTGAAGGCAAGGATACATTTATATAGTCAGATGGGGGTGAAAACATCATACTAAAGAAAATAGATTTGGGAAGTACACATAGAAAGCATAAATTACACAGGAAAGGTGGGCCAAGTTTTCTAGTAAAACCAGGAAAAACTAATTGCTGGCAATGCTAATCAAGAGGTTGGAAACCAAAGACTGAGATGACTCAGGAAGTCAGAATATGACCTTTCCCTGCTGCCACTCTTCTCAGCTCATCCTCTACAACCAGAGGACAAACCCATGATTATTTAGAACTGATTGAGCATATAATCTTAATTACCAAGTTAATGAGCACAGACCTTGTATGTTCATTCAGAGCCCAAAGGGGGGTAAGTGATTTTCAGAAAAATAGCACTAGGCAACAGAGATGCCCAACTTGGGCATGAGAATAATTCTACCAAGTTATATTGACATAGATGGTTTTAAGATATTATAGAGACAGTATTTAGTACCCCACATGGGATTTCTGGAAGTCCTGTCCCCCATCACTTTTGCGTTAAGCCTCCTGCATCTCCTCTAGAGAAGGGACCGCAGCAAAGGCGACAGAGAAAAAAGAGGAAAAGGCAAAGATGGGAGAATAACCTTTGGAAATAGCAACCATAATAGCATCCACTGTGCCACCAGGGAGGCCCTATTATTACTATTTTTTTTTTAAAGTTAAGTTATGCATCACTTAGAAAATGTTATAGGGGCCTCCCTGGTGGTGGAAGGGGTTCAGCACCACACTGTGAAGCTTCCACAGCCACTGCAGAAGGAGTTCGATCCCCAGCCAGGGAGCTGACCCACAGGGAGCAGCAGACCTCTCTCTCCTGTCTCCCCGCTGCTCCCCTCAGCAGTGTATTTCAGTCCATCTGCCTGTTCTGTTCCCCACTCTCTCTCTGGTGAATCCTTTCAACAGCCCCCTGTAGGGTCAGAGAACAATCAGGTCTTTCCACCCTCCCACCACTGTGATGATGGACACCTGCGGTGCTGTGAGCATTCCAGGGTGGGCATGCACAGGTGGGCGCACCTGAGTTGAACACGGGCTTAAATGGGCGGCGTCATGAGGATACCAGGACCGACAGGACCGACCAACAGTACTGATGAGCAGCAAAGCAGCCAAGAGGGTGAGCTGTGCTGGGGGCTGGGAGGCCTGCCAGCCTCCCGGCCCCCCAGCACCCCTCCTGACATGTACCTGGCCACCTCTACTAAATAAAGCATGAAAAGCCACTGAGGGCTCCAAGACTCCTTCCTTGACCCGTCTGCCCAGAACCATCCCGAACCCGTGTACCTCCCTTCCTGCTGCTACACACACACCCCCACACACAAATACACACACCTCTGGCCTGTGCCCCGATTCTTGTATGCATATGTAAGTAAATCTTTAAAAAAACAGAAAATGTTATAAAGGCAGCTAAACAAGGGGTAGGATTCTTTACATTCCACCAAGCCTGGTATAGCTGCAGAGACCTGACCAATCAATTTCTTGGCCCAATTGGGCATATCTTTGTCAAAATCTGAAGACCATTCCCCACATTTCAACACAAGACAAAAATACCTCCGTCACCGAGGAGATATAGGCACCGCAGAAGATCAGGTAAGTGAGTGAAAAACATGTTTAATCACTCTGACTTCCGCGACTTCAAAAGTTAATTAGATATTCAGATTTTGAAATAAGGGAGTCTATTAAACTGTTAATCTGGGAGTAATTACATGCAGAATCCAAAGCCAATTCAAATATTTGCTTAGAAACTATTCAAAGCCAGCACGGCCATCGGTGGCAGGGAGAACACAGCCATTTCCAAACGGTCATAGTTCTGTCCATGTGATGAGTCTGTGCCAGTGGGAATGTGCTGGAAACAGCAGTAAGAGAAATAATAACATGAAGGAGGGAAGGACAGGAAAGAACACGTATAAGCCACAAAGCTACCTGGTCACAAGTGATATTGTAAGAATCAGCAAAGGAATGCATTGTAATCAGTAAAAATGAATCAGTAAAAGTATGCAAGGGACAGTTGCTCAGCCATTGTTCCCTTACCTACACACGGTTCCCCCTCCCAAGTGGGGGGTCGTAACCAGGATGAGATAAACTGGAGGGGCTCTGGTGCCAGCATGGGAAACCCCTAGACTCATTTTTTCTTCCCTTATCTTCCTTGTCTGTGACTCTGTGACTATAAAAACCCAGTGCGCAAGCAGCACGGGGTCCTTCCCTTCAAGGGTGAGGCTGCTGCCCCAGTGCTCCCCCAGGGCTGGACCCTCAATGGAGCTAGCAATAAATCCAGCCTTGCTTTTGCATCGAGTCTGAGTCTTGGTCATTTCTGAACTCGTACCTTTCTAACACTACACTGTCTACTCTGGCTCAGAGTAGAATATTGGCTCACTTGATAAATTCACGTTTGTCACTCTAAGGTGGGAAAATTAAAAAGAAATATTATTAGTGTAAAAGTAAATTTAGGAATGCAGAGTAAAAACACGACATACCTAACATCTCGCTGGTAGAGGCTAAACTTTTCATCATTGAGGTGTAAATGTATGTACCTTCAAAATGTTTGTGCAAATGCATTGTTTAAGAAAGGTAACTTGCTCATTGTGATAGTGTTAAGACTTCCCTTTGTCCTGACCCAGCCTTTGTTCTGTTCTTATCACTAGTTTTATATTTACATATATTGAAAGCCCTCATTTCCTTGCTAATGTTGTTTTTATTTAAAGTCACTTAACTTTTAAAAAAATAGTAATAATAGGGCCTCCCTGGTGGCACAGTGGGTTGAGCCCCACACTGTGAAGCATCCATGACACAGCAGCACGAGTTTGCTACCCGGCCAGGGAGGGGACCCACATGGCACAGCAGACCTCTCCTGCCTCCCACTGCTCCCCTCAGCAGTGTATTTCAGTCCATCTGCCTGTTCTGCTCCCCACTCTGTCTCTGGTAAATCCTCTCACCTCCTATGACTCTGGCCTGTACCCCAGCCCTTATATGCATAAATAAATATAAATCATTTTAAAAAAGAAATAGTAATAGTAAAAAAATATGCATTTACCTATCCATTTGCCATCATGCAGGCAAAGAGCAGGGGCTGTAGATGGCAGGAAGGTTCTACAATTGATTATTCTGCATTCCCTAGGTGGGGAAATGGAAGGACAGGAAGATGATAAAGGCAGTAAACAGCCAGAGGGATGCCAGGTGGGGAGAACTTGACCTCTCTTGCTGACCTTGAAAATGAAGAAAAGTAAGCAAAGTCGAGGAAGCTTCCAGATGCTGGAGCATGCAGGAAATAAGCTGTGCAGGGAGGGATCCGTGGCCACTGCCACCTTGTTTAGTGCTCACTGAGACCCAGGCTGGCTTCTGACATGGCCAAACTCTAAGATAACAAATATGAGTTGTTATAAGTCATTGGTTTTGTGGTGGCTGTGATGTCGTTTTTGGAGTCAGTGGGTTTGGAGAGCGGGGTTCTTGGGTTCACACTGGAAAGGTTTCACCAGAGCAACCCGTTCAGCAGCACACAACAGGTTTATTGGAAACAGGGACAGGAAAGTAAAAGACTCGCATAGACAGGCAGGAGGAGCTGCCCCAAGAGATTCAGGTTTGCTGAGAGAGGTTGCACGGTTGCAGAAGGCGGCCTTGAGGGAGCTGCCTCCACTGAGGGAGGTCAGTGCAGAGAAGCCCCGGCAGGTGCAGGTCATGGCAGGCAGGAGGCTGCCGCCCTGCAGAGGAGAGAGCTGGTGAGGAGAAGCGCCTGCATAGTCACAGGTGGGCAGAAGACGGCTGCCCCCTGAGCCCGTGCAGAGACTGCCCTGATAGAGTCCTCCCTTTGGGGGGGCTCACTCCTTCATGACGTGGCTTGCTGACATTGAATCAACTATGTAAGAACTTGAAAGGGACCAGAGATTCTACAATGGGCTCAGGAGATTGTGGAGATAGAGCTCACTCTACTATCTTTACTTTTAGTCTGACACTCCCCATAGCAGTCACTGGTGCCTAAGTGTCTTTGTTGAAACAGCTGGGTTAATGGCTGTTAATCATTCTACCCCTACCTCCTTGTGTGACCAGGTCTCTGGTCTTAAGGCTTAAGGTGCTTCTTTTCCATTTCTCTATTCTTTATCCTGCATCAGTCCTAGCAGCCACCACGGAAAAGGAATATTCTCTCTTGAAAGCTTCTGGAATCAAGAGAGAATGGGTAGTGGCCGAAAGGGTGGCACAGAGAAAAGTTCAGGATGGTTCTAGGCAGATGGGGTTAGGAAAAGGAGTCTTTGAGCCCTCAGTGGCTTTTCATGCTTTTATTGTCAGCGGTGGCCAGGTACATAGCAGGCAGGGGGGCAGGGGAGCCGGGAGGCTGGCAGGCCTCCCAGCCCCCGGCACAGCTCACCCTCTTGGATGCTTCTATTACTGCTGCTCGTTGGTCAGTACTGTCGGTCCTGGCGTCCTCATGACGCCGCCCATTTAAACCCATGTCCAACTCAGGGGCGCCCACCTGCGCGTGCCCACCCTGGAATGCGCGCAGCACCGCAGGTGTCCATCATCACAGTGGTGGTGTTACAGGGCAGGGCGAGGAGCACCCCAGGAGAGGAGCACCCCAGAACCCCCAAGCCTGCCCTCTCTGAATGGGTTCTGCCATTCGCTGCATTAAGACAACATATAAGGCCTTTAATGGAAAGGAACTTTAATACAATTAGGGTACAGTACAGAAAGGACAAAGAACATAATGACTAAGTTAAGCATCCAAAGTGACCCATCTCCTTGAGGGTAAAAGTCCAGCTGTAACAGGGTGATCCCAGGAAAAGGGGAAGTTCCAAAATCCTGGTTCCGCCCTAAGTGGGTGGAGCTGAGGAGAAGATTTCTGCAGAGAAGAGAGGAAGAAGAAAGGAAGATGGAGAACAGCAAGGAGACCTGGAGGAGGCACGTGGAGCAGAGGGACATGTGAAGAAACTGTGCTTGCTTTTTGGTCTTGGACTGCTTGGAACAGATGTGGGTGAGAGACCCTTGGGGAGGTTAACAATGGCAGCTTTCATCTTGATTTTGATTTTGCTCTTTTCTTCCCGGATTTGTCTGACTCTTTCTGACCCTTTTCTATGGGTCTCTACTGAAAGGTCCTTTAGATGTGTGGCAGGCTTTTGGGCCTTGCTTTGGGCCAAT
>JAGFMF010012294.1:4087667-4112999 GCA_019455555.1 Galemys pyrenaicus
CCCCACGGGTCTCTCACCCACATCTGTTCCAACCAGTCCAAGACCAAAAAGCAAGCGCAGTTTCTTCACATGTCCCTCTGCTCCACGTGCCTCCTCCAGATCTTGCTGCTTTCCATCTTCCTTCCTTCCTTCTCCCTTCTCTGCAGAAATCTTCTATTCCTCCTCAGCTCCACCCACTTAGGGCGGAACCAGGATTTTGGAACTTCCCCTTTTCCTGGGACGACCCTGTTACAGTGGAAGGGTGGAAAGACCTGATTGTTCTCTGACCCCACAGCTTCAAAGCAGCAACTGAGGTCTCCTGGTTGCCTCTTCCTTTCCCTGCTTATCCGGGTAAGTGTCTTTTACTGCCAGGGCTCCCCTGTGTTGGGGGACAACTGTTTTGGGTGTTATATGTCTCTTTTATTGCTTTAGGTTATCTCAGGCAGAGTTACTAGTCTCTACCACTCCCTCTTGGGCAGAAGCATAATTCACCAATATTATTCCTGATGATAAAAAATATCGCCGAACTCAGAGCTGTTTTCTTTCCAGTAGTTATTAATCTATGCAATTAATCAAATGAATTAACCTCATCTCATGTTAATTACTCTTCCCAAATGATATTGACTGCAATCGTCTGAATAGTTTGGGGTAAATGACTTACTTAGAAGTCATATTTGTTCCATAAACATTTCTCAGTCGTTGCTTCTTGCATGGTGAGGGGAAAATGAGTGACCAGTGCCAGTGGGTGACCAACCAGCCAGGTGGGGAGAAAGGGATGCCTTCTCCCAGGAGACCCACAATGAGGCAATTAATTATCTGAATTAATGGTCTGAGAGCTACAGCTTCGCCTGTTTGGAGAGCTGGGGTACTTGATTGAGTCTGCGTCAGCACTTTGGCCTGTCTTAGGGAGAGAGGCATATTAGCCAAGACTCTGAGATTGATGTCTAAATTGGAAGTGTCCTTCGGTCTGTTACAAAGATAAATAGACCAACCCCAGGCCAGTCACAGTGTTTTTCCAACACACTGTCTATGAAATCTATACATGCAGACAAATTACAGCCTTCTTTTTGGTGACTTCAGGAGAGAATAGGGTAGAGGGTGAGCACCCAATTATGTTTTCATAGACATCAGGATAAAGCATCAAATGTATTCGACTTCCAGAAAGATCCAGTTCATGTCGGAAAAAGCTTCCTGCCTTTGTGCCCCCAAAAGTCAGCTCTGTGATGTTTATTTTTCTTATGATTTCTTTTTAGAAAAATTACCAATTTCTTTTTTTTTCTGTCAGCTAAGGTAGTGTTTTCAATTAAATTTCAGTTAAATTCTTCAAACACACAACATAGTATGTGTGTTTAAACCTACTGAGTGTGTGTGTGTGTGTGTGTGTGAGCGAGAGAGAGAGAGAGAGAGAGAGAGAGAGAGAGAGAGAGAGAGAGAGATTTTTCCCTCCCAGATTTNCTACTGAGTGTGTGTGTGTGTGTGTGTGTGAGCGAGAGAGAGAGAGAGAGAGAGAGAGAGAGAGAGAGAGAGAGAGAGAGATTTTTCCCTTCCAGATTTTTCCCTTCCCTTATGTATTCACAGCAGTTAGACTAGGGACAAATTTCCTTTTCTGGAGTTTCCTATGCATTATGAGCTTAAGGTTCAAGGAGTGAAGTCCTTGACAGGAGAGACCTCGTCCACATCCAGAGCTTGGCAATACTCTACTGGAGCTGACAATGCCCTGCAGTCTCCTCCTCTCCTCCTTCCACGTCCATCTGCACCATCTCCAACATGCACAGACAGTAAAAGTTGTCAGTTAGTTAAAAACAAAACAAAACCAAATGCTTTAATTGGGCCTCCCTGGTGGTGCAGGAGCCCAAGTCACAGCCCTATCAAGCAACCTCCAACCACTGCAGCACAAGTTCGATCCCCCACCAGGGCTGACCCACAGGGCGCAGCAGACCTCTCCTGCCTCCCCACTGCTCCCCTCAGCAGTGTGTTTCAGTCCATCTACCTGTTCTGCTCCCCGCTCTGTCTCTGGTGACTCCTCTCACCCCCACACCTCTGACTTGTATCCCAGTTCTACACAAAAATAAAAGCTTTCCAAAAAAAAAAAAAATGCTTTGATCACCTTTTCTTACAAATGGGTGGTTAATAAAAATCACACGTTATTTTCTTTTTCAAGAACTCAAAACAATTGAAGGAACTAAACTAACAGGGGCCACCCTAGAGGCACAAGGGGTTGAGCACAGCACTGTAAAGCATCTGCGACACAGCAGCGCGAGTTCGATCTCTGGCCAGGGAGGGGACCCACATGGCAGCAGACCTCTCCTGCCTCACCCGCTGCTCCCCTCAGCACTGTGTTTCAGTAGCTCCACCTGTTCTGCTCCCCGCTCTGTCTCTGGTGAATCCTCTCACCACCTGTGCCTCTGACCTGTAAAAAACATTTAAAAATTGTTTTTAAAAACTAAACTACAACACATGTTTAGACCCTAGAACAAAATCACAAAATTCTGGTTCTCAGATGGAAAGGGGACCTGCCTTCTTCATCTTCCTCAATACCCACACTCAAATCAATTCTGGCACCACCATTGCCCTTTAACCAAACACCGTGTCTTCCCCCCACCCCCCTTTCTCCATACTTGACTCAAGAAATGTGTTCACTTGTTTTTGTATGCATGTGTGTGTTATGTGCATGCATGTGTACGTGTGTGCATGCATGCACAGAATTATCACAGAATATTAGGTTAGTTGGTCTTTTTTTTACTGTGAATGCATTAGTTTATAACACGTTGGTTTCGGGTGAACGCCAACATCATGGTTACTCACCCACAGTTCACACCTATCTATCATCACAGAGTTTATGCCTTTTACCTGTGGTCTATAGTCTAAACATTTGTTCAGTTTTGTCCCTTCATTTGTTTTGATTTCTTGAAAAGCAAAATGAAGTGTGACCCTATTAACCACCCATATATTAGAAGAGGTACTTGTAGCATTAACCTGCCTGGCAAGCTCCACCCTGCCTCCCCTGGGTTTGTAGGAGTCATGTTTCACTTCCCACGGCTCCCTCTTCCTCCTCCATGATTGGGCTCATTTCTTTAAATATCCAACTCTCCACCATGAATCAAGGAACTGATGAATGTCTTCTCTCCCCAGAACCACTTTTTTTCTTGAATTTTCATTTATTTAAATCCAACTGGACCCACATTAATTCAGGGTTATCCCTCATTTGCTTGCATAATGTTTCCAAGAACTTTTCAATTTTAGCTTTTTGCATCTACATATGGAATTTAAAACACCATCTATCTTCCAACTTTATTTCCATCGAATAAGCAGAAAGTGTGTTTATTTTTTAGTAGTTAGCATCTTATCTGTACATATTATACACATCAGAAATCTGTTGAAGTGATGGAGTACTTGGCAAGATGAGACTGCATATGCCCTCAGATACCTTTTAAATGATTCAGTGATGGTGTTTCCTCCATGCAAGTTCAGAAATAGAGAGTTTGGGGCATGCATTTCACGGGGCTCATATTTCAATGTATCCTTTCAGTCTTTCTTTCAGTCTTTCGTTGGCTTTATCGGATGTGTCTTTAAAGGGATATTTCATTCTTCCTAGGATATAGGAAAATTATAGTTTGATTTCACTAACAAACTGTACTACCTTTGTAAGAAGTATTTTTTTCCCTCTGTAGCATATAAATATTTCTTATTTGTCATGAAATCTGGTTGACAATGTAAAAATTGTATTATAAAATATTCATCATTTCTATAAATATTGGTTGGGATGAGAGAGACTGGCGTAGTGACAATGTGTTAGTGTTCAGACATGGAGGAAGATCAGCCGCATTTTGGTCTGGTGTACCAGAAACAAAAAGATACAAATCCACATAACATCCCTACTAGCTGTAACAGGGTGGTCCCCAGAAAAAGGAGAAGTTCCAGGATCCAGGTTCCACTCCAAGTAGGGTGGAGCTGAGCAGGGATAAGAAGATGCTGGATAGAGGAGATAGGAGGACAAAAGGAAGGGAGGAAGAAGGAAGCAGGATGGAGAGCAGCAAGGAGACCTGGAGGAGGCACGTGGAGCAGAGGGACATGTGAAGAAACTGCACTTGCTTTTTGGTCTTGGATTGGTTAAAACAGATCTGGGTGAGAGACCCATGGGGAGGTTAACAATGGCAGCTGTCATCTTGATTTTGATTTTGCTCTTTTCCTCCCGGATTTATCTAACTCTTTCTGCCCTTTTCTATGGGTCTCCACTGAAGGTCCTTCCAACTTGTGGCAGCTTTTGGGCCTTGTTTTGGGCCAATCCCATTTGGCTGGACTTCTACCCTCAAGGAGATGGGTCACTTTGGATGCTTAACTTAGTCACTATATTCTTTGTCCCTTCTGCATTGTTCCCCAATTATAATAAAGATCCTTTCCATTAAAGGCCTTATATGTTTGTCTTAATGCGGTAGATGGTAGAACCCATTTAGAGAGGGCAGGTTTGGGGGTTCTGGGGTACCCCTCTCCTTGCCCTGTAACATAGTTTTTACTTAAATCTTTGTATTGTTCTTGCTCCATATCACACTCCATGCTCTGAGGGTCCTCCTGGGTATCCCCCTCATTGTACTTCTCCCCATGCACTGAGGGCAGATAGGTCACCAAGACTAGTCAATTTCTGCTTACCAGACACTGTATCTAACTTTTCATTTTCTTTTATACAACTGCCCTATCTCTTACTCTACATAACAGAATAATTGAATTCATAGTCCAAGGTTTACTTTCCTTTGCCTGATACATGTAGTTGAATCATGAACATGGGAGCACCCCAAAAAGTATCAAGACTACAATTTTTGCATCCGATCAACCTGGATTTAAATTCCAACTCTGCCACTTTGGTTGCATGGAAAAATTATGTAAGCACCCTGATACAGTCTATTGACTTATATCTATCACCAGGTAGGTATAGACACGAAATTTATAAAGCATTGCTTATAGCTAACATTCATAAATTATATTGTCTTCCTTTCTGTAACTGGAAACAGAGAATGTATGAAAAATATTCTTTAAAAGTATGTTTTTCCCCAAAAAAGCAAAACAATGACATTTTCAGTTCTCTGCTCATGTGAAAGCTTTTATCATAGAACTCAATACCAGTACATCAATTGTTTCAGAGAATATTGTATGATCTAGTGGTACAAAGAAAAAAAAAAACTTTACACTCATTAAGTCTTTAAAAATCCAGTATGCTGAGAAAGATTATTTTGCTGACATATACATGTGCAGTTTACTTTTTCATTAGCGTATTTAATTGTCTGCAAAGGAAAGAAATAGGCCTTCGACTTTCAGATTTTCAGTGTAACCTTTTCTGCTTGAAAATCTCTTGAAGACACAGCCTCTTCTGCAGCAGGTGTGGTTTTAATGATGCTTTGATGCCATATGTCAAATCTCATCACTCGCTGTGCCGAGTGACATTTCTCTTGAAAGCCCCCAGCCACGGCGCTGCCAGTGGTTGGGGGCATCTCACGCTAGACGAATCTCTCCTGCCCCAGCTCATTTAGCTCCAGCTTTCTGCAAGGGGGCACCTGGGTGGTGCCACAGCCTAGGAGGAAGGTTTATATATTCACACAACTGGAATGGAATACATTCTCCATAGCCGTCAGTTTATAAAACTTGCTTTAAATTTGTGTTCATGCACCTTTGGATACTCATGCTATGTGGTTTTGAAAGTTGTACTGAGTGGATAAAATAAGAAAACATAAACCTTAAACTGCATTTGCAAATTCAAAACTTTTTTTTAAGATTTATTTTTTTTTTTAAAAATTTATTTATCCATGCATACAAGAGCTGGGGTACAGGCCAGAGTCATGGGAGGTGAGAAGATTCACCAGACAGAGTGGCGAACAGAACAGGCAGACTGACCGAAACACACTGCCTAGGGCAGTAGCAGGCGAGGCAGGTGAGGTCTGCTGCGCCATGTGGGTCCCCTCCCTGGCCAGCAGCAGGAATCGAACTCATGCTGTAGTGGCTGTGGTTTGCTTCATAGTGTGTTGCTTAACCCACTGCGCCACCAGGGAGGCCCAAGATTTATTTTATTTATGCATACAAAAAGCTGCTGTATAGGCCAGAGGTGTGGGGGGAGAGGGGAGCAGATTCACCAGAGACAGAGCAGGGAGCAGAACAGGTGGATCCACTGAAATACAGCGCTGAGGGGAGCAGCAGGCAAGACAGGAGAGGTCTGCTGCACCATGTGGGTCCCCTCCCTGGCCGGGGATTGAACTCGCGCTGCAGTGGCTATGGAAGCTCCACAGTGTAGTGCTCAACCCCTTGTGCCACCAGGGAGGCTCTGACAAAATCTCTTCTTATTTAAGAAGCCATGTTCCTACCTGTGTCCTCACCACCCCTGGGTCTCCTCCTCCCTATCCCATTCAGAGTGGAGAGCAGAGAAACTCAAGTAGGGAAATTTTATGTTCTTAAGGTAGTAGAAGAGGCCTCTCTGGTGGTGCAGGGGGTTAAGCACAGCACTGTGAAGCTATCAGCAGCCACTGAGGCCTGAGTTCCATCCTCAGCCAGGGAGCTGACCCATATGGTGCAGCAGACCTCTCCTGCCTCCCTGCTGCTCCCCTCAGCAGTGTGTTTCAGTAGATCTGCATGTTCTGCTCCCCACTCTGTCTCTGGTGACTCCTCTCACCCCCACAGTTCTGACTTGCACCATAGTTCTTGTATGCATAAATATAAATAAATCTTTAAAAAGGTATAGCCAGTGTTTCTGGCCATTGCCTCCCCACCTCTGACCCTTACTTAGCTAACTGGTAGACAGTGAAAAAACTGACCAACAAGCCCAGCTGTGCATCCAGCATCCAGCTGTCCATCCCAGGAAGTAGCTGCTAGCACAGCCCCACAGCTCCTCCTGCGACAGGTAGATTAGCAGCTGCCCCTTTCAGTCTGGCCTCGCCCCGCTGCAGCCAGCCTTGGAGAGTATCTCCCTGGCTGTGGGGCACTGTTTGGCTGGTGCTTTGTACCAGTGAAGAGGACAGGACGAGGCCAGGCAGGCCCAGGGGGGAGGTGCCTGAGGCAGAGCCCGGAGCGGCACGCAGCAGCCGGTCACCTGCTGGACCCTCTGAGCGAGCACGCGCATCAATAATTCAGATGCACCTTCTCTGGGAGCAAGCGCTTTGTAAAAACGCTCTCTTCATCTTCTTTGAAAAATGTTTCCAGCGTCCTGGAAAAAGGGCGGGCAGGGGCACCATGCCCACTCTATGCTCAAAAGCAAACAACCAACCTAGTGAAATGACATATTAGAGAGAATGTTCTTCCTGAAGCGGAAAGGAAAAAGAAATACTTGAAAGGGTCACCTCACCATTTAAATTAAATCAGAGATAAACCAAGAAAAAGAAGGCACCTCGGTGGAGACAGAAATACAGATGTCTTAATATGAAGAAAAAATCAGCATATTTTTTACTTATTTTTTATGCATGCTTTAGGCCATCCATTGATATGGCTTTATCTTTAAAAAATTCATGATTCAATTTTAAAGAAAGTCACTGGTATCTATAAAATGATACCTTCACTACTCTATTTGTATAACATTTTGATAGCAAATCTGGATTGAAACTCTTCGTCCTTAATTACATAATTTTGGATGTTTCTGGGAAACACTGACAATGTGGCCCTTAGTCGAGATCTTGAAAATGGTAGATCTAAATGATTCTCAAAAGCCGGGCCTCCCTGATGGCACAAAAGGTTGAGCACCGCTCTGTGAAGCATCCGCAGCACAGCTGCGCGAGTTCGATCCTCGGCCAGGGAGGGGACCCACATGGCACAGCAGACCTCTCCTGCCTCGCCCGCTGCTCCCCTCAGCAGTGTGTTTCAGTCCATCTGCCTGTTCTGCTCCCCACTCTGCCTATGGTAAAACCTCTCACCTCCCACACCCTGCCTGTACCCCATCTTTAATAAAATGAAAAAAAAAAATAAAAAATGTCAAACTGTGATTTGAGCAAACTGGTCAAACACCAGCCTTGGTACAAGAGGAAACAAAAAACCTGACTTTCCCACAGCAGATTGCCAGAGAACTTTATTGTTATTTTAGCTTCAGCCTCAGTTTTAATTATCCTGTGAAAATAGTTCACCCACTAAGGGGGTCTCACAGAGAATTTAGAAGCTGCTGGCAGAGACAACACACATCCTATAGAAATTGTTCTTATAACCTTCAGCTCTCAGTCAACCAACCAGAGCCAGCTTGGAAACTCAGAGCTGGAGCAAAGCAGCTGTGACAGAAACGTGAGTCTTCACCTAGAGAAAATGTGTATGATCTTCCCTGCCACATTGCAACCATCTATTTTCTTTCAAAATCAGCCTTGAATTGAAGGACAAATTGTCCAGCCTGAGACATCCCTTTTAGCCTTGTTAGTCTTTGGGTTCAAGTAGCTGAGGCCGTTGATGGGAAAGGACCAAAAGCATCTGCACAGGGAGGAAATGGGGTCTCCCTGAACCCACTCAACACTCTCTCTGTACTCCAAACACCTTTCCTGCATGGTAAGGTCCTCTCCCTCCTTTCAAACCATTATTAGCAGCACCCAGCATTGTTTTCTTGGTATCTCCACTTCACCCACAATCGAGATCACATCCACCTGCTTCTTAAGATGACTGTGAGCCCGTCCACTGAAGGGCACCATCCAGGTCGTTGATACAGGAGAGTTTTACTCTGGACCACACGCTCCCGTCCTCTGACAGCTGTGTCCCACTTTGCCTGGTTTTGAATGATGTTGAACTCTGTTGTTTTAAACTCCCCTTTGCAATGACTCCTTCAAGTCCCGAGTTCATGTATTTTTTGAAAAGTAATTTTTAATGAACTTAAGGAATTCTTCATGTAATCTGGGCAACAACTTTAGTTGTGTACATATGCATATGTTATCTTTTCTAAGTGCCTGTCTTTATCACTCTTTAAATGAACAAAGGCTCTTAACTTTATTTTTTTAAAGATTTATTGATGCATACAAGCACTGGGGTACAGGTGAGAGATGTGAAGGGGTGAGAGGCTCTACCAGAGACAGAGTGGGGGACAGAATAGACAGATTAACTGAAATACACTGCTGTGGGGAGCAGTGGGGAGGCAGGAGAGGTCTGCCACACCATGTGGGTCACCTCCCCAGCCTGCAGCAGGGATTGAACTCATGCTGCAGGAGGTGTGGTTTGCTTCATAGTGAGTTGCTTAACCCATTGCACCACCAAGGAGGCCCCAAAGGCTATTAACTTTCATATACCTCCAAATCATTAATTTTTTAGGCTACTTGCAATATAATACAATTTAAAAGAAATTTACTCCTAGGAAAGAGGTTATTCCCATATCATTTTTAAGAGGTCTTTAAACATGGTTACTTTGGAAATGCTATACAAGTTGTATTCTTCCAATGACTCAGTATCAATTAATTAGTGAATTAATTCTGAAACTCAAACCTGACATCATTGTTTTTATTTAGAAAATTATTTTAATTACATGGACTTTAATTTACTCACAGAATTTTTAAGTACCATGTTGCACTTTGTTATATAATTATTCCAGATGTATTATTTCCCTTTTAAAAAAGTTCCTTTCATGCATTTCATGGTGATTTGATAGTGTATTTTTTATTGTTATATTTCCTTGTCATAGATAAACACTTAATATTGTTTAAAAGTCTACCCAGTGTGTATAATGTACTTTGTTAATTAGTCAAATTCTAATATAAAAGTTGACACTAATCTATCTCTGGCCAGTAAAGCTCTCTAAATACGTTTATTCATGCTAACATGATGCTATTTTCTACCTATATATCAATCTGTATCTATCTATAAATTACATAATATGCATTACAATTATAGTTAAAGTCTAACAAATGCTATAATTTTTCTCGTCCCTATAAAAGATACTCCGGAATTTTCTTTAACAAGAGAATGCTATGGATGAATTATATATCAGGGTGTTTTTTTGTTTTTTTTTTTGGGGGGGGAGGTCAAAATGTCTTATTTCATCTTCCTTTTCAATTAGGTACTGAGTTCCCAAATCCCAGCTGAAATTCTAATTGATATCATTTTGAAGGACGTCTCCTTTTTCCCCCTGTCCTCTTGTTTTTCATATACTCACGCTGTCTCTGGGAAAGGACCTTTCAATATGTTGTGTTCTGGCAGTTTTCGTCTTAATCTTGTTTCTCATTCCATCAACAGTCATTTGTGTCTTATTGAAAGTCTGTGTTAGATAAAGCTAGTGTCTGGATACTGTAGTTCTACTTGTACCACTTATTCTTTCTCTTCGTTTTCCATTACACTTTGTGTTGACACAGACATTGCTTTCTTTAGCCATCAATACAAAAACATAAATGAGAACTTATAAACAAAAGTTTAGAAATGATGTATGGTGATAGATGGTGCTTTTCCTTTCTCAAGAGGATTTGCATCTAATCTAGCAGGTTGCTAGGTTACTGAAGCGTATTTTTGTCTTTAGCCAGTACCAAGGAACCATCTGAATTTTAGTGAGGACTCCAACATCAGTCCCATGCAAATGACAGGCAAGTTACTCTTCACACTGGTTCCCAGTTGTAAACCTTTGGAATTCCAATCTACAGCTTCAGCTGATAGTAGCTGTATAATCTTGCAAAAAATCAACAGTCTCTGTTCAGCTATTTAACCACTGCCATGTCTTCTTGAGTAGACATACATGGGTAGCTACTTTGTAGTTTCTTTCTTAGAAACTGTAGAAATTCCAACTCTAAACTTCAAAATGATGGTTTTTTTTCTTGTACTTTATTTCTTAACTCCTTCCTGCCTTGTTAGCACTTCAAATTTCCTACCCCATGTGTATGTGCACAGGTGTGTGTGTGTGTGTGTGTGTATACAACAAGCATTCCTGTTTGCCCTGCAGTTATAGATTCCGTCAGGTTACTGTAAGACAATAAAAGTTCCAACCTGTCCTATTAATATAAATTTCTCAGTGGATGAGTAAATCACAAAATTCTCAAACTATCCCCAGTTACCTCATTACAATAAGTACTTGATGATTTTCCTAAATTACTTCTTGGAAACTTCAAATCAATTTACAAGACAGTATGTCCATTTGCCTCTGAGAACCCCGATTTGTCCTGCGTGTTCTTGGTTGCTTTCCTCTACTCATCATTCACAGAGTACATTTAACAAGGTTAAGCTTTTTTCACTGATGCATCTACTTAAATTTCTGGTTAAAAGCTCTTTGGGAAGCTTGAAAAGAAAACACTCTTCTGAATTGAGACCTTTCTTTTCCTTTAGGGAAACATCGATTTTTCTCCCCAGTGTACCTAATACCAGCACAGTTCTGGTTGTGCTTATTTCCTTGCTGATATCCTGTGCTTGTGTGTGTGGTGATTCCAGCCTGCAGTGCAGTGATAGCCGATATACCACGAGACAGGACGCCAAACCCTTTCCTAAAAATGAGCCATAAGTAGTCATCAGAATTAAATGGTGATGCTTCATCACAGAAAAATCCCCACATCTCATACAAATTAATGAAATATTATATTTCGTTTATATCAGTAAAGAATCCTGAATAAATACAATATGTTAAGTTTTTAAATTTATATGCTATGTAATATGTTATATAGAACATATGGGTTGAGGGCAAAAAGAGCACAGGGACTGAGGTGATGGTGCACTGGTGAAATGGTGGGAAATCCATGGGGACTACAATTGATGTCACACATATATAAAGAAAGAAAAAACTAAAAAAAAAACATATATGTTTATATAATGTGTATATATAATATGATCAGTTTTTAAATGGATGCATGTAATACTGATGTAGCATCTTGCAGTCAAAATTTCTGCACCAAAACAGGCATGTTCACCTGTTGTAAGTATCCTTGAACCACTTAGATGTTTTCTCTCTAGTCATCACAGCTGGCAGCTAACAGCATCTGCTCTAAAATATTCCAAAAGGAAATGAATAATCCCACCAGCATCGCTGGTGTGCATAAGGATTGTGTGTTGGTCATTCAACACCACCGCAAAGCCCTGTTTGAAGGCATTCAGCACTCTAACCTTCCATTTAAGCTGGGTGCACACGTGTGTGTGGCTGTGGATGTGCGTGTGCATCTAAGTGTTCTCTGAGGAATTGCTTCTAGGTCACTAAGAAGAAGCCCACACTCTTCCCTCCGGTGGCCACTGCATATAAACTAACTTTCTTCCCATTGTTCTAAGCCTCTCTCCAGTGACCCCGTTCTGGAATGCCGTTACACATCAGTGTCGGGCAAGTTGTTGAACTTGTAAGAGCTTTAATGTCTGTCCTCAAAATCAATTCTGTCCAATCCAATTCGGTATTTCCCTGAGTGCCTACGCTAAAGCCTACGTCAGCTGTGCCCTTGCTCTGTCCAAAACGCGTTGATTTCTCATTTCACTCAGTCAAAGCCAGAGCCGTCATCCAGGCGGGAGGGCCCTGTGACCCCGGGCTGCCTGCTCACCTGGCCCCCGCCCCCCACACCAGACTCTGGGGTTCAGGGCCGGGTCAGAGCAGCTGGTGAGGTCTCCACCTGCTTCCTCCTACCTGTTCAATGTCTGCGTTGCTTGCCTCCTCGCCTCCTCCCTCTCTGGAGTCATCTCCCCGCTGTTGGGAAGGCCTGCCCAGGACTGCATTTCAGCGTCACTCCAAGGGCCCCTTCTCCACCAGGGACAACACAGATGTGGACAAAACAGCTTTCAGGCCTGCGTTCTTGGAAGTCAGGCAGGAACATGGTGATCTGGGAAGACAACAAAAATGAATATTGAAAGAAGTAAATCATCAGGCAGACAGACAGACAGACAGACAGATAGATACATACATACATACATACCTACATACATAGACACATGCATGCATAGACACATACATGCATGCATAGATGCATAGATAGATGCATACATAGATATATACATGCATGCACAGATACATAGATACATACATGCATAGATAGATATATACATGTGTGCATACATAGATGCATAGATAGATACATACATAGACATTAATTGTGGTCCCCATGGATTTCCTACCACCATTTCACCAGAAATAAGTAAATCTCACAAAATATTAGGATGGGGCTCATCACAGAGATGAGCTGCGGTGAAGGAGGCGGCCAAGGAAGCAGGGCAGAGGGGGAACGGGGCTCCATTTCAAAGATGTGAGGTGAGGGAGAGAGGCTCATGGTCTCCTTCATGTATTTAAAACGTCTCGGTGTTCTGTACGTCAGTCAATCATCAGGTCTCATCTAGGATAGGAGCAAATGCCCGTGCTCCTTTCGAGGGAATTCATAGTCCCCCACCCCCACACACACACACCTAGATGTTGAGACAGTGGTATAAAGAGACACGTTTGCGTGTCTGTGTGGAGACCGTGGATATCAGCGCTGACATAGCAGAGATGCAGGTGTCTGTGTGGGCACGTTATTTACAAGAGAAAAAGTCCTTGTAAATGCCACACCCTAGACATACAACTTGGGGTCCTCTTCAGAGCTAAATAAATTTGGGGGGGGTCCTTCCTGGTGGTGCAAGGGGCTAAGTGCCGCCCTGTGAAGCATCCACAGCCACTGCAGCATGAGTTCGATCCCCAGCCAGGAAGGGGACCCACAGGGCGCAGCAGACCTCTCCTGCCTCCCGCTGCTCCCCTCAGCAGTGTGTTTCAGTCAATCCACCTGATAGGTTCCCTACTCGGTCCCTGGTGAATCTTCTCACGCCCACACCTCTGGCCTGAATCAAAGTTCTTGTGTGTATAAATAGATAAATTTTAAAAAATAACTAAATTTGGGAGAAATTAAAAAAAATAGAAACCAAAATAGAAATTTACCACTACAGTGTCTTTTCACACTATGCATTGCTACATCAAAGAGAAACATCAGAAAATATGTGGAACATTTGGATATGTACCATAAGTCATTAAAATAGTACCATCGTATCTACAGTTACTAAAAATATAAGATTCAGATTATCTTAGTATTAAAAGTTGACTAAGCATACCAATAGTTACCCATCAGGGGTACCTAATAACAGTGCGATTTGTCAACTTGGGTTCACTCTGGAAAGGTCTCCCCAGAGCTCCCTGTTCAGCAGCTCGTGGCGAGTTCCCAGGCGAGTTACTCCATGAGGCAGAGAGGCTGGTTATTTTAAGGAGCAGGTTTATAGGGGAAGGGACGGAAGAGTGAAGGACACTTGCAGGGACACCGGCGGCAGGAGGAGCTGCCCCGAGAGGGACGGGTCTGCTGAGAGAGGCCGCGTGGCTGCAGCGGCGGCCTGGAGGGAGCGGCCCCCGCTGAGGGTCCGTGCAGAGAAGCCCCGGCAGGTGCAGGTCCCGGCAGGCGGGAGGCCGCTGCGTGCAGAGGGGAGAGCTGGTGAGGAGAAGCGCCTGTCCGGGCACAGCGGGGCAGAGGACGGCAGCCCAGCCAGTGCAGAGACTGCTCTGATACAGTCTTCTTCTCTTTGGGGGGTTCACTCCTTCATGGGGGGTGGCTACTGGTTAACTTTTAACCAACTATGTAGAATTTTTACAATGGGCTCCAGAGATTCTGGAGATAGATCTCACTCTCCTATCTTCACTTTTGATCTGGCACTCCCTATGGCAGTCATTGTCGCCTAAGGGTCTTTGTTTATATTGCCATTGTTAATGGCTGTTAACCGCTTCTACCCCCACCTCCTTGTGTGAGATAGGTCTCAGGTCTTTTTTTTTTTTTAATTATATTTGACATCATTTGTAGTTCCCATGGATTTCCCACTACCATTTCACCCGTGTACCATCACCTCAGTCCCTTGTGCTCTTTCTGCCCTCATCCGGGTCTTTGCCCTCACCTCCCTCCCCTCTGGTTTTAAAGTGTCTCCTTTCAAGTTTTTATATTCTTTTGTCCTCCATCAGTATCACCTAAGAACACTTATCCCAAATAAATATATAAATTATTTATTTTAAAAATCTACAAGTGATTTTAAGATTATTAGAGTGATTTGATGAACAATTTGCATTGACATATTACTTGATAAGGCTTTTTGTTATGTAGGGTTTTTTTAATATATGTATATATTTGATTTTGCTATAGTTACATAAATGTACATTACTTTGCTTGTTTTTGTATTTTCATATCATCAGTAGATGTGTTATTATTTATTCCTCTCTCCCCCTATGGTGGGAATTAATTTGATTATATTTGCTCCTATAAATAATGTTTGACATGCAGATCTTAAATATATGTACTGATATTTATATGGAGTATATTCCCAGGAGTGGAATTGTTGCCTGGAAATAAATATGGTTTTAATTGTAATGTGTATTATTGAAGAGCCATTTTCAAAGTGTAACAGTTTTCATTTCCTGATAATGTATCAGAATGCCATCCTGCTGACAACCCCCTTGGCAATATTATCTTTGTAAAATTGTTTCTACTCAGATAAGTGGGAAATGATAGCTCATTGTCATTTTAATTTCTATTTTCCTGACTACTTGGGAATTTGAATATAATTTGCGTACTTAAAGACACAGGCTTAGGATTCAGCCCCTCTCAGCATTTCTCTATCATCAGATCTCCTATCATTTTCCTGAAAAACAAGCTACTTAGGGAATCCTGTAGCATTTCCTCCCACAGCTGTGCATGGAAAGCATTTCTAATCCCACAGTCACCCACCTAGAGTTTGTTCTCTTATTTAATTTTAATTACAAGAAAAGATAGCCGGAAAAATGTTCTCATGTGGCGTCAACGAACCTTCTTTCCTTCTTTCTTTTCTTCCTCCCTCACTTCCTCTTTCCTTTCTCCCCTCCCTACCCCTTCCCTTTCTCTCTTCCTTCTTTTCTTCCTTTCTACTCTTTTCCCCTAGTCATATTTTGCTTCAGTTTCTAAAGCCTCCAAATGCTAATAAACCCATGAGCCAGCAGCCCTCATTTCAAATGCAAACGTTTTGAATGTGAGTTTCTGAAATTTAAAGAACGTGTCTTGATCTCCACTATGAAATTTCCTTCTGCTGCAGAGTAGAGAGAAGCTCGGGTCTGAAGACCAGAAAGGTCAAGGAAAAGCAAGACTGAATCTGGCTCCTGGATAAAGCCAAGGAAAATTCCTTTGTGATTTTGCCAACAATAGGATATAACAGATGTGGGACAAGTGGCAACGAAAAAGCTGCCAGTAGCCAAAATAGGTGATTTAGACTCTTCTTAGGAAACTTAGTTGTAAAACTGTGAAACAAGAATTAGAATGGAAGACTGAAGCATAAAGTTGGGTATGACCAGTAACCATCAGTGCAGGTATGACTACCTAAAAGTGTTACAGGGCAACCCTAATATAAAATGGGTTTGCCTGACTGGGTCCTCACCCACGCGCTCGAACGGCACTTATAATGCCCCAACTGCAGGCACACACAACAAAGGTTAATAAAGGGTTTTATTTACAAGGGAAGGAGAAATAGCGTAGTGANTAACACAAGGGGAAGAGAGGGATACAGATCTGTAAATATCCTACCAGTTCCTTGGAGCTGGAACCCAACGGTGCGCTGAGAGCTGACTCCCAAGGAAAAAGACCCCCCAAGGCCCACGTGTTTGCTTTTATATTTAGCTTGGCTGCTCAACTCCACCCTCAGGTCGCAGTGATCCGCTCTTCGGTAATGACTTTATGGGATTTGTAGTCCTTGGATCTTGTAGGTTTAGAATGAGGGTCGAAGTCCAAAACCTATTTGTATAATCCATTTAGGAGGGTCTTTCCCCCTAACAAAAGGGTCTTGTTGTGATCATAACATGAATCAAGTTAAACAAATTTAATTTAAGAAATATTAAAATAACCCTGAAAAAAGGTATTGGCAAATAAGAGTTTATAATATGGGGAATCATGAAAAAACAAGATCCTGTAAAGAAAAGTTGAGGATCCAAGGGAATGTTTGTTCAGCACCAAGAAGTTAATGTCCATTTGGAATCAGTTTCATTGGCATACAATTTGCTGAGAAATAGGTATCTGAAACATTTTTATCAAAACAGCCTCTGAGTTTGCCTTGACACAGTTTTATTTTTTGTTTTGTTTTGCTGAAGTTCTTTGATGAGCAGTAATTTTATTTCTCAAAGAAAGAGACAGCTCTGGATGTACAATATTGACAAGAATATTATTTATCAGTTTCGTGTACATTTATCCTTTGGGGTTTGAGTTATTCCTGTAATTATGTGTGAATAGCAGAACGCAGCACCTGAAAGATATTAATTAGTTAACTGCACTGGGGAATTTTTTTGAGACAACCAGCTGAGGCAAAATCACAGAGCATCCTGTATCCTCGTATCCCCATCCACGAGTGTATGGGTCTTAGGGGACTAGGTTGGCAAACTGCTTTTTAAGTTACTATCATTCCTGTAAAATTGAAAGCATTTCCATATTGAACTTCAAAAAGTGTTACTGTCCTTCAATGCAGGGATTAATTTGTCTCTCTCCTTAAAACATCAGTTAATAGGGCTTCCCTGGTGGCACAGGGATTAAAGACAGCACTATCAAGCAGTCCCCAGCCACATGCAGCATGAGTTCGATCCCCCACCAGGGAGGGGACCCACATGGTGCAGCAGACCTCTCCTGTTTCACCTGCTGCTCCCCTCAGCAGTGTGTTTCAGTCCATCTGTCTGTTCTGCTCCCCGCTCTGTCTCTGGGGAATCCTCTCATCTCCCACGCCTCTGGCCTATACCCCAGCTCTTGTGTGCATAAATAAATAAATGCATCTTTAACCATCCCAATGTGGTTAGACCAAGCTGATAAGGAACTTCATATAAATCAGTACTTTTTTCTATTTAATTGATTTACTTATTTTCTTTTTTTTTAATTATAAGATCATAGTGATGTTTATTCAAATACATTGATTGTCTGCTGGTAGCGGCTGTCCAATGTGTATGTGATTTTTTTTAGCATTTTTTATTTTTAATATGTATTTATTACATCATCCTTAAGACAGCATTCATTCAGTCTTTTTTAAAAAGATTTATTTATTTTTGCATGCAATAACCGGGGTACAGGTCAGAGATGCAGGAGGTGAGAGGAGTTACCAGAGACAGAGTGGGGAGAAGAACAGGCAGATGGACTGAGACACACTGCTGAGGGGAGCAGTGGGTGAGGCAGGTGAGGTCTGCTGTGCCATGTGGGTCCGCTCCCTGGCCAGGGATCGAACTCATGCTGTGGTGGCTGCAGGGCTGCAGATAGCTTCATAGTGCTGCTACTTAACCCCTTGTGCTACCAGAAAGGCCCCTGTACTTCTATATTCTAAAACATAGTTTAAAAGATCAGGACCCTCACAGGTTTTCTTTAATAGTTCATCTCTATTTTGATAAAATATGTAGAAAATAAAACACTTGCATCTATAATATTGTCTATTGACAAAACCTGACATGGCACAGCAGAAAAATAGCATTCCCCTTTCTGTTTTTATAGTACACGACCTTGCCACTCCTACAATGTCTCTAGTTTTAGAGAAGTTACTCACTCATTACTCGTGGTCTTTAATGGAGATAAGAAGTGATTTTGTTACTACAGGGATAAACTGCATTCACATAAAGCTCAAGATCTGGGTGACTATAAAGAGACTTGAAAACTACCACCATGCACTCTGCTTTATGTCAGCATAGAAAGAGGTTGGCTGCAAGTTCGAATTCTTCTGCACTAATCCTGTCGAAGGATTTAATATTGATTTCGCCTGAAGTGGCTGCTATGCTGAACTTTGTTTTATTAAAATAGAATACTTCCCTGTCTGACTCAATTTTAATAAAACATTTTAGTCTTCTAATTATGTGTGTACACACATACACATACACACACTTAAAAACTGACAGTGCTATCAAATAAAATAGAGAGAAACAGAGACGAGGAATGTGTCTTTAGTCAGAAATACGTATTATTAAATAGTAATGAAAAATTAGGTGAGATATATTTTTAAAATCAAATGATCAAAACATCTCTTTGTTATCTGCATTTGGTGTAAATGTTGTGGATAATGATGTTAGCATGCAGGAATGCTTGGAAAGTTATACAACAGATTATTGACATTCACTGCTTTAATGGGAATGGGTGATTTTAGAATATTGTTTGCTTTTTCTATGAAGTCCTTCTAATTTCCCAAGAAAGTAATCAGATAGGTTCTCAGTGCTCTGACTAGTGAAGAAATCATGGAATAGGTACTAGATGCAATACG
Source organism: Galemys pyrenaicus (assembly GCA_019455555.1). NCBI lineage: Eukaryota > Metazoa > Chordata > Mammalia > Eulipotyphla > Talpidae > Galemys > Galemys pyrenaicus. The sequence continues at coordinate 4,106,763 of JAGFMF010012294.1, forward strand.
AATCAGTATTTAAAAAGATGAAAGCATGTCTTCTGGGAAAAGATGGAGATTCATGGTGCTCAGTGAAAGAAACCAGAAAATGAAAGACAGCTGCTGGAGATTTTGCCCATTTGTAGAACATAAATCCCCAAAATTCTAAACTGGAAATACAGACATGAATAGTCATTAACTCAGTCACATTTTGCAATGCACACGAATCTGTCGAATCTGTCATTCTGACTTTCCTTGGGCTCCCTATAATATCTGTGTGTCTCCCCAAGGGCTCAGTCATGTATTCAAGCTGACAGGTCCCAATGCACCCCCTAACTCTTGGAAAGTGAGGGTGCCAGGAAGAGGAACAAATAAAAGCAGAAGTACCTGACATCCATTTAATGATGACTAGGTGTGCTGGGGACGTGGGTATGACTTCACAACCATCCTCAAAAAAGGTGATGTTGGGGCCTCCTGGTGGCACAGCGGGTTGAGTGGTTGAGCGTCACACTGCCAAGCATCTACTGCACAGCAGCACGAGTTCGATTCTGGGCTAGGGAGGGGACCCACATGGTGTAGCTGGCCTCTCCTGCCTGGTCTGCTGCTCCCCTCAGCAGTGTGTTTCGGTCGAGCTGCCTGTTCTGCTCCCTGCTTTGTCTCTGGTGAGTCCTCTCACACACTCACACACACACGCCGCGCCTCTGGTCTATACTCCAGCTCTTGTATGCAGAAATAAATAAAATCTTAAAAAAAAAAAAAGACAGTAAGTGGAAGAAGGCAGGGCTGATTATCATAGCGGGAGATTTTACTTCTACTGCCCTTGGAAGCAAGAGGTTGTGCTTAGATATTTCCCACAATCACAGAGGAATCTGCCAGTCCTGGCTAGGCAGCTCCCCATAAAAGCCAAAATGCATGGCCAGCTCGCTGAGCATCCCTCTGGAGCGGCGCCCAGCTGAGGTCTGAGAGAGCTCTCTCAACTTGTTCCCAGCAGCCAGGGCTGAGGCTGTCACTGAGGTGGATGGCTTCTCTGCACTGGGAGGTGGATTAGCTCTTCTTATTCATTCACCATCAAAGTGCGCCAAGCATCAGTAAGAGCCTAGGGCACCTTTAGCTAGGGCTGTGTTTTATGTGGAAAACAGTTTTATGTCTAGAAAGTTCTACAGGGAAAATGGGCCATGGCATGCTATCTGACACACAGGTTTATTTGTGTGTGTATGTGCGTGTGTGTGTGTGTGTGTGAGAGAGAGATAGAGGGAGGGAGGGAGGGTGGAGGAGGGGTGGTTCTGTGTTCATCTCTCTCCCTTCTCCCCTCATCCTACTCTGGAAAGCTAAACAGTTTGCAAATGATGCACTTTGCCATCAGGAAACCAACAGTTTAATGCTGTCTCTGCCACGACCCAGTGCAGTCACAAGTTTTCATTTTCTGCACTTGACGTGACTTTGAAGTACTTGAGTCCTCTGCGTGAAACAGAGGTGAGAGGCAGCTGGAGGACTTAGAGTGGAAAACCTGGGAAGGAGATATTGTTGCAGAAGGAACCAGTTCATTGGTGGGACTCACCAAGCTAGTTTTGACCTGCAAATGAGTCCCGGCTAGCTTCCCTTCTCACTTCCTGAAATTTTACTTTTGATTTTAGGCACTTTATTTTCATTTCCCTAGGTTTCACTTATGTGAGAAATCCAAAAGCAAAAGAATACTATGAAAATCAGTTTGTTTCATCCTAAGATCTTTGGATACTGCTTTGGATATTCCCTAAGTGGGACCCCTTAAGTATTGCTGGGCATCCCTATTTTCAACTCCAAAAACATACTACAACCATCAAATGATACCTGAGTTAACCGGTTTAGCTTATTCTTCTGAGCAACTGCTATATTTCATTATACTGACCAATCAGAACTATCTCCCTGCCCAACTGCAAATAGATTTCACATCTCCAGTCTTTTCCCAGAGCATGTCACAGGAATTCGCCAGCACACACTACATCACTTGAAAAATGTCTACAAACAGAATTTCTGGATCAAAATTTAAGTGCATTTGTATTACTTGCTCCAAAAAGAGAACTTGAACATATGGTAAATTTTCTCAATGTGGCACATTGCTGACGAAAGCAAACATTGATTATGAAGCAGCGAAGGCTGACCCAGAGGCACTGGTTCTGGTTTCAGAAGAGCTACATGATCCCAACTTTCCAATTCAACAGTGGGTTGTTTTGGGGTAATTTGCTTAAACCTCTTTTCCTTATTCTCCTCACTTCTGAGAGAGATGCTTGTAACAATGCTGGGCTGGTAGTGTTTAATGAATTAATCTATACTGAAAATGTTTAGAACATTATGTAGTATATAATGAGTACTCAATAAGTGTTAACAACTACCAACACCACCACCATCACCACCACTACCACCATCATCACCACCATCACCACCACCACTACCACCATCATCACCACCACCATCACCACCACTACCACCATCATCACCACCATCACCACCACCACTATCACCACCACTACCATCACCACCACTACCATCATCACCACCATCATCACCACCATCATTTCCACCACCACCATCTCCATCACCATCACCACCACCATCATCACCATATCCAGCAGCAGCAACACCATCAACACCACTACCATCATCACCACCATCATTTCCACCACTCCATCTCCATCACCATCACCACTACCATTATCGCCACCACTACCATCATCACCACCATCACCACCACCATCAACACCACTACCATCATCCCCACCATCATTTCCACCACTACCATCTCCATCATCATCACCATCACCACCACCACCACCATCATCACCATCTCCAGCAGCAGCAGCAGCAGCACCATCACAATCATTGCCATCATCAGCACCATCATCACACAGAATTTATGTGGTACTTCATCTGAGGTACACACACTTCCACTGTCTCTCTGACAACTTTGTTTTGAGTGGTGATATTTCTTTTCATTGCTAAGTAATACTTTTCATCTAGAGTTTGGATTTTGAGCAGGTTTTATTTTAAGTTGTATATTCATGGAGTGCAAACTGTGGGAGCATATGGCTCCTAATTAGGCTTGATCATGATGAAGGATGACTGTTTAAGAGGTCAGTCAGCGTCTCTCTAGAGGTTATGTTGCTTCATAAATACAGCAGAAGCATAACCGCCTAAGACGAAGCAATAAGGGAACTCTGTATAATAGGCAGATTGCTACCAACAGCGTTTAGCATGCTGGCATTGCTGCTTAGCTACAGTTGTCGAATTACCACAAAGATTCCATCACTGACAACAAAGTGAAATATTGATACAGTAATTAGTTTTCCCTGCCATATGCTCTGATTCTTGCATATAGTTATTATGCTGCGCAGATTCCCAGGCAGCAGATTAGGAAAACAGGAGTAGCAGCAAGATGGAAAGAGTCTGCTCCAAAGAATCGTAGCCTTCCACAACGTGACCCAAGGAGATGCCAGCTAGTTTCTTGCCACATCAGTCATTTTTCATGCAGTATGATAGACTCCAAATAGGGCATTGACCCGGCAGGGAGGAAGCCACAAAACAAACTTTACCTTTTTTCTTTCTTTTACCCACTCCCATCCCTCATGTCAACTTAACTGGCACTTGCTTTGGTTGACCAGTGATGAATGCCAGCCTTCCACAGCCAGCTGTGGTGCCTTTGTCCTCAGTGAGATGTGAAAGTGTACTCAGAATTCGTATCTACCACGTGCTTCAGAGTAATGGTTCTAGTCTTTATAAATATTTGAGGACATCATCATATAATCATATAATTGGTGGTAAAGTACCTTGAATTACTGAAGAAGTTGCTTTTAAACCTTTCTCTCGAAAGCCCCCGGCGGACCCATAAAAGGTCTGGAGCAGAAGGAGGCCTCAGCCAGCACGACCCGTGCCTCACTCGGGAGCGATAAATAGAGACACCTGAGGAAATTAAGCAGCCAGGAAGGGCAACAGCATGCTATTCCTTCACCAGAGAAAAATGACCTTCACTGCATCAGAGGGGATGCTGTCTTGATTTTATAATCACCTATGTTACCTAGCCTGGCTGAAGGTCACATGACCCCAAGCCACTCTTGAGAGAAAAAAAATGTAGTCATTCCTGATCAATGCATATGTTGATGTAATCCCACCCCTTGCTCCTTAATATAGAAAATAAAGGCACATCACATCCTCCTGTATAGGGTACCAGTTTGAAGCATCATGTTTTTGTGGAAAAATAAATAACAGATTCGATTCTCTGTAGGCTGATTCTTTCTCTGTCTTTGCTGAGAAATGCCACATCACAGAAAGGCATCTTATCTCAAAATGGCAGCATCAAGATTATTTCATTGGTGACATAAAGGCATCCAGGGAACTGCTCCTCTTCTGGCCGAGGTCCAGAACAAAGCACTGACTTTAAATGCATAAAAAGATACTTGGTTGCTGTGTTCTCTAAGTACATTTGTGCATTAATCATTATTGTTCTGTCTTTGCTCCTCGGCATCTACCCTCCCTAGAGAGAGGTGGCTGGAGTGTGTGGGGCTGGGGGGACAACATGTTATAGAACTTCTCAGGCAAACACAGGAGGGAACAGCTCAGAAATGGCAGTACATAAAGCTCAGTATATAAAGCTCATGTGCACTTGATAATTATTTAGGAAAACAACTAGCTCTAAGGGATGGCTTATGTATTAAAATATAAAAGAAGAGTGATTTATATTGCTACCGACTAGGCTGAAATTTTTGTGCGTTTCCATTTATTTATATTCTCTGCTTGCAGGAAATGAATATCCAGTACATTCAAGTCACACCAAAGGAGTGGCAGGGTGTATAGCAGTAACCAGGCCTCTGCTTTATGTATCAAGGAGCTGAGTCCTGTTGAAACCTGCATGGGAACCCGTTCACAGGTCTTCACTCTCTGATGGAAAGGTGAGGAACTTTCCATGATGACAAGGAGGGCGAGCATTCTGGGCATCACTGTGCATGCACAACCTTCTGCTTTCTGGATTATTTCCAAACCATTTGGGGAGATTTTTTTAAAGATGTATTTATTTATGCATACAAGAGCTGGGGCACAGGCCAGAGTCGCGGGAGGTGAGAGGATTCACCAGAGACACAGTGGGGAGCAGAACAGGCAGATGGACTGTAACACACTGCTGAGGGGAGCAGCGGGGAGGCAGGAGAGGTCTGCTGAGCCATGTGGGCCCCTCCCTGGCCGGGGATCCAACTTGTGCTGCTGTGCCATGGATGCTTCATAGTGCTGTGCTTAACCCCTTGCGCCACCAGGGAGGCCCCCAGTTGGGGAGATGAAAGGGAAGTCACTCTCATTGTTCACTTGAAGAATAACTTGTCTGTAATTGAGGGTCCTGGGCAGCAGGCGGACTAACAGTCCCCAGGGGCTAAGCTGGAGGAGCACAAGTGAAGGTGTCACTGTAGTGCAGGGCGTGTGTGCTTAACATGGTCTGCATGCAGCAAGCATTCACAGACACATGTGCACCCATGCACATGCATGTGCTAATGCACACATGTGTGCCATTGCACACACATACACAATGAACTCACACACTTGAGGTAATGCACATGCATGCACTAGTGTACACACGTGCACTGATGTGCACATAATAATGCACTAATGTACATGCTTGCACTAATGATAAATACTCTGACTCACACACATGTACACATACATTCTCCCGGCATGGCTTTCTTCCTTCTCTAGAGGTATTGTTCCCTTTTATTCCATGTAACACACACTTGCAAACTTGTCTAAGATACACAGGCATTCGCTATATTCAGGAAAATGCTATTCCTTCACCAGAGAAAAATGACCTTCACTGCATCAGAGGGGATGTGTTTAACCAGGAAATCCCTGAGTAGAAGCTCAAAAGTCTACTTCTGAATCAGGGCCCTGCTTCTCATGCATGAGGAGTTTGTCTGTATCAGGTATTCTTGGCTTTATGGGCCAGAGTTCATGGGGAATTTGGCTAAAGATCTAGAAATATTACTCAAAGGAGCATAATTATAATTTAAAAATCTCCTGAGAATCTTAGAGGATCCCAAAATCAAAACTAAGAGCCTAGGGCCTCCCTGGTGGCGCAGTGGGTTAAGCAACGCACTAAGAAGCAAACCACAGCCACTGCAGCACGAGTTCGATCCCTGCTGCAGGCCAGGGAGGGGGCCCACATGGCGTGGCAGACCTCTCCTGCTGTGCCCGCTGCTCCCCTCAGCAGTGTACTTCAGTTGATCTGCCTGTTCTGCTCCCCGCTCTCTGTGGTGA
>JAGFMF010012294.1:4113049-4153191 GCA_019455555.1 Galemys pyrenaicus
AGGGCTTGTATGTATAAATAAATAATATTTTCTAAAAAAAAAAAAAAAAAAAACTAAGAGCCTAGATAACCTGAGTCCATACTGGTCTGTCCTTTCAGTGAGCACAGCCTCATGAGAATAGTTCAGAAGCAGAACCATTTGAAAGAAACAGAAAGACAAAGACCGAAACCAGGTCCTTGCTTTCAGCCATGGTTTCCCCAGGAGGTGAGGCTGTTTCTCAAAGCAGGGGGCTTCAGAGGGCACTGCCCCACGAGGTCTTCCCGAGCAGTCAGCGAAGTGGCTGGTGAGACACACTTGGTGCCAAGGAGATGCGATCATTTCTTCCACAAAACTGAAAAAATTACTTTAACGGCCAAATTGTTTCTGTGCCATAGTGCTGGTCAAAGAAAGCACTTCCAAGCAAAATAGAAGTAATCCCCTTTGATTAATACTATGAACAATTAAGTAAGGAAAGTAATTTGAACCTTAAGCTCATTATATAAGTTCTAGAACTATGCATGGTCTAAGTGTGGAGAGTCTTATTGCTTTGGTTTAAATTAAAAATTAATAATAATAAGGACTTGCTTTTAATCTGGAAAGGCCAGAGTGTCTTCAGACTTCTTGGATCTCAAGGAAATTAATTACAGTCTGAGTGCTCAGTCCATCATCCCCAAATATATGCAAATTAGAGTGGGCATAGATGAGAATATTTTTACAGTGGTCACCACATTATGTAATTGAGAGTTTTCTTAATCAAATGATTTTTTTGATCATTTCCTTAATCAAGTACATCTTCTTTGACACACTTTAAATACATTTATGTTATTTTTCTAAGTATGAAATTATCTCTCTAATGTGAAGGAAAATAAATCGATGTCTATCATATTCATGGACATTTTAGCAGGAATGGAATATCCAAATGACAAATGACATCAGCCATTTTTGAACGTCTTCCACATCATTATTCCTTGGGATAGCCAGACAGCTGTCATAGATGCTTTAAATGTGAAAGGACATCTTAATACTTTCAGACAGCCAGTCTGTGGTGACTCACCCTCTGTTACATTATGGGGAGAGAGAAGCAGGGTAGTAACAGGAAACTGAAATCCTCTCAAACTTCAGCCAATTATTACATTCCTTAATACCTTCAATTATTAGATTGCTCTAATAGTTGGTGCTCCTTTAGACTTATTCTAGTCTATTATTATTTTATTTTAATATATGATTGCCTGGTATATAGAACTAAATTCATTGATTTTATCTTACCAACTATAATATCAGTTAATATGAAAACATTGCTTCTAATATAACAAGGTTGTAACTAATAATATATAAAAATCTTCACCTCTGATGTGGGTGAGACAGTAACAGGTCATTTTATTTCCTCAGCAGAGAGAAGCAGATGAAATGTCCCCTTGTAGATAGTCTCAACTTCTAAGAGAGGTTGCCAGTCTTATAGTCTCCTGGTACCATTGTGGCAGAGAGAGCTGGGGGCAGCCAGATACACACCCACTTCTTCCTGGCTAACAGAAGCCCTCTTTGGCTAGAGGCACTGTGTCTGTGGTATCAAATGCCTCCAGAAACATTTGCATCTAGAAGTGTTTTTATGGCAGTTCTGGGCACTAAGACATGACTGGAAATCACTAGAAAGAGCTTCTAAGAAACTTACTATCAGGTTATTGCTCTGTGTGTGTGTGTGCGTGTGTGTGTGAAGAGAAAATGGAGTGGAGTGGAGGAGAGTAGGTTATTTAGTTTTTTAAGTGTTTTACCTTTCCACCAGGAGATACAAAACCACTAGGGAGGGGCATCCCTGGTGGCGCAAGGGATTAAGGTACAGCACTATAACACATCCACAGCCAGTGTAGCATGAGTTCAATCCCAGGCAAGGGAGCTGACCCACCTAGTCTGTCAGACCCTCCTGCCTCCCCACTGCTCCCCTCAGCAGTGGATTTCAGTGGCTCCACCTGTTCTGCTCCCCACTCTGTCTCTGGTGAATCCTCTCACCTCCCGCGCCTCTGACCTGTACCCCAGCTCTTGTATGCATAAATAAATAAATCTTTAAGAAAAAAAATTAAGGAGAAGAGATAAGCATCATCACCTCTAATATCAGAAATGGGTGACCCAGTGCTCCTTGAATTAATCAGAAACTTCAGCCCAATGTAACATTCGTAAATGATTTAACCATCTCCCCCAGGTCTGTCAATAACGAAGTAGGAATACGTCCACTGTTGGACCTATGGACTGATAAACAGTCCACACAGAGTGCACCTGATAGGGAATCTCCCCCAAATATGTATATTTAACATCAAGCTTTCCACAATCCTTATATTTTTCCACAGTGAATTTCATCTTTACAAGTTTTCATACAGCACAAAAGTCAACATTTCCATGCAAAATTGGGAACTTTAACAGCAAACACAACCTTAGATTAAACAAATAATACTCTCAAAATGAAAATTCACTACAACTAAAAAGCGGTATGAATATAAAAATGGTGTTTCCAGAAAAAGCACATTACTACCTATTCTCTGAATAGATAAAAGCTCATTAATCCGGAGACTCCTTACCTGAAGCACAAACTTATACTGATATTTGTTGTTGTTAAATACGTGTTTGTCAAGTCCTGTGTTTCAAAACTGGCTATTTACATAGATTTTTATAGCACCTATAATTAAGTGTCTCACAAACATTTGGTGTGCAAACATATCAACAACTTTATTGGAAATAAATAAAAGTATCACACATATATGTTCTTTTATGTTACTGTAAAACCTGCAAAAAGAAATTGCCCATCTGGATGAATGAAATGCTACTCTGTGAAATTTTCCTCTTATGTACAAAACCGAAGTAAAAACTGATTCCGAGGGAGTCCTCTGGATAAAGTTTCATGTAATTTAAGATGTCGAAATACAGAGCCTTGGGCCTCCCTGGTGGTGCAGGGGTTAAGTCTCAGCACTGTCAAGCTATCCCCAGCCACTGCAGCACGAATTCGACCCCAGCCAGCGAGGGGACCCACAGGGCACAGCAGACCTCTCCTGCCTCTGCTGCCTCCCAGCTGCTCCACTCAGCAGTGTGTCAGTGGATCTGCCTGTTCTGCTCCCCGCTCTGTCTCTGGTGAATCCTCTTACCCCCACACCTCTGGCCCTGTACCCCAGTTCTTGTATGCATAAATAAATAAATAAATATTTTTTAAAAATAAAGACTACATAGGCTCCAAGGCCCAATTTAAATTTCAGACAAGGATATTAGTGACCTGGTGTCTACACCAAAAATGAAGTGAAAGGATCCTTACTTGAGAGACTGTACCTGTATTTTCATACAAACCCAAGTAGCAGACTTCATTTTTTTCTCCAAAGCAGAAAACAATCCAACACGTACTTATTCTCTGTTTTCCTCTCACCATGCACCTGTTCCTCCATAATAAGGGCCACAGACATAACTACTGTCCACACAATGCCACATCTCACCTGAGTAAATTAGCATCCCCTGGATGCATTTCTGCACTCATGATTTTTTTAAAGATTTATTTATTTATGTATATGAGCACTGAGGTACAGGCCAGAGACACGGGAGGTGAGAGGATTCACCAGAGACAGAGTGGGGAGCAGACAGGCAGATCAACTGAAACACTGCTGAGGAGAGCAGCGGGCAAGGAAAGGAGAGGTCTGCTGCGCCATGTGGGTCCCCTCCCTGACCAGGGATCAAACTCACGCTGCTGTGCAGCCGATGCTTCACAGTGCAGTGCTCAACCTGCTGCACCACCGAGGAGGCCCATCACAGCTTCATTTTATAGGATAGAAAATTGATTTCTATGCGGAATTCCGGCCAGGAAGCTCCTGGCACTGGCTGGTTGTGAAGGGCAAAGTGGTCGTTGGCTCACTGAATCAAATGTATGATGGGCACTCTGGTACCTTGACCAGGATAGAAAATAGCAATGGCAAGGGTCTGGCATTCCAGAATCTTAGAGAAGGATGGGAGAGGAAACATAAGGAAGAAAAAAAATATTCATCTGAGAAAAGTGGATTTTCTGCAGGCTGCTCTGGGAATTTACTGGAAGGTAAAAGAATTCACACTTGATGCAAATAACAATTACTAGGCATGTAAGTTTCCTGAGAAATACATCAAATAATGTATCAGCACAGTGCTTGTTACATATTTGGTCGTCAGGACTCAATTGTGTGTATTGCAACTTGAAATGTATTTATTTTCTCCCTGCAACTCCCTTCTGTAAGCCCATTTCTGTCCAGCAGGGCTTCAGCCTGGGTAGCAGAGGTGTCTCCTTCTCAAACATTCATAGAGCTCCTATCAAATTTGGAGACCAGAGGGACTTACTGCGAAAATGAACTAATGAAATGCAGATGTGTAGAGTGTGGATGATGAGCAGTGCATGTGAAACCAGAGTTGATGAGAAATAGGCATGACCTACACTCTAAGTGGTCTCCGGGTCTCCGGGAGAGAATTCTTAGGTGGGTTCATATAAATACAACCATAAATAAAGTGTAATGACTAACAAATCATACCTCCTAGGTTATTACAGACACTGACTAAAGTAACACATAACAAGTTATAAATAAAATGAATACTTATTTTCAACAATAATAATAAAATCACCAAGATGTATAACAAGCTTGACAGGTAACTGCTGTATCTGGAACCTATGTAGCAAGTTCTGCTGTGCTTTCACTTGAATATGGCAATCGGAGAAGAACCAAGGTAAAGCCCTTTGCTTGCCTTACACCACCCACCTGGAAGGGCGATAGCATCTGTGTTCTGGTATCACTGGTCTCAAAGCCTTGATTTCAGTTTATGTTATAAACAGAAGCATCCAAAGACTGAACTCACTGCCAAGATCATAGGCAAAATAGCTTGGTGGAATGTTAAACTCAAACCAATGTAAAGCCCAAGACCACTTTTCAAAATGAAAGTATTGTGCAGGAAAAGACTATTTTTACTAAAAGTTTCCATTCAAACAAAGATAAAATGATTATAGTCCTTATGATCTAGATGGCATTTCATCAATATATCTAAGTCGTGAGAACATCTACCCATACCATGGTCACAGGTGACTCAGCAGAAATATAAATGGGAAGACCACAGATCAATGTTTGCCATTTAATGTATTCTTCAGTTTCATTTTCAGAGAAAGGATATTACAACAAAAAAGTGACAGCATTGGGTTTACATTGCTTGGTGTAGATCCAGTTCTCTTCTTTTGAATTAATTGATTTTACTTATATATATTTGGCATCATTGTTTATTTTTGTACAATGTATACTTTCTCCTCCCAGCTGTAGTCCTGGCAAAATTCCCAGCACCAATTCACCGGTGCTCCATCCCTATAGTGGGCCACTCTCTGATCCATCTCTCTCACCCTGCTAAGCACAACTCTGATTCCTGAAAATATGCAGGAGACTCATCAAGGCAGTTCAAAGCCACAGATTGACCCAGGACTGAAGAAACAACCCAGTGGCCGGGAGTCTCATCTCCCCCAGCCGAGGCCAGAAGGAGACCACCCAGAAGGTTGGGCCCAGCTAGCAACGCAAAGAGACCAGGCAGCTTTATGCTTCCCCTGGATTAATAAGAGTTCCTACGACCATATCACTCTAACCAGACATAGACAAAGAACGCAACAGAGAGGCAGCAAGTGACCAGGGGAAGCGCTCAGTTCAGACCCCAGGCTCCAACCCCACCCAGCGCTTGTGGGGCAGGCAGATTCAGCCCCAACAAGCAGCTCAGAAGTTCTCCTTGTACCCTCACTGCCCATGCAGAATACGCAGAAATGCAGAGTAACAGGGAAGTCACGAGCGTGTGCAATGCACCATCTGCTAAAGGCTCACTTAATATATGTTAATGATGCAAGTTAAGCAACATCGGGGTGTTTCATCCTCCCATGTCATCACACTCCCACTCAGATCTGACCAGAGCACATGTGCTACATATGGAAACCTATAATACTTCGAAGAGATAATGTTATTTAATACTTACTATGACTATTCAATGCAAATTCTAAAAATAATCAGGTAATTAGATAGATAGATACATAGATGGATGCTAGATGGATGGATAGATGGATGGGTGGGTGGATGGATGGATGGATGGATGGATGATGGATGGATGGATGATGGATGGATGATGGATGGATGATGGATAGATGGACAGATACAAATGCACTAGGGGAAGGAAACAAAAGCCACATATGCATATAAAAACAATATATTTTATTTTTGGCATTATGTAAATGTAACATTTAGATAAACAGCTATAGAAGGATTTTATGTTCAGAAAATGATTAAAGGTGATGTGAGAAGACAGTTTTGAAATGTCAAACTGCCTTTACTATGAGCAAAATAGTGAAGTAAATTGGGAATCTTAATGTTTAGTGAAAGTTTATTTCAAGTTCATGCTGATTATTGTAAGCCAGTTGTTTACTCAGCGCTAGAATGCAAAGCTCCTCTCTCAGTCTTGCTTATGTTATTTCTCTGAAGATGATCTTTATGTTAGTATATAGTACTTATGCATTATTTATATTAGTATTTGTCATGTATGTATGATTATATTAGTATATATTTGTGTTTATATTAGTTAGTATATATTATATATGTATAATTGCATGACTTATTTCATATAGTTATATTTCTATACCTTCCAAGCCAAAATGTTATTTTTCTAAGAATTAGATATAGCATATTCTAAATTGGTCTACAGGTGTCATTTTGGCATGAACATACTTAAAGCTATTCCTCTAGCTAGCATTGGGCTAATTTGTATCACTGTACTCTAACATAGTTGTTTTCTGTGACTTTTTACATCTTCCCTTCCTCTCCCTCCCCTCCTCTCCCTTCCTGCCTTACAAGCTCAGTTCTCTAGTTTTCAATGGATTTTATGGGCACAGTGATGTCTTTCTAAATTTCTGTTTTATTGTACAGACATACGTATTGTTATATTTAAGAGAGAATCACGGGTCTTCCTGGTGGCGCAGCAGGCTGAGCACTGTGCTGTGGGGCTTCTGCAGCTACTACAGCACGAGTTCAACCCCCGACAGGGAGGGGACCTACATGGCACAGCAGATCTCTCCTTAGCACTGTGTTTCAGTAGATCCATCTGTTCTGTTCCCCATTATGTCTCTATTGACCCCCGCACCTCTGGCCTATACCCCAGTTCTTGTATGCATAGATCAATAAGTCTTTGAAAAAAATAAAATAAAATCCTTCACTTTAAGTACCAACTCTGGCAGTTCTGCATGGTGCCAGGAAGGAGCTAGAGAGTGTTAAATGCAGCCGGTGATCTTCCCATTTCTGTATCACTTTAATAATCAAGGCTTCCATGCAAGATTGTATGCAAGGGATCTAAGTGACCCAAGATCTAAGTGACCCAAGATCACTTATTTTGATCACTTTATTTTTGATCACTTATTTTGCTATGCAGAAACTTTTTAGTTTCTGCTATAGTCCTACTTATTGAAGTATGCTTATGTTATCTCCGGAAAAGCACTGCCAAGTGGCTTTTTTTTTTTTTTCTTTTTCCTTCTACAAGTTTTACACTTTTAGGTCTTACATTTAAGTTATTAATCCACTTCAAGTTAATTTTTGTGAGAAGTATAAGATAGAGATTCCATATGAATCTTAGGATTTTTTCCATTTCTATAAAATATACTATGAGAGTTTTAATAGATACTGAAGCTATAGGTGGGCTTGGTTGTTTGGACATTAAAAAATATTAATTTTTTGACCCACAGGACAGGTATTTTTTCAATTGATTTGTGTCTTCTTTGATTCCTTATAGTTTGGGGTATATAATCTTTCACTTTATTAGTTAAATGTATTCCTAAGAGTTTTTATCACTTTGGCTACCTCTATACAACTTTTATTTGAACAATATTGCATGTTTTCTGAAATGTGGCTATTCAAACTCCACTTAAAACACCAAGACTTCTTTGCAAACACCTTTTATTTTACTGTCAGCATGTTTTCTCTTTTATATCACTTACCAGCAAATAACCAGGATGATGCTAAAAATGATTTGAATAAGGACTTTACTTACAAATGATTCAGAAGTTTTATCAGTATCACATCATTGAAGTTATTATTTTAAATGTTATAAAATTGATGATTTAATAATGAAAATACTGTGAAACATTGGCACCTATGAGTGTTTCATTTACTTTAAAATACCATACCTATATTAGCTATAAGACATGTAAACAGCAAATGCAGAGCATGACTTTTCATTTAGGATTATGGTCCTACTTAAAAATATTTATTAAAAGTCTGTAGATATCCATAGATACTTTGTATTTTGAAATATTTCTTTAGAGGACTTTAACCTTTAGAACTGAACTGGGATGACCCATGGAAGAGTAATTCACTCATGCATCTGTTGGTTTAATCCTATTCTAGTTTGAAGACTTTTAATTCCTGTATAATAGGGAAAATAAGAACTTGGATGAACTCCCTAGATGCAAGATTTTACTGTATCTGGACAGAGAAATCACTCAAAGTATGACAGTTTCACTGCCAGAGATACAAAATCTGTTACAGCACTTATATTTTGTGTGATTAAATTCTACTCTATGAGGGAAAATGTGATCAAGGCAGACCTGGAATAAACAAGTCCCTAACAATTTATGCACCTAGAGACAAACGTTTTTCTAATTTTGAAATATTCTGCCCTTCATTTCATGAAGAACCAATAAGATGGTTTCTGCAACAGAACTGCTCATGTTTTCATAATTCATTCTTCCATTTTATTGAGCTCACAGATTATTTTGTGTGTACTATACTTCTGAAATAAAACTGTACTTGGATTTTAATTTGCTACTTCCCCAGTTTTATCTTGTGTAGATAACGCATAAGAAAGTGAAAACATACCTAAGCTGAAATAACAAGAGCATCAGGATTTAATCCAGCTATAAAAAAAAAAACCTGGTAACTGCATCACCTTGCTCAAAGACAAATAACATTCATTAAATATCTTTTATATATGAGATTCCATGCTGGTAGATATTATAACAAAATGTACAAAGTTCATTTTCATTTTTAAGGACTGTATATTATTTTGGTATGACAATACATTGCATTGTAGTATTTTTATTAATAAGACTATTGATTTAAGGAATTATACTTATTTTTCTAGTTTTTACTTGCAAATGGGAGACACCATTCCGTGAAGTTGTATGAACTCATCTGTAAAACTTAAATAAATGTAAAATAAATTTAAAAAAATTAAAGCATAAACCTTTTAATTTTATGCTTTAAAATTTTAAGCATAAAATTTTATAAATTTTTTAATTTTTTAAACTTTTTGATCATTCCATTAAAATAGTAGACCTACTAAAATCAGTTTCTTTTCATTATGTTTGGTGATAATCAACCTTATGTTACTCATTTGTACAGAAATAATCAAGCTTCATTTAAAAGATCAATACTGAAAGATAAGACATATAACTATCCTGAAACACACTTAAATTAGTTTGACTGTAATTAGATTAATAGTTCTCTAATGAGATTGCATTCTGGGAGAATCCAAAGAGTAAATTATCATAATTCTCCCAAAGAGGCACCGTCACCATCACAATCATCACCATCACCACCACCACCTTCACCACCACCATCACCATGAAGAAGAAGAAAGAGCAGATGTGGGGAATGAGAGGGAGAGGAGAAAAAGACGGGGCCTCCCTGGTGGCGCAATGGATTGAGCGGCGCACTATGAGGTGGACCACAGCCACTGCAGCACGAGTTCGATCCCTGCCGCTGACCAGGGAAGGGACCCACAGGGCACAGCAGACCTCTCCTGCCTCCCCGCTGCTCCCCTCAGCAGTGTGTTTCAGTCAGTCTGCCTGTTCTGCTCCCCGCTCTGTCTCTGGTGAATCCTCTCACCGCCCTGGACTCTGGCCTGTCCCTCAGCTCTTGTATGGATAAATAAATAAATCTTTAAAAAAAAAAAGAGGCTGGATTTCTAAATTAGACAAAACCCGTTTCAAACTGTTACATCTGCTCTGCAGTGTTATTTGAGAGAACAATATATAATGACACTGTTGAGATTATTTGCTGGTACATTTTACTCATTCAGTTAACAACATTCAGTGAATGATTGTTTGTCCCAAGTGTCATATTAAAATCTGTTAAAAAATTTTCTGTGTCCCCTGGTGACACAGTGGGTTGATCACCACACTGTGAAGCATCCGTGGCACAACAGTGTGAGTTTGAACCCTGGCATGAGAGGGGGCCCACATGGTGCAGCAAACTTCTCCTGCCTCATTCTCTGCTCCCCTCAGCAGTGGACTTCAGTCAATCTGCATGTTCTGTTCACCACTCTGTCTCTGGTGAATCCTCTCACCTCCTGTGACTCTGGTTTGTACCCCAGCTCTTGTACACATAAATAAATAAAATTCAAAAAAAATAGAATAGATAACTAATAAATGCCAGGCTACAGTAGGAGACAACCCCAGGCTACCTATCCCAAGACTGATTGTGAAGCTAATTTACAGAGGACAGGACGAAAGTAGGAGAAGACAAGTAAATGTGAATTGGGCTTTTTAGAGATACAAAGTCTTCAAAAGGCATGAGGATTTTATGGATTCTTTTAAAGCAAAATAAATGCTGAAGACAGCCTTTGCCTGGTTCATACTGTTCCCAGGGACCAATGCTTGTACTTAATACAGCTCTACTGAGAAGCTCACACAGATAACCTTCAGCTGAACCAGAAACACTTGTGAACAGTGTTAATTATGGTTATTAAAATTTATTCACTAATGAAATCTTCAAGTGCCTGAAGAAAATGACAGTTGCCTAGAAAATACAACTGGGAACAATGAAAATGAAATCAACTATTTTGAAGAATAATCAGTTATGATAGTTTAGTTGAACACAATAGACTTTCTCACCAAACATTTTCATAGTAATGTCATTTATTATGTTCTCTGAAATGCTTACCTCATTGTAATAAAGTATAAAATAGATATATGGGCTGAATTTAAAAATTAGCAGTTAAATGTCTGATGTAAAAAAATACAAGTCACAGACTGCTCAAGGTATATTTTAATTTATATTAAAAGTGGTATATTTGAGACATCTCTTAAGCTAGTAATTTTTCACATATACTCTTATTTATTTATTTATTTATTTATTTATTTATTTATTTATTATATTTGACATCATTTGTAGTCCCCTGGGAGTACCCACCACCATTTCACCGGTGCGCCATCACCTCAGTCCCTTGTGCACCCTCTGGCCTCATCCCCGTCTTTGCCCCCCCCTTCCCCCCCCATGGTCCCTTTGGTTTATCCTGGCTTTTTGGTCTTGTTGAGTTTTTTGTTTACTTTTGGTTATAATTGCCCAATTCCTTGAGCTTATTCTTTATTGTTGTTATTGTTCTTTCATATTACTATTCCAAAGAACATTAAGAAGTTGTTAATGAAAGTGTCATTCTTAATCCTTAATATTCATGGGCATATGTACATAATATGAAGAGCAATTTATAGTAAATCAAACAATTTTTTCTAGCCCCCTAATTGGATAACACTAATAGGAAGACATAAGATTTTAATGTAAGTGTCCTCAGTGAAAACACATTAGAGGAGATACTTGATTTTCATTTATCAGAGACTTCTCGAACTTTTCTGATTTATAAAAAAAAATAATTTTTGTTGACCTTCGATATATATTACTTTTGTTTAAAAATGTTTCTTTTCCTAACAAATACAATTTTCTGTATCAAGTTTGCAGGTATAATAATAATCCAATAAAAAATGTAAACAGATAATAGCCAAAAGCAAGTTCTAAACTCTTCAAATAGTGTAGAAGTAACCCCAAATCTAACAAGATAGAAAGGATCAAATACAAAGACCTCATCGTCCCCTTCCTCACAACTTTTTCTAAGGTCCTGAACCATTTCACATCCCTGTGAGCAGCCCCCCAGTTTTGCAAGAACCTGGTGAGCTAGGGATCCTGACATAGCTGATCATATGAAGCATCGACTAAGCAGTCACACAGCACCAGCTAGAGACACCAGTAGAGTCTCAATGCTTATTCCTGAGCATTGGGCAAGAAATGCCATCAGGATTTTGGGATTTCTGATCATTTTCACTGCAATTTACCTAGAATTGATTTTGGCCACTGCATGACCACCAACATGCAAGCACGTGAATGTCCAGAGAGACTCTTATAAAGTGACACAAAGTGTAACAGCAACCTGGCCATGGGATGGAGCTGCCTAGAACTGCCTAGAACTACCAGCTCTTCAGCCCACTTTTCACCGCCTGCCTTTTGATCCAGACAGTCAAAGTTTCTAGTCATTGCAATGAACTTCACACTATTTAAGAAACTATTACTGAAAAGAAAGAAAGAAAAACCCAAGAGAAAGAAATTACATTTAATAGCAGTGGATGTGAACAAACTCTGCAAGATTCAAGGTGATAAATTTTGTGAGGTAGCATTTAAACATTTAAAGCTGTTTTAAGATAAGGTACCAGAAGCATAAAGTAATTTAATATGAATATACTTAATAAAAAAATATACTCATCTCCAGAAGACTAGGTTAAGTAAGTTAAGAACACTCTTAACTCTAATAATAATCTCTTAAGAATGGGGGATGCATTTGTTTCTATGAAATAAGTATACTGAAAAATGGAAATTAAAAAGTGACTCATGTAAAGCCAGAAATATAAAAACATAAAACACAAGAAAAAATAATAAAACAGTGATATGGTCTATGTAGTCTTAAATATAATCCTTATCATTACTGAAATCATTCTGAGAACTGAGTATGCATACTTTTCAAGAATATATGTAACATTTTCCCACAGTTGACCATATGTTGGCTTGTGAAGCGAACCCCATAAGTTACCAAAATATATATATATATATATATATATATATATATCTCAGTGTGTGTTCTCTGGAAGTGGTGGTAATAGTATTGACTCTTGATGAGAAATAACATTCTGATCTGAGTTTCTTCAACATACTGTGTATTAATTTTGTTGTGCTTGGAAACTAGCAATCTTGATTTTTTTAATCAATTATTTCAGATTGAAGTAAATATTCATATACATATTTTGATCACTACATAATATAAAAATAATACATTGGGTCTTCTTGGTGGCTCAAGAGGTTAAGCACTGCACTATGAAGCATCTGTAGCCACTGCAGCACGAGTTCGATCCCCAGCCAGGGAGCGGACCCACATGACACAGCAGACCTCTCCTGTCTCCCCACTGCTCCCCTCTGCACTGTATTTCAGTCCATCTGCCTGTTCTGCTCCCCACTCTGTCTCTAGTAAAGCCTCTCACCCCCATACCTCTGGCCTGCTCCCCAGTTCTTATATACATAAATAAATCTTAAAAAAATAATAAGTCAATCTTAACCAATGCTTTTAGGGAATTCCAGAATTTTGAGCATTTCTTTTGGCTGCCTGTTAAGTGATGTATCACATTCAGAGGCCTCCAATAAGTCAGCCTGGTGTGGGCTAGGGGCAGTGATGGACGGTGAGGGAATGCCCCTCTATTGAGTACACACTTCTAGAAAGAGCCTTTAAAAAAGACCCAGAGATGAAGTCCCAAATGGAGTTCATACTTGAACAGAAAAGCTCACATTTCTTAGATGTAATGAGTATGCATAGACAAGTACACCATTGAAATAATTTAGGGAGAAATATTAACGAAATCTAACCCGGCCAGGGAGCTGACCCACATGGCACAGTAGACCTCACCTGGTCTCCCCGCTGCTCCCCTCAGCAGTGTGTTTCAGTCAGTCTGCCTATTCTGCTCCCCAATGTGTCTCTGGTGAATTCTCTCATCCCTAACACCTCTAGCCTATACTCCATTTCTTGTATGCATTAATAAATATTTCTTAAAAAGAAAGCATGATAGTGGGTCACCTTCTGGCTGATAAGGCGTGTCCACACTGAAGCTTCAGCAGCAGTGGGTATTAACATCTCCTTTTGGTGTCCAAGGGAAGAAAAGTTCAAGCCAGTGGTCCAGATGGCAGGTTACTGTGAAAGCTTGTTCCTGCTATAAAACATGCCTGATCACAGGCTGGAAAGCTAATAAAATGACCATATGAACCTTCATAACTCAAAACACATTTATTTCTCTTACAAGTTTTTTTTTTTTTTCCTGGACAGAACTATCATAAACAAAACCTATTACAACTCAGAGCACAGGCAAGTGAGACCTCAGGAAGATGTGTGGAAAGGCCTTGCCTGATCTCCTTGTCTTAAGGCTTAGTCAAACATTCTATTAGGGAGGATTACCAAATGTGGACATTTATTACTACAGATTTAACAAATGGACTAGAAAATACATTTACAGACAACTGGTTTAGTTCTCAAACCTAAGGCATTTTAGGTCTCAAAAGAAAAAAATAAATAAATAAAGGAAACCTAACTGTTAATGCTGTGTTAGCCTTGAAGGCAGAAAGTGGGTTTATGGAGGGTGAAATAAGTGTTACTAAATGATGCAGCTCCACTGCATTTACTACCTCATGCAAATGCAAAGCAACTTCACTTCAAGGGGAGGCAGGAGCGAAAAAGGTGCCCAGACCCCATAAGAGAGCCTCAGGAATGCAATGGTTTTCATAACGTTTACCCAAATAGGTCATCACATTCCATAAATCAAAATAAATGGATCCACTCCTTTTCCCATTTTATTCAAGTGGAAATTGGCATAAAAACAAAGACCTTTTAAAAGAGTTCTTGCAAATCAGTATCACTTGATGCTGTAGCTGACACTGGACCCACCTCAGCGGCACATCCCGAGCTGGTCCTTATAGTTTCTTTGCTATGCAATAAAGTCATCTATCCACTTTCCTGGCAACAGGAGTGTGAAAGAGTGACATTGGGCATCCGCAGAATTATTAAAACACACAGAGCTTTATATCCAATGATATGAAATCATGTTATTTGCTTGAGTCCAACGGTTTACCTTGAGGTCAGCACTTGTTCTGTGCTCTTGATGTTTTCACCCACTGGGGCATGGAGAGAGGACACTTGTTGAGCAGTCTTTACCAACAAAGATGGTTCTCCAAAGCTTGTTCCTAGTATTTCAGGTAACAGGGCCCTGCACACTGAACCCCCAGGCTGCTACATTTCCATTTCTTTTACTTCCATATCTATTATGTGCATTCACCTATTGGTATAGCATGTGCTTCCTGCTTTGTATTCTGACCTCCTTTATTTAACACAAATGCTACAAAGGTCCCTCATGTATTGCCTCAAGGTCTACACAGTGGGATAATAGGTGCATTTGCCTCATAGGGTTATTATGAGAATTAAATTGGATAAGCCTTATAAACCTCTATAGCCTGACACAAATTTGCAGTTTACTTTCAATAGTAAAAGTGTTATGGAATACAGGATAACCTGCATGTTAGTTTCCAGAGAGGACAGACTCCTTAAACTTAAATATTTGTAGTGGGACTACTACCCAGGAAATATTTGCAAAGGATTTTTTGACATGGATCATCTCATTTTAGGTAAAACTTTCAATAGTAATCATTATTTAAGCTTGTAAAGAATAACAAAGAAAAGAATAAAAATAGGTAGACAAAGGCTCAAATAAATTAATTTGTGCCAAATAAAGTTCCTGAGACACTAATAACATTGCTATCTAAAAAATAAACTCGTAGAATAATATGAAAATCAAAAAAAAGGTAAATTGTTTCAGGATATATGTGTGAATGTGATAGGAGTCTATGGAATAAATGGCATGTGATTAGTGGATTCTTAGCTAATTATCTGTATAATGCCCAAAGGATGATGATTGATGAGTTAACATGAGCTGAGAAAGACTGCTGATGACTTGAGTCATTAGTCCTTCCTGGGTTTGAGTCTCCTCCACTGCTGGTCACATCCTGCTGTACTTATCAATATTTTCATCAGTGGCCTATTTGATACCAAATAAACCAGGGCTACCAAGTTATTTAATTATATACAATAGACAGCCGAGAATCTGAAACTAAATGATCATTTGCAGCGATGCAGAAAACTGTCCAGATGAAAATAGGTGACTATAAATGTAAATTGCTGCTCTTGTGTCCAAATATTCAAATGAAGTTCAAGGATCTCAGGAGAGGAGATATTTACATTCTGTCAAGTTATTTACAACCAGACAACTGTAAATGGAATCAGAAGCAGTCCTCTTCAGGGGTCTCCCTGGTGGCGCAAGGGGTTAGGACATAGCACTACAGAGCCTTCAGCAGTCACTGCAGCATGAGTTTGATTCCTGGCCAGGGAGGGGACCCACATGGCGCAGCAGACCTCTCCTGTCTCCCCACTGCTCCCCTCAGCAGCGTGTTTCATTCCATCTGCCTGTTCTGCTCCCCAGTCTGCTTCTGGTGAATCCTCTCACACCCATACCTCTGGCCTGCACCCCAGTTCTTGTTTGCATAAATAAATCTTTAAAAAAAAAGAAAAGAAACAGTGCTCTTCATTGGACTATTTTGAGAAATAAAAGATTTTGTCTATAAAATGCTTCCTGAAATGTCACACACATAGAAAATATGAAGAAATTGCAAAATCTGTTAAAAACAATATGAGTGAAATAGAAAAAAATGCAGTCTATAGTTGTGATAACAACCCAAAGTTGCTACAGAGTAGATATTTTCTTTATTTTTAACTGCTTGAGAGAAGAGTGATGTGGGAGGTGACTTTTCCTGGAGCACATGGTCATTGTGAATTATCACAGTTTGGGGAGATTGACTATTTGGCACATAATTTGAAAAAACATAGCCAACCTGGGTTTGCAGCCCATCAAGTAAGTAAAAGTTGAAAGATGCATAGAACATAATTTGGAGAAGGTTCTATTTCAAAATAAATGTATTTTAATCCCACTCTATAAAAAAGTTCTTTGTACCATAAACTAAGTTTTTTTCTGTGTTTCTTTCTAAAGAAGTAAACAACATTCACAGATAATATAGAGGAAAAGATTATAGTTTAAGACTAGCATCGTTAAACACATACCAGTTATCGCATGAATGTTGTATAGACTTAGATCTATATCTTAATACGGTTTATGCTGTTAAAGGAATAAGAACAATAATAATAACAATAACAGCAATAAAGACACAGAAACCAAAAATGAGGAGACAAGGACAGACTGGGGACACTTGGTGGGGAGGGGAGGGGGAGGGTTGAGGGAAGATGGGAGCACAAGGGACTGAGGTGATAGTGCACTGGTGAGATGGTGATGGAGAATACATGGGGATTACAATTGATGGCAAGTATATGTAAATTTTAAAATATTTTATATTAATAAAAAAAAGAAAAAAAAATTATCAGGGAGATATAGAGTCTTCTGAGATATAATGGAAGCTGTAAAACTTTCCCAGATCATGAAAATGAAAAATCACTTACCTCAATATACATTAGGAAGTATCTTGGAATATCTGTAGCATTCATAGAATCCAGTTTAAGAATCTTTGACATAGATGACCTTTCAAGTTATATTAATTCTGGATTTTTTAAAATTTCCATTGAGACCAAGGCATCCAGATGTGACAAATGTTATTCTAATTATTCTGATTCACATTTTTACTGTTGCTGATTTATCCCAGTAGCTCTAAGCTACTAGACAAAGGAGACAGAACTTTCAGACAGCATCTGTGCTGAGAACCTGCATATCTAAACATATTCTTTCTAATAAAGCCAGTTAAAGTCAAGAGAACATAGCACATTTTAATAATATGGATAATTTTTCTGCCCAATCTAGTTTACTATAAGGCTATCATAAACTCCAGAAATATCCCAAAGGCTATAAAATGATTTTCTATTATTAGGAAAATCAAAATCTCAGTTTACTTAGGGCAGTAAGTGGAGAAATTTAGCACAACCTTCTTATGTTTATGTATTTATTCACCCAAAATTCTTAGAAACGTTGCTTTAGGATAACTTGGCAAGGTCTAAATGTAAGACAATTGTTTTGAATTTCACTCATGTATATATATTTCCAGCCCATTCCCATCAATCTTTGGTGATGCTTTTACATCTGGAGCGTGTGTGCTTTGTGGAGTGGGGTGGAAGCAGCAACAGCTGTCCTTCTTCTTTGTCCTCAGGAAACAATTTTAACCATTCGTTTAGGATATAAAATCTCTCTGAAGTCAGAATTATTAGGAAAGAGGGCTTCCCTGGCGGCACAGCTGGTTGAGCATCGCACTGTGAAGCATCCACAACCACTGCAACACGAATTCAATCCCCAGCCAGGGGGGTGACCCACAGGGTGCAGCAGACCTCTCCTGCCTGGCCCGCTGCTCCTCAGCAGTGTGTTTCAGTCCATCTACCTGTTCTGCTCCCCACTCTGTCTCTGGTGACTCCTCTCATCTCCTGTGCCTCTGGCCTGTACCCCAGCTCTTGTATGCATAAATAAATCTTTTTAAAAAGGAATTATTAAGAAAGCATCATTTATGAGCTTATTTCCAAAGTCTAAAACAGAATGTCTATAAAGCAGAGATTTCTTAAGCAGAGAGCACTGATGAGCATGTATGTGTGTTCCACTTGCCTTGAGGATTGGGTGGAGGTGCTATTGAGCCTCTTCCTCTCCATCTTGATTACACTGGTCTCCACTATCAGCCCAGAAGGTAATCTAGCATAGCAATATTTCCTTGCCATATTATATTCCATAAGTGGAGCATAGCATATAATGATAAAAATTTAGAAGTTGAGGTAGTCTCAAGGTTCCGTCTTATTTTCTGTGTCCTTATCAGCAGACACAGTTGCCTTCACCACCTGTTTCTGTTCATGGGAAAGCATATCTACCCAGCTTTTATGATAATTTTGTTTTCACTTTTCAGATCTTTACAACCATGTAAGGAAAATTTACATACAGACATTTCTCCAAAACACAAATTACTTTTTCTGAGAGATTCCACTTTTTTAAATATAATCTGCTATCTAGCATAGCCTCATCTCAAAACCCAAGCCTATATTTTCTACTCAAGCACAGGGCTTTGGAAATTCAGCCAGAGAGCGTCTATTACCAATGCTTATTATTTGTACTTTGAGTAATAATAATAGTGCACTAGTGATAGCTGCAATCTTTATATACAATATAAAGTCTTGAATTCAGAAAAAAAATGCAGGAGAATATAATTGCATGGTATGTATTCCAAGAAAACTAGATATTTTTAAACATAAGAGGCAAAAATTAGCTTAAAAAATTATATGTCAGGATGCATAGCTTTTAAAATTTCTGTTTTGTCTTTTGCTTCAAATGTCTTGGTAAAATGTGACGTGAATTTAACCACAAAATGCAGAAATGCCTCTTGTTGAAATTTTTCTCTTCTGACATATCTTAAAAGTTGACCTTTATTTTAACTATGAATTTTCTAGGTCTTTGTTTTGTTTTCTTTTTCTCATTAGATTTATTGAATCGTATTTGACACCATTTGCAGTCCCCAGGGAGTTCCCACCCCCATTCCACCCGTGCACCATCACCTCAGTCCCTTCTGCTCTTTCTGCCCTCATCCCCGTCTTTGCCCTTCCTCTCCCTCTGCCCCACTCTTCCATGTTCCCTTTGGTTTATCTTTAACCTTTTGATCTTGTTGAGTTTGTTTGTTTGTTTTTGGTTGTAAATGCCCATTTCCTTGAGCTTTCTCAGTTTTTTTTGCTTGTTTGTTTTCTTCTTTTTTATTTTTTGTTGTAGTTGTTGTTCTTTCACATTCCTCCTAAAAGTGACTCCATCGGATATTTTTCTCTTGCCTTCTGACTTGTTTCACTGAGTATGATGAGGTACATATACATAATGGAATACTATTCAGCAATCAAAAATGATAATCTAGGGCCATTTATAGAAACATGGATGGAGCTAGAAGGAATTTTCTAGGTCTTTGTAAGGATACAATGTGTATTGTGAGAGGTGAGTGGGTCACAATTAAAAGACATATGTTGACGTATATACTCGCCTCCAACAGGAATAGGTACACCACATTTTCTGGGAACCAACATTTCACAAAGAAGTGAGAAGATACATGTTGGCCCTGGAATTTACCCAAATCTCACATCATCCTCAACTCTAAACTGGAAACCACCCACCCATTGTAAGTCAAGTGAAAACTATACGTCTTGACTTTCCTCGATACAGTTGTTCTTCTCAATCACCCAGTCTGAAATCAGCCTGAGTCCCCTAATTTTTCTCAAGTTAAATCACCTCCTCAGGGAGGCCTTCCTGCCTGGCCCATCCCACACACAGACCTGCCTTCTCTTCCCACACCCCAGGACAGCGCACTTAATTTTTTTTTAGTAGGCTAAGTCATTCCTATGTGTCCTTTTAATGCTGCAATGTATGATGACAACCCATAACTAATATGTTTAATACAGGTCTTAATTATTATTGCTGAAAATATGATTTAGTCATAACAAGTACTGATTAAATATTTATGAGTGGTGGATTCTCCAGGATTTTCTGAATATAAGGTAGCAAAGAGATTAGGGGTGTGTGTGTGTGTATTTTGATTCGAATCCAAATTCCATTGAAAACTGTTTTCTTCTAGAAAGATCTTTATAATGCTAGGACTTAATGCACCACCCCCAGGACTACATATGGATAATATGATACAATAATAATGATATTATAATAATATATAATATATTATTATATTATTAATATATGATAATTATTACATTATTATAATATAATATTATAATAATAAGCCTCCATGTACCATGATAGTTTTCAATTGGACTATAAGTCAAACAGCTTTCTCTGAAGTTTGCTGACATTTAAAAGTGTGTATGGACATACTAAATTCTGCGACCTAAAAAAATGAAAGCTATTTTTATATCAATGAAATTTCACTAAGAAATCATTCATGGGGCCCTAAGAACTGCTTTCAAAATGCCTTTTACTTCCTGGAGATATTTTGAAATGAAAGGTTAACAAGATTACACCCTGGTGTCACGTTCTTCTACCCCCTCACCCTTCATCACAGGTTAAAAGGAAAATAAGTTTTATCTTTTTTGATTGCTGAATAATATTCCATTGTGTGTATGTACCATATCTTCTCGATCCAGCACTCTATCTGGGTATTTGGGTTGTTTCCAGGTCTTACCAATTATAAATAGTGCTGCAGTAAACATCGGGGTACAGGTGCTCTTTTGAATCAGTGTTTCTGTGTCCTTTGGGTAGATCCCTGGGAGTGGGATTGCTGGGTCATA
Organism: Galemys pyrenaicus; assembly: GCA_019455555.1. Classification (NCBI taxonomy): domain Eukaryota; kingdom Metazoa; phylum Chordata; class Mammalia; order Eulipotyphla; family Talpidae; genus Galemys; species Galemys pyrenaicus. Next base: position 4,134,176 of record JAGFMF010012294.1, read on the forward strand.
GAGTAGCTCTATTTTTAGTAGACCGAGGAAACTCCATATAGGGTCATTTGCAGAAACATGGATGGAACCTGAAGGGATTATGTTCAGTTAAATAAGTCAGAAAGAAAAAGAAAAATGCCAGATGGTCTCCCTTATAGGAGGATTATAGGAGATCAGAGAACAAAAAAATAACAAAACCACAACAAAGCAAAAATAAACAGACAACTACAAATCAGAGTCATCTGCCGAGAAGAGGGAGGGACTGGGAACAAGGCCGGGATGGGAAGAGCACAAGGGACTGTGGTGACGGTGCAAGAGTGGACTAGTGGTGGGAATTCTATGGGGACTACACACAGAAAAGAAAGCAAACATTGAGATAGATAGATAGATAGATAGATAGATAGATAGATAGATAGATAGATAGATAGATAGATAGACAGACAGACAGACAGACAGACAGACAGGTGATATATAGATGGATAGATGGATATAGATGAGACAGACAGACACAGACAGATGATAGATAGATAGATTTTAAAAAGAGAATAGGGAAAAAAAGCAAAACAGAAGAAACAGGAAAAGGATGTTGTGATGACATCTCAGCTTCTCATTCTCGTGTCCACACACTCTTTTTAGCTGCCTTGGTGGGGGGAAGGACGCCCTGAACCAGCTCCCCAAATACAGATTTTATGGCTCCCACCTCCACACCATTCAAAGAGATCCAAGATGCCAGGGACTACAAATCCCATAGTGTTGTCACCACGAAGGGAGGATGCTGGGACCCAAGAGTGGAGTTAAGAGCCAGGTTTGGTGCAGAACCAGATGTGTGGGCCTTGGGGGAATCTTGGTTTTTCACCAGCTTTCAGCATGCTGTTGGGGTCCCAGCTCAGTGGAACTGGTCAGACACATTCACCAGTTTATCTCCCTCTCTTCTCCCTGAGTTATTCCTTTCTTCATTTCCCCTTTTTGTAAAAAAACCCTTTATTAACCTTTTTGTGTGTAACTGCAGTTGAGTCTCATAAGTCCCCTTTAAGCATGTGGGTGAGGACCCACAGTCAGGCCACCCCATTTCACATTGGGGTTGCCCTGGAACACCCCACAGTCCTTCTCTGGAGGAAGCTAATGGAGGAGCTCTCCCCTAAACTCAGCTACATGGCATATCCAAACCCCAACCGCTGGCTGAACTCCCTGCTGCCTTGCCAGACTTTCTTGACATGGTGAATGAAGCAAAAGCACAAGATATTTTCTTAATCTGTTGGAGGAAAATAATTGGCATTTACCTCAGTGATTACAAGAAAATTACTAATCAGTATCATAATGCAGAAATATAGGACCAATTTTTATTCCTTATTATCGGTAGTGCTGAATTATTCAGCAGCTCCATCAGCAAGACAAGAAGGTGGTGACTTTCTATTTAGACTTTTTCGTTGGCAGCATCAGCAGCTGACTTTGAAACCTGACAAGTTGGCTGTGCATTGACTCAGGAATTATTAACATCAGTGACCATGAGAAAATGGCAGGTCTGAAAAATATCTTTCCTAACACTGCCAATAGAGTTGGTGTTTCTTCTCCTCTTTTTCCTTCTACTCCTTCTTGTCCTCCTAATTATTATTATAATCACCACCACCACTAAATTAGCAAAAGTCAAGAATGTACCCCAGTTCTTTTATGCATAAATGAATAAATCTTTCATTAAATAAAGATGTATACTTAAAAGAATGTCTATTATTTTTAAGAGAACAGAAACTGCACTTAACTTCCATTTCTCTTAGAATGTACTTTTTTGATCTGACATGGCCATTTTTCCTGTTTGGCTTCAGATTATTTTTAAGGAAGTGTGTGTTTTTCTTCATATACCTGCACTGTAATTCATAAACCATCAAGTGAAGCCTTTTGCACTTTTAAAAAAGCTGTTTCTTTTTCTGGTTGCTTTATTGCAAAGGTACCAAATTTAATCTTGCAGATATGAAATCATTTCCAGCTGTCTGACAAAAAAAATTCTCTTCCTAAGTTATACCAGGATTTCTGTAACTTCTGTTGCCCCTAGAAAAAGAAATTTAAGAAAAAACCCTAAGTGGAAGATGCATAGCTTTATGGATGGATTTTTTAAATATTAGTGGGGATGAAAAAGAATACATTATACATTTTACACAACTCATTGAATACAGTGTGTCCAAATTATGTCTATATGAAATGTGTTCACTATATACTCTTTCTCTCTCTTTGTGTCTCTCCACTCTGTCTCACCTTCCCTTCTCCCTCTCCCATGGTTGGATACTGAGTTTTAAGCTCTGTGTTAAATTTGTGTTTACAATCTTTGCACAACACATAAGTATATTAACAAATATATATTACAGTTGTGACACAAATGTGTATTTAATACCTTATGGATTAAAACTATTAAATAAGAAATTTTCTAAAGACCCAACATTAAAAGACGCACACATTTTCACATAAGGATCATGAAAAGTTAAGCACAATCTTTGCTTTTCATGTGTCATAATATTGAATTTTTGTATTATATTTAATGTGTAATATTCCTACTGCCTAAGACTGTCATTGTTCAAATTTGCACAACTCTTTAGGCATCTCCCATGAAACCTCTGGGAATTTAATTAAATTTAAATAAGTGTATTTTTACTAGACTGGATGTACTGTCCATGGAGCCAAGTCCAAACAGTCTAAGAATTTTCTCTGTCTTTTAACAGATTATTGTTCTACTTACATTTCCTATCAAAAATTAGTATAATTCCTACAGTTCCTTTTAAAGGATAATGGTCAATTTAATTAGAGGAATAGTATTAATGATAGTTATTTTAATTAGAAAAAATATTTTTTTAAAAAACTCATTGAGAAGAATATCTGGAAGTATTCTTATAAACTTTATTTTATAAATATGGATTTTGAAAAAAACATTGATTATTTGCATCTTGAATTTTATTTGGAAATATCCTCATTTCTCTAAATTTGTATGTATTTCTGGAACACTTCTACTGATCTTTTCAGCATGGGATAAAATCAACATTTTTCTGATCACAGTGTTACAATTATCCTTCAAGGAATTAATTTGAGCCAAACAGGAGCCTCAAAATGCCTGCCTGGCTGTGTTTTCTTTCTTTCTTTTTGGCCTAATTGCAGCAATGCTCAGAGGTCTGTAATTAGAAGGTGACCTTGAACCCAGTGGAGCTCAAACATTGTTGGTGCAAGTCTTATCGGTTATACATTGATTAGATAATACTTTCCACGCAATGTTTGGGCAAAACACACCTCACCTTTGTAAAACTGAGTGTAATAAAATCTCAAGAACCTATTTCATTACATTTAAAAAGTTCTTGCTCAAAAAGATGCCAAAACTCTTTGAGTTTTCTCATCACAAGTAGTCCTAGATTATGAACATAATCTGCAATACCTGCGGCACTGGTTGTCCAATGAAAATTTGGACTTTTATACCCTTATATCTTATACTCTTATATCCCCAGATATACCCTGGGGATTCTTATGACGTTGAATAAAGGATGTGGAACAATTGAGGACCAGGCAGTGTGGCCCCAGCAGAGCAAGCAAGGATGAGGATGAGAACAGGAAATTCCAGACGCATGTGAATGGGGAGCAACTGCACAGCACAGTAAAAAGTAAGGTGAGCTTGAAGCATAACTTCAAAATTTCTAGTAGCCACATGAAAGAAATAAATGATCACAAATGAAATTATTTAACAATATATTATACCACGTGTTACATAGCAAAAAATAAAATCATTTTAACTATACCAAATGAAAAATTATTAGTGGGATACTTATATTCAGTCTTAGGAATTTTTAAAACTCGTGATTTGAACTGCCCATGTTTTGCAGGCCAACAGCCCTGACCCCTAGCTGAGTGAAAAGGAAAGTATGAAGACACTGGGGAGAGATGTGGCCCTGGGTATGAGTGTGTGTTTCTCTCTGTGTCAACCAAAAGGTGGGAATGAAGTAATGGGCCAAGAAATAAGCAAATGTTTAATCTCTGTAAACATTAAGCACAAAATTTTGATGTAGAATTTAATATATAGTTTTAAAATGAATTGTAAAAAATATTCCTTAAATAGGTGGACGTCATACACTTCAAACAGATCGCTGAAGACATTTCTACCTCAACAAATGTTAAATATAATAATGATTTATTAATAAGATATTTATTAGACAGTAATCGGTTCTATTAAAGGTATAACTAAAAAGTGTAATATCAAAGACAATATATGTTCATATATTGACAATAAGATCATATATATATATTGACATATATATTGACATAATATATATTGACAATAAGATCATTTAAGAAAGAATTAATCAGGCCACTTATACTATATTTAAAAAGTATGAGAATTATTGCTAGATCACTTGAAAGCCACATATTCTTTTTAGAGTTTAACTGAGGTACATACAATATACAAAGAATAATGGCTATGTATACACATTAATAGGTAATGTGTGCAATCTGTTGAGTTTAGAGAAGGCAAACATCTGTGATGCTATCATCAACATCAGTGAAATAGGCATGATGAACCCCCAAGTTTCCTTGTGACCCTTTGATTTTTCTCTCTATTTCTTTTGTGGTAAAAACACATAACATCAGAGATTTTGTGTGTTGTATCCAGTATTGTTAACTGCCAACATCATGTCGCACAGCTAATCTCTGAATATGTTCATCTAGTAAAATGCCAACTTTCTACTTATTGACACACAACTCTCCACTTGTTCCATCTGCCAGCACCTGGCACCAACTCTTCTAGCCTCTTTCCTCTGAGTCCATTTAGACCCCTCATAGAAGTAGAATCATATAATATCTGTCCTTCTATGGCCAGTTTATTTCACTTAGCATAATGTTGCTCTATGTTGAAAATGCTGTTTGTTGTAGCAAATGGTACATTTCCTGATTTTTAAGAATGAGTTCTATTACATTACTGTTATACCACATTTTCTATATTACTTTACTGCTATTATATTGAATTACAATATAATATTATATTATTGTTTATACCACATTTCCTTTATCCCTTCATTAGGTGATGAACCCAGGAGTTGTCTCCATGTCTTGACCCTTTTATATAATGCTGCTGCAATAGGCATGAGAATACAAACGTCCTGATTTCAAAATTCAATTTTTTGGATAAATGTAGCCAGAATTGCTGAATCAAAGAGTAGTAGTGGTTTTAATTGGATGAAACCTCATACTGTTTTTTGGAACTGCTATAAAATATTATCATCAATAGTGTAAAGGCTTCCCCTTTCTCCTAATCCTTGTGGTGTTTCATATTAGCCACTGTAACAGGTATGAGATGATATCTTATTTAAGTTTTGATTTGCATTACTCTAATAACTATGCTCAGCATCTTTTCATGTACATGCTGACTTTGGTTTCCTCAGAAATATATTTGTTCAAGTCCTTTGCTCATTTTTTACTGATTTATTTGCTATTGAGTTGTAAGAGTTTCTTTTATATGTTGGAAATGAACCAGTTGTCAGATACATGTTTTGCAAATATTTTCTCTCATCTTGTAGGCTGAATTTCCATTCTGTTGATTGTTTCTTTTGTTGTTCAAAAGTGTTTAGTCAGATGTATGATTGCCAAGACCAACATCAAGATGCTTTTCCTCCATGTTTTATCCTAGTTTTACAATTCCAGAGCAATGGCAGAAAAAGACAAAGGATATATAAATTGGAGCTCAAAGAATTGAACATGGAAGGCTATAAATCCTGATGAAAGAATTAAAAGATGACACAAGTCAATTGAAAGATATCTTCATGGATTGGAATAATTAGTATTGTTAAATTGTCTCTATGAACCAAAGTTATTTACAGATTCAATGCTATCACCATCAAATTCCCAATGGCAGTTTTTAGATAAGTGGGGAAAAAAATCCTAAAATTCATATAGAAAAACAAAAGACCTCAAATTGCCATAGAAATCTTGAGCAAGAATAAAACCAGGAATATCATACTTTTTGTTTTCAAATTATATTATAAAGCTATGATAATTAAAATAGTGTGGTATTGGCACAGAGACAGACGTATAGAGCAATGGAACCAAATAGAGAACCTATAAGCAAAGCAATCAGACATGGTCAGCAGTCTTTCTACAAGGATATCAAAAATACACAATAAGCAAAGAAAAATGTCTTCAATAAATGTTGCTTGGACAATGATGCCCATATGATAAAATATGAAACTGAATCCTTATCTTATACTATACATAAGAAAAATCAATTCAAAATAGGTTAAAGACTTAAAACAAAGTTCTTCAACTATAAAACTCTTAGAGAAAACATGGTGGGGGAACCACTTGAGATCCACTCTTTCAAGTTAAAAAGTAAACATTAAAAACTTGAGTAGAATTTTTTCAAATTTGCGCTAATTTTACTTTGCAGTTAACAGATAATGCTGTAAAAAGGCAAAGTTCCAGAACCAGCTGAAACTGGAAATCAATCCTCCACTTTAAGATCTACCCCTTTCCCTGAACGCTTCCATAATCAGTAATTCCCTCATGGGAGAGATTAGATAATCCAAGGATTTGGCAAAGCCATGGGGATAAAGTTTACCTTAATTACTTTTTAAATTTTCCTATTTTGCAAACAATTGGTGCAAAAAAAAAAAAAACACCATAAGCTACAAGATATGAGGGCTGTGCATGTAATAAGTAAAACCTTGGATAATTAACAAAGTAAGACCCTGGGAACTCCAATAAGACCCTTTTGTCTTAAATTGTTGTCTTAAATTTGTTGACAGAAATATTAAACAGGGTGGGCAATAGCCTATGTGAATTTGATAGAATGACTTTTCTGAAAAGAGTATTTATGTGACATTTGAAACAGGAGGGTTTAAGGTTTAAGCTAGGTGAAGAGCTCTGAGAGTAACTTTGCAGAGAATAGTATGTATGACAGCTCAGTTAGGAAAAGTTCGACATGTTTCAAGGCGTATGAATTATGAATTATGGTTCCAAATGTAAGAATAAGAGTGAATGCAGTTTCCTAAAGATTCACGTAAATGCTGTATTTTTCTGAATTGCTAATGTACATCTGTTCTAATATTATTATTTTATTCTTATTAATTGATTTGTCAATAATGCCAACAATATTATGCAAAGGTATGTGAAAAAACCTTTAATTTCAGAAAAGTCAATCTATAGTTTTTATATTTATACTCCCCTGGAAATTAAACCATCTAATAAATTATTTTACTTGTTTCTAAAAAGCAACTATTTATATTTTTAAATTTTTGATAAAGCATTTTAGAACTTTCATGGTGAAAATAAGTAATACTTTACACAACCAGGCAAAAATAAAATGTAAATAAATAAAAACGTTCTAATAAAGAAATGACAGTTGAATATGTGTAGGCTAAGCTAATGTTTTAAATTTTCTGAAAAAGTCTTAATTCTCATCAGAATTTAGCAATCAAATATATGTTAATTTTTATATTAGCTTTTGTTCTTCTCTTCACATCCAAAGATATTTAAATAAGTTAAAGGTAGGAACTCAAAGAAGACAGTTGACCAGTGAAGACACAACTTCCATTTTGTGAAAATAAAAATAATTTAAACGAAATTATTATGATAAAGTGGGTGTCCCATATGCCCTTTTTATCCTCAAATTTCTGTTTATTAATTCTGCTGCTGTGCAGTTTTGTACTCACTCTTATTACCTTGGGAGTTAATAATGTACTAATTAACTACTTGGGACATATATTTTTTCTTCATCATTTCTTATCATTTAAAAGTTTGCTTAACAAGGAAATGTATTATGGGAACCAGGTTATTCACTCCCAGAGGAAGTTATAAATATGGAAAGGGAAGTCTCTAGACTAAATCCTTGTGGTCCTATGTTAGAATTGAGCTAATAGTTTCAACTGATGGTTTACAATATACAAAGAGATCAGCGTAGAGATAAAGATCTGTGTGTGTGTGTGTGTGTGTGTGTGTAAAGGTAAGTATGCAAAAATATCAAACAAAGACAAATAGGAGCAAAAAACTCTCATGACTTGTAGATACTACACCCAAGAAATGTTAACTTTCAGAACTATGCTGCATTACAATGTAAAGATATACTGTATTCATAGAAAACATCCTCCTGAATTCTAAAATGTGTTTTTTTTAAATAGAATATGAAAAATAAATCTGTCAAAAACTGTAGCAGATTAGGAAATCTACTCATTTGTAAAATGTATTTGAATGTTAAATGCATTTTTGCAATACCATGCAATATGATAAAATAAATACAATAAAGATATTTATTGTAAATTTTACACCTCATCCTTCTTTCCCAACAGAAAGAGGCAAATTTTTAAACTCTGTGTGTTGCTGTACACAGAATATATTTTTAAGTCTTATCCAAATTATTGCATAGAGCTGTGGTTTGCCCATGTGTTTATTTTTTTTTTTGGTCATTTTAACAAATAATCGTGGAACAATTGAAGATATGAAAAAAATACAGAACTTCAGTCTAAGCCTCATATAAACAACCAGTTTCTGGGATGTCTAGAGCTAAATATGAAAAACAAATAATAAAGGCTTAAAGGACAATATTGAATGTTTTCTTGTCCTTAGGTTATATAAAAATCTCTTAACAAGATATAAGAAACAGGCAACCTAAATAAAAATCAATGAATTTATTAAGCATTAAAATAAGCCAGTCTGTTATTAAAAAACAACTTCTTGCAATATAAACCATATATTGAGAGACAGTGTTTGCTATATATATATATATAAAATAATCTTCTATCCAGAACATTCGAACAGCTCCTAGTGGTCAATAATAGAATGACAGATCTGAGAAATACAGATGGCAAAATATTTAAACACATACTTCATAAAAGAAAAAATCCAAATGGTGACACGTGATCAGAGACCCAACTTTCTGGGAAATCAGGGCAAGAAACTATCTCTGCAAACCCACTAGATTGGCAACATTTACAAAGGAAATCTTTCTGAGTTGTTAAAGGGCAGGGTGAGGGCACCCCAGTATCCCCAAACCTGCCTTCTCCGAGTTCTACCATCCGCCACGTGAAGAAAAAACATATTCCAGTGTGCAAGACTTTCGATGGGAACAACAGCTACAACAACAAAGAAGAGAAAACTCAAGGAAATGGGCAATGACAACCAAAAACAAAGGAAAAAACTCAACAAGACCAAAAGGTCAAAGACAAGACAAAGGGATCATGGGGGATCATGGGGAGGGCGGAGGGGAGGGCAAAGACGGGGATGAGGGCAGAAAGAGCAGAAGGGACTGAGGTGATGGTGCACGGGTGAAATGGTGGTGGGAACTTCCTGGGAACTACAAATGATGTCAAATATAATGAAATAAATCTAATTAAAAAAAATAAATAAATGCTGCCATCGCCAGCCTCCCCACAGGTTTCTCACCCATGTGTGACTTTTGAAGTTTCTCCACCCATGTCCCCCAAGTTCTGGATGAAAGTTCAAGGTCAACAAGCAAGTGTGACTTCTTAATATGTCTCTCTGCTCCATATACCTCCTCTACTCTTCTCTATCCATGTCTTTCTGCTTCTTCTCCCTTTGCTCACCCCCTCCTTTCTCTCTCTCCTCTTCTTTTCTCTCCTCCTTTCTCTCCTCTCCCAGTCTTCCTGGCTTCCCCTCCTTGTCCAGCATCTCTCTTCCTTTGAGTGGGGCAAGGAACCTGGACCCTCCCCTTTCCCTGGGGACCACCCTGTTACAAGGTGACATAGCGAAGACCTCACATGGGTTGCTCGGGTGCTATTGAGTCTAACCTCTTCAGAAAATAATTTTATGACTCTTATAAATTGGAATATATTCATAAACTACAACCAATCAATTTTACTTATAGATATATACTTTGGAGAAATTTGAGTCCAAGGACATCAGAGTATTTATAAAATAATCTACACGCATAATTTGTAAAGACCCCCAGATGGTAAATTATTCACATGTTTGTCAAACTAGCATGGAAAAAATCAACTTTGTTCTATACTAAGTGCGGAATCCTGTGGATTGTGTATGTTAAGGTTACTATTAATAGGTAATATTTATTATTTAATTCATTTAGTCAGTGTCAAATATCCTATTAAATACTTGCATTTATAAACTCCTTCAATCAAAATCAGGTTTCCAAGGTAACACTATTATTCCTATTTGATATGGGCTCAAATATGAGCAGATGATAAAGCAATTTTCCAGAGATATTCACACTAACCTAAGGAATTGAAGGTGTTAAAATAAAAAGAGAAAAGAGAAACCTATGTGATCTGCTGAAAAATACCAAAATAATATAAATTTTAATACAGTTAAATTTGTATGACCCTGCCATGCTTTTTCCTCTTCTGTTTTTATGCACAAACCTATTATTTCCAATTCAGTGACAGCTATGACTCCAGAGAGAAAATTGAACACCTCTCTTTTATTAGAGTGTCTTTGTTATTATAAGTAAAATTGAGCTGGTTCTCACTTGAGTCTATGAAACAAGGGGTAGTCATGCATTAAATGAAGGTTTCAAATAACATTATGCTGGGAATTTGTTACATGTTAAACACCAATAGTTTTCTTTCAATATGTTTATTGGCATAACAGTTATGCAATAATAAAATACAATAAAATTGTACAATGCTTCATTCACATCCATCGTTCCCACAACACAGCAGTTCTTCGAATGGCGAGTATAAAATTAATAAAGTGAGTTAATCTGTGAGTGGCATATAAAAGCAGGAAGGTAAGAGCTAGTTCCTCTGGCAAAATGAGAGTACTAGATATGCAAGGTGGTTAGGAGATAAAAAATATTTCAGGGATTTGGAAATAAAAGTGTGCTTGGTTGTCAGAGCTAGTGTCAAGAAAAGAAAACAGAGGAAGAGATTTGAGCACAAAAGACTGGACTTGCTCTTTCTGACAGGTCAGAGAGAACTTGTTTAAATACTGTGATTTGTTTTGCTTTATTGTGATTCCCCTTTATTTTTAAATATATTTATGACATCATCCTTCATATTTGTACAATGCACGATTTCTCTGTGAAGTTCCCGCCTCTGATTCTCCCGTGCTCCACTACCATAGTCCCTTGTGCTCTTCCACCCTGTCCTTCTCCCTCCTCCTCCCCTACACTCTCCAGCCACAGTTAAACACCTGAAGGCTAACATAAATCCTTTGGACCCAAAGTCTCGGAGGAATTCCCATGATCTTAAAAAGAGACTACACCATATTTGATGAGCCATAGGAGAGTTACTTCATCATGGGTTGCAAGCAAAGACACTCTGGAAAAACACATAAGGAACAGACCCAGATGAGTAATTGTTAAAAATGTGAAAATGGAGAAGAAGTTAGGCATAGATAAACTTTATGATGAGACCAGGATCTGGATCTTTACACTATCTTAGCTGTAGCTCTAACACCCAAATGACACAAAGAATTTTGAAAAGGTTAAAACATATTCTCTGCTCAAATTGTTGTGTCTGTTTGGTGGCTGGTTCTTACATGAGCTGGGTTCATTGTCCTGTCATCCACAGTAGCTTCTGGCTATAAACTGTAAACCTAGACCTAGTTATTTGCAAACATTCTATTTTCAGGTTTCCCTAGAGGGAGTCCGCCTTTCAGAAAGCTGGAATTTTCCGGTTGCTAATGAGAAGCCTTAAATACAACCACGCAGAGGTAAGGGTGTTCTATTTATTTAAGTCCTGGGGCATCTGAATTCTCACAGGTAGATGAATATTTCTCCTTTTGGCCTTTTTTTTTGTGTGATGTAGAGGGTGATGACATTTCAATGACAAGAAGAAGAAAACTATAGTTACCCTAAACAGCCCAATAGTCCCCAAAGTCAGCACAGAAAAAAAAGAGAGAGAAAAACAATTTGCTAAACTGATCACAGAATGATTTGCCAGTCAATTAAAGAACACTTTGCTGCAATGCAAAGGGACTGCAAACACGGATGAATTATACCAAGATTGCTTCCTTTATTTGCATTGCAAAAAGCAGGCAGTTCGGTTTTACATAAAGAACTTCCTAATTTTGTAATTTTCTACCGCCTGAACTTTTATTTTGACACAAGGGCCACGTTCATCTGTAGACAGTCACTCAGGTACTTTCCAAGTGAGCCACTGAGAAATTGAAATTAGGAATAATATATTGCCAGATGCTCCATTCTAAGGAGTCTCATAAAAAAGCAGCACTCGTGTGTCACTTTAAAGAACACCTGTTAGCGGTGGAAATGAAATAGTCCTGGAAGATTTCATCTTGGAAGCATGCTTTTTGATGTATTGTAATTCACAACTATTGCAATAGCAGCTTCTGATAGCAAGTCAAAGACCTGTCAGTTTTCGACACTCATTTAGTCAAAAGGGCCTCGTGATGGTTGATAACATTTGATTGGTGTTGGAATATGCCTTGAGTAAACCCCTTGGGTTTCTGTTCCAAAAATTTGATGCACAAGAATTGTGGAAGAAGTCTTAGAAAATATATATTTAACTTTAATACTGGAGTGCTTTGAGCTTAATCTGAAATCCTGGAAGAGAACAAGACATTGTTTGATCTGCTACCAATGGGGTACATCTGATCTGCTGGTCCAAATCTGCTTTGTTTTTCAATTTTCTCCATCTTGGTTAAGTTCCTTGTTGACCAGAAAAAAAGTAGCTATGGCAGCTTCTATAAATCTTTCCATCCACTACAATCCACATCCAATCCATGTGAATTCATTTTTTTTTTTTTGCTTTCTATTGTATCTTTGGAATATTTACAGAGCATAATTCCCTTATTTTTTTTTCCTACCCTTTCCTTCATGACTGTTTAGGATGATGTATGTTTTGTAAGCTACTCTTATACATGTTAATGTGTTTGTTTATTTTTTTAATTGTTCATTTTATTTTTTAAATTTTATTATCATTTTTATTCTATTTTTTCCCTTTAATTTATATATATTTGACATTGATTGTAATCCCCATGTATTCCCCATCACTATTCCACATTACCATATCACAGTGCACCATCATCTCAGTCCCCTGTGCTCCCATCTGCCCTCAACCCTTCCCCTCTTCCCTCCACACCAAGTGTCCCCAATTTGTCCTTCTCTTTTCATTTTTGGTTTTTGTGTCTTTATTGTTGTTGTTATTATTCCTTTCCTTGATTCTTATTTGGTTCCCTTATATTCCTCCTAGGGGAGGAACCATCTGGTATTTTTCTTTTGCCTTCTGACTTACTTCACTGAGCATAATCCCTTCCAGTTCCATCCATGTTACTATGAATGTGTCTAGCTTTTCATTTTTGATGGCTGAGTAGTATTCCATCATGTATATGTACCACAGCTTCCCAATCCACTCATCTGTTTTGGGCATCTAGGTTGTTTCCAGGTCTTACCTATTGTAGAGTGCTGCTGTAAACATAGGGGTGCAGGTATTCTTTTTTTTTAAAAGATTTATTTATTTATGCATATAAGAGCTGGAGTACAGACTTGAGGTGTGGGGGTGAGAGGATTCACCACAGACAGAGCAGGGAGCAGAACAGGCAGATCAACGGAAGTACACTGCTGAGGGGAGCAGCGGGCACAGCAAGAAAGGTCTGCCGCGCCATGTGGGTCCCCTCCCTGGCCGGCAGCAGGGATCGAACTCGTGCTAAGGTGGCTGTGGTCCGCTTCATAGTGTGTTGCTTAACCCACTGCGCCACCAGGGAGGCCCCAGGTATTCTTTTGAATCAGTGCATTTGTGTCCTAGGAGTGGGATTGTTGGATCATATGGAAGTTCCATTCTGAGTAGATTGAGGAACTGCCATACTGCTTTCCATAATGGTTGGACCAGCTTGCATTCCCACCAGCAGTGTAGGAGAGTTCCTTTGTCTCCACATCCTTGCCAACACTTGTTGCTACTTTTTTTGACATGTGCCATTCTCACTGGTGTGAGGTGGTATCTCATAGTGATTTTGATTTGCATTTCTCTGATGACAAGAGAAGTTGAGCATTTTTTCGTATGCCTCTTGGCCATTTGCCTTTTCTCTTTGGAGAATTGCCTTTTTAGCTCTTTTGCCCATTTTTTGACTGGATTGTTCACTTTGTTTTTGTTTAGTCTGGTTATATCAGATAACATAGATTTCAAACTAAAAAAGGTTAAAAGAGACACAGACAGGCATTACATTATTATTAAGGGAACATTAAATAAAGAAGAGATAACACTCATAAACATATACTCACCCAATGAAGGAACATTTTTACTACATTATTCTTCATTTATTCTATAACTAATAACATCTTTGAAAACTGACACAAAAGAAAATAGATATGCAGTAGGAGACTTCAACACACTACTCTCACCAAGGGACAGATCAATGAGACAAAAAATAATGTGTTGATTTAAAAGTACATTCTCAGATACTTATACAAGTTATGAAAAATGGATATTAGATATTAGTAAGTGCACAATATAGGAAAGACAAATGTAATAGAATTATCTAAAGACATGATGATTGGTGAAAATCACATGATCAATAATTTTCATAGAGGTCACACATTTTTTTTGTTAGTGCTAAATCATCTGGTCTTGATTTTTAAATAGAATGATTGCCTATAAAGCAGAAGTTTTCATCTTTCTCTTATAGTACCTCTGAATTGTAAAAACTAACCTAATTCCAAAACAAAGATCATCATCCACAATAAAAACGATATCGCAAATAAATGTAGCTGCATTACACAATCCTTTTCTAATATTAGCAGCAAATGAATAGTTTGTAAATAGTTTAATCACTAAGTATTGTAGCCTTTTAATTTTAGAAATCAAAAATCTCCAAATTGAATAAACATATTTGTCAGTTTTTAAAGTTTTGCCAGCAGTTCAATTTAAATTTAAATTAATTTTAATTTAACATTATGTAATGTTATATCAAAATGAGTCATGATAGTCAGTCTTTCTGATATACAAAGACTCTAAGAGTTGACATGAATGTTTTAGTATTATTTGAATTACATAATCCCCTACTTAGCTTTAATTTATTTGCAGCTACATTTATTTGCAATATCATTTTTATTGTGGATGATGATCTTTGCTTTAGAATTAGGTTAGTTTTTACAATTCATAGGTACTATAAGAGAAAGATGGAAAACTTCTGCTTCTGCAATGGAAAAGAGGAAAACTCACAAGGAGTTATGTGACAAGGATCCAGTGAAAACGCTGTCACAAGACAATGTGAAGTTATCTGCAATGCTCAAATTCAAGAATCAAAGAACAACGAGAATACCATTTAGAATACAATTTATTCATTTTGTGGCTGAGCAGCCATTTTTCAGACCTCACATTACATATTCCAACCTGTAAAAATCCAAAAATAATGCCACACTGAGACTTCTTGTGATGACTGAACCAGAAAATGAAATCAAGTTTGTCATAACTGGTGTTTAACAAACGTGCGTCATTTTCACATCAATTTTTGTGAATCAGGGTATGATGCCTTCTTACCTGTGCCCTCTCAAACTTCACTTTGGCCTTGGCTACCAGGTGGTATCAGAGATCATAGAAACTCTTCATCATCCACTTCCTTCTTCAGTTCCTATTTCCAAAGTGGGGTCAGCACATAGCTGGGAATGTTCAGCAGAACATGAAGGAGAAGTTCTCTAACCAGACTGCCAACAGCATCAAAGACCCTTTACTCAGCCCCAGCTCCCCTTGTGCTGTGTCCCCCTAGACTGGAGCCACGTATCTCCTGGGGAAACAGGTGAGAGCAGACACTCACACTCTCCACTGCCTGCAATGTGAGTGACCAATGTGTCTGTTTTTCTATTTCACTGACATTTTGTTTGTATTACATAAATTAACATTAAGTACATTGGCTAATATAGTATTTAAGTGATTTATTCATGCACACCTAACATAAAATGCATTTTTTATTAAAATATTTTAAAATTTACATATACTTGCCATTAATTGTAATCCCCATGTATTCCCCATCACCATCTCACCAGTGCACCATCACCTCAGTCCCTCCTGTTCCCATCTTCCCTCAACCCTCCCCCTCCCCTCCCCACCAGGTGTCCCCAGTCATAGGCAAAAGAAATTCATTCCATTTGGTGCCTGTAATTGAGATTCTATTTTGGGAAATATCCTATAGTTATCTTCCTATACACTGAAATTCAAGAAACTCCATAATTAACTATAAATGTTAGAAGGTTGGAAATGAAAGTAGTAACTCTCAAGCAACCCAGGTGAAGTAATGAAAGGATAGCTATGAAAAGTATGCTTTAAATGAAAGTAGTATATGAATAAGCTGACATTGCCAAAACCAAAGGAAATAAAACTTAAAATATAAATGTGTTGACATTTGTTTGGCTAAAATCCAGCATAACATATTCTCTGAAGCAAACAGACTTACCCACACATTTCCAAGAACACAAAGAAGACACTAATTACAGTAACAACTAAACAATCAGATAGAAACGTACCAGCGGGCAAGAGATTTTCATGAAAACAAAACAGAAAAGGGAAAACTCAATCTAAGGATGACAAAATGTAGACTCTAGTTATTTTCACTGCACTGACTGGTTATGGAAAGAAGATAAGTGTTTGTTTATCTAGAGAACAGGTCAGATCTATTTATTTGTCCTCAATGCCTTGTGCTCTTCCTGCCCTCATCCCAGTCCCTCTTTCTCCCTTCCCCACAAAGTCTCTCTGATTTACCTTTGTCTTTTTATTTTGGTTGCATTGTGAATTTTTTTATTGTTATTGCTCTTCTCCTTGATCCCTTATTTGGTTCCCTTATATACCTCCTACATGTGAAACCGACCCGTATTTTCTTTCCTTCTGACTTATTTCACTGAGCATCATCCCTTCGAGCTCCATCCATGTTGCTGCAAATGTCATTAGTTTATCTGTTTTGATTGCTGTGTAGTATTCCATTGTACGTATGTACCACATCTTCTTGACCTAGTCATCAATTTTGGGGCATCTGGATTGTTTCCAGGTCTTACCTATTATAAATTAGAGAATAGAACAGCTCACACTTTGTCTTCCTTAATGCTACCATTTCAGCAACTTCTGAGCACCCAGACCAGAAAGTTAGAAGAGAGTGCAGATCCTTTGTTGGTGCACCGCACTCTGGACAGAACCACACTCTCAAAACTGCGCGACCACACTGGGAAGCCAGCTGCAGGAAGATGTGGGTGTAGGTGGCCAAGCAGAGACAAATCATGGACACCTGCATGACATGAGAGTGACTGAAGGTGCACTCGTTTCTCTCAATGCAGAGCTTGTCGAGAACAGTGTCAGTGACAACTGGGAAATGTCTTGGTTTTCTACAGGGCGTGTCTAACTTTACAAATTATACAGCGTGATATAGAAAAAATAGCCAGATGCTCTTGACCGGGCGGCTTTATGATTTGCTTGCAACTGCAATACAGTTCTTTGCTTTTATCTTAGATGCAGAAATGTGAGGTCACCACGTCACCAGTGAAAGCAGAAAAGACAAATCAGTTACAAAGTCACACGAGTTTGTTTGTTTGTTTGTTCTATCCACTGGAATGGTGACGATGTAAATAAACAAAACTGTAACTCAAGTCCAGAAAGTGTGCAGCTTCGCTAGCAGAGAAGAGACCATAACTGCTGACTTCGTGGTAAGGGAGGGTGGTCTCAAAGCAGAGGTAAGGTGGACAAAGCCTGATTTTAACAGAAGTGCAGCAGCCAGGCACCGTCTGGCAGGGATTGCCATCCTCGACAGCAAAGACGGAGTCTGTGCGCTCACCACCGGGCAGGTGCTTCCACACCACGCGCACAGCACAACCCTCCCTCCCACTGAGGCTCTGACAGATATTTCCCTCCCTGCTGAGACACAGTCTGCAAAGCAGAGTGAAATCTGGGTGGTTCTGGCGCTGAGATCCCAAGCAATAAAGGATCCTGCCCAGAATTATATGAAGCTGTAGTGAATTTGTAGTAAAGCAGGATTCGCTCAATTACACACAGGGTTCCATCACTAAATAGGAAAATAACAACAAAGGAACAGTGAGACAGCACCCCCAAAATGAACTACCATATGATCCAGCAAGCTCCCACCCCCACTTCTGGATATGTATCAGAGGATGAATCCTGTTCATCTGGCAGTGTAACAAGAGCCCAGAGAGGAAGACAAACTGAATGCTGTTACTAGGTGAACAGATGCAAAAAAATGTGAATAAATAAATGCAAATGGATATGTAATGAAATATTTTTCATTTATGAAAAAGAAGCAAGGAATGAAGCAAAGCATGTCATGTTAATGCGCGCTCGGACCTGCAGGGCATTATGCTAATGGAACAAGATCTCCTCCAGAAGACAAATGCTGTTTGGGTTCATCTACACACTTTAAAAAGTCCAGCTCATAGAATCAGAGAGTAGAATGGTAGTCAGTAGTGGTTGGTTGATGGAAAAAGTGGGATATTGGTCAAAAGTTCAATTTTCTGTCTAAGATAAACAACATCTGGGATCTCATGTACAACAAGAAAAACATAGTAAATAGGGCACTGAACATCTGGAATTTGCTGAGAATAGGTAAGTATTCTCACACACACACACACACACACACACAGAGGTTACTATGGGAGGAGAAGGCTGTGTTAATTAACTTGTTTTAAAAATCTTTTCACTATCTATACGTATATATTAAATCATCATTATTTGTCCTAAATATATAAAATTTTAATTTGTTAATGTTACCTCTATAAAGATGGGCAAAAAAGAAATTTAAAGAGGAAAATATAAATTTTGATTATTCAATAGCAAAATTTCAATTAAAATAGTTAAATAAACTTGTTGAATAAAGACCTTCCACTACCTTCAAAATGATTCTACATTTTGACTATGTATGTGAGGAAATTATGTTGTTTATATATATTAAATGTTTTTAACCTTGACCCTCACTACCATGTACCCATCTGTAATATAAAAAAAAGTTTTACTATGACCATTTGCAAATGCCCTATTTATCTAATAACACTGCATTTTTTTTTATTTTTTTTATTATTAGTTATATTTGACATCATTTGTAGTCCCCAGGGGGTACCCACCACCATTTCACCCGTGCACCATCACCTCAGTCCCTTGTGC
>JAGFMF010012294.1:4153259-4177780 GCA_019455555.1 Galemys pyrenaicus
AGTCCTCTACTTTTGGGCTTTTGGGTTGTTTCCAGGTCTTAGCAATTACAAATAGTGCTGCGATAAACATAGGAGTACAGGTGCTCTTTCGGATCAGTAACACTGCATTTTAATCAGAATCTCAAAAACAGTGAATGAACAGTCACTGATTTCACAGTTATTCAATATATTTGCTTTTAGTAATTATATCACGAATCTCTCACAACTAAAAAAAAGGCAAATTTCTTAGGTTTGCTTTGTTTAAAGAGAAAATGTGAGAGAGGAAATTATTAAACAATAAGATGTATTTTAAACAACCAGGTCACTTAATACATGAGGATTACTTGGAATGATAAGGTTAGGCTAACATTAAATAGCATTAAATGTATTTTATTAAATTTATAGTTTAATTTTAACAAGTGTAGCCAGATTTCATGTCTTGATAAAAATATGTAATGCATATATATATTCATATATGGATACATTTGTTTTTATATGACCATATGTGTACAGTTTTGTCTACATATATTTGAATATATCCATTTATGTGGATTAGAATTCCTTTTCATTAATATAATTAAAGAATCTTGAGTGATAGTTTGGCTGATTCTTTCATACAACAAACTCTGCCAAACACCTCTAGATGCTAAAGATGTGTGATGAATTTTTCTCTTTATCATATAATAATTAAGAATTTTCATAATTGGAAGAATTTGTAAATGTCACCAAAGGTTGTTTAAATAACCAACATGATAGCCAAATTAAAGAAGCAACCTAGTGGCCGGATCAAGAAGATGTGATAAGACATGCAATGGAATATTACTCAGCAATCAAAAGGTAAACTCATGCCATATATGGCAACATGAAAGGAACTGGAAGGGAAACTGCTATGTGACATCACAAGGAGAAATGTTAATACTATTTTATGTCACTTATATGTGGAATATAGAGAAATCAAGCTAAGAATCAGATGAAGACAAGCTTAAAAATTAACTCTTTAAACTGACTATAGATCTGAAGCATCTTAAGGGGAGAGGGTAGAGAAGGTGAAAAAAATGTGGAGGAACAACTA
The DNA here is from genome assembly GCA_019455555.1 of Galemys pyrenaicus. Taxonomy (NCBI): domain Eukaryota; kingdom Metazoa; phylum Chordata; class Mammalia; order Eulipotyphla; family Talpidae; genus Galemys; species Galemys pyrenaicus. Next base: position 4,154,311 of record JAGFMF010012294.1, read on the forward strand.
TGAACTATGTCGGCAATACCTTTGGGGGAGGAAATTCTGTACTTCCAAAACACCAAGCATAATGTACAACTCAGTTAAAATTAATAATAATAAATAAATAGCTGACACAAGTACGCACCTAGGTTAATCAGTTGACCCTTCAAATATGTTCAACAATTGGGAAGATAGCATTCATATTAATTTCCTTTTGAAGTTAAATCATCTTGAAACATTACTTCCCACAGGAATAGTATAAGAAATATGAGTGCTACTATGAAACTGTCCAGAGCCACTGCATCATGAGTTCAATCCCTGGCCAGAGAGCTGACCCATATGGTGCAGCAGCCTCTCCTACCTCACCCGCTGCTCCCCTCAGCAGTGTGTTTCAGTAGGTCCACCTGTTCTGCTCCCCACTCTGTCTCTGGTGACTCCTCTCACCCCCTGCACCTCTGGCCTATAACCCAGCTCTTGTATGCATAAATAAATAAAAATTTTTTTTAAATGAGGGTTAGATAATTTTTTTTACAAGTATACGTCAGAGGATCTACTTAAACCCATCCTTTCTTGCCATTTTCTGTTTCATTTTTAATTTTGTAGAACTGATAGGCTTTGAGACGCTTCAATAAGAACATTTATGTGTCACTTACTGGTTAAAAACTTGGACCATTTTAGAATTCATACCTGGTGGTTGTTCTTTTACCCAGTCATTATTTAAATAGGCTTTGAAGGCCTCACAGTTATCCAGAGCTCCCTAAGCAAATTCATGAGCAGATTTCACCTTCTCTTGCTCTAAAATCACACAATGAAGAATACACAATGAGAATACACAATGAAGAACTTTTGTCCTTTGTGGACAAAGGAAGCAAAATAAAGCCTCAACAGCAGCAGAGTAGTAGAAGGCAAGAAGTTGTTTTGGTCACTGAAAAGCACAGGTCACTAGCTCTCTCTTACCGTCATGGGTCATAAAACTGCAAAAGTCTGACTTCTGTTCCTTCTATTTCCACCAACCTTGGGCTTCTGCCTCATTAAAATCATTAATCTACTAATATGCAGACAGAGGCCAAATTCTTCTCTTTAAAAAATGTGTGAAGTTCTTTATTTTTTCCCTAGCTAAATTAGATGTTTTAGTGTGAGGAAATAATTAGATAAGTTTTAGCAATATCTGATTTGCAACTCACTGCCAACCCAGTGAACGCAAGGTCAGCAGAAAGAAAAAAAAAAATGACTCATTTTAATGGAAGCTGTTGATTTGCGGTAAAGTATAATAATTAAAATAGTTCTTTTGAATTTTAGTTGCAAAGGCATACTATGTTCTAATTGCTATGACCTTTTGGGATCATCAGAAGGTTAATAGTGCCATACAAAGGTTAGAGCAGATTTGGGGGAGGAGCTGTTTAACTGACTGTAACTAGATGGCACGAAGAATACCAACCAACTGCAAAATAAATCATCTATATATTTTTCCCAAAAAAGACAGATAACCAACAAGATATAAAATTTGGATTTAAATTGGTAATTTCTCTTAAAGACACACTCTTTAGTATGAAAAAGTATCAAAATTATATCACAGGAGACTGTAATATCTTAGAAAATTATTATTGTTAAAGTCATATTGGACACATTATAGTAGTGTCTTCATTCAAATTGATGTGGAATTAATTTCATTTTTCACAAAGTTAAAGACTTTTTAATGTATTCACCTACTTTATACATCTTTGAAATACTAGCAAAAAAACTTCAGAGACAAGATATTCTACATGTTTCCAATACTGTTATTGAATAAAATTTCAAGATAAAAATAAAATCAGTTCTTGGGGATGTCACTGGAAATTTGTACTAAATAGGGTTTAACAGGTGAATAAGTATTTATCCAAGACTGTTGCAACAGGCAGAGAGCTTACATTTAGCTCCACTGAAACAGAAGATTGGCAGATTTAAATACTGGGAGGAGCTGCAGAAAAGCCAGTGAGAGGGGTGGAAGGTCATGATTGACCCTCACATTTACTAGTTGTAATAACTGTACGTTGGCCTCTTACCCCCCAGGAAGTCTAGAGAATCTTTATAGATTGCATTTCACAAAGATACTTCCAGGTGTTAGGCAAAGACATCCTTGGGTAATAAACATAGAAGAGGCTGGGAGAAGATTTACAGTTCAAGGTGGGAGAGAATACACAATGAAGAACTTTTGAAAACAAACACTTCAAGTTTTAATCAAGATGAGGAGAATATTAAGAGAATTGTGGTAAAAATAGAAAGAACAAGAAGTGAATTATTCCAAAATCAGAAGACAACTGGAGCCAGCCAAGGTGATCATTTTTATCATGATCGATAGAACTGTGGTGCACTTGTTTAGAGCTCTTTCCCATGTAGAATAGCTTAAGATAATTCTTGCTATGCCTTCACGCTCAATGGTAACATAGTGATAGTTGATTTAAGACTAAAGCAATTTTAGATTATGGTACATGACTTCAGAATTCAGAGGTGAGACTACTTATTTGTATTTTTGATGAGAATCATTTTGGGCCTATGACATACTGCAATGTCCAGAGATAAAACCCCATCAATAGAAAAGCGGCCTTAACAGAGCTGAGGATAGATGGTTAAGTAATTATTAACACTGAATCTTAATAATTATTTGAAATGTATGCCAATAAAATTACAAAATGATTATAATTCCCACATTAAATTAAAACCTGATATTACAAGCTCCAGGTACAGCATTTGCATGTTAATGTTCGACACTCCAAGCATTTGTTTTCTAGAAGCACTGGTGCCATACAGGTAAGCACAGTGCTGCAGTTTTACCACTGAAGAAGACCAGACAGAGCTATGAAGTCGCTGTGCCCCTCTAGACAGGGAAGCAGGATATATTCAAGACGCTCTGTGTATTACCAGAGTAATTCTAATGTTACAGAGAGGGACTCTGAGACTTTGCCCCAAGTATATTGAGTCAATTTTGGTATTGTTTTTACTCTACCAAGTCCATTGTATTTATGCATTTTGGCATTTTGAGCCACCAGAGAGGCTCCTTGAAACTTTCATTCACTTTTGCAAAGGAATGTGAAAACTTCAAAGAAGATGATGAAGAAAAGCATGGAAGGTGGAAAAGAAAAGAAAAGAAAAGAAAAGAAAAGAAAAGAAAAGAAAAGAAAAGAAAAGAAAAGAAAAGAAAAGAAAAGAAAAGAAAAGAAAAGAAAAGAAAAGCAATAAAAAGACAATCTTTTTTATGGGTTTGGTCCTTCTTTTCCAAAACTCAGATATCATAATGAGAAATGAAACTGAGATGAGGATAGTGGTTACAAGGAACTATTTTATGACTTTATAAAATATTTTCCTTTTTTTTTATTGGTTCTTTCTTGTTTGTCCTTCATTTGTATGTTTTCTGGCCAGTCAGATGTTCAATAAATTGTAGTTCCTAACTTTGACTTGGGATCGTATGATTTCCACTATCAATTGCTTTCTTTCCATTCTTTATTTTTAATGACATGGATGTAATATATTCATCAGTTGCATAAAGCACCAAACTACCTAGCAACTGTCAAGGAATGGGCAAAAATGGTTAAGTAATTATTAACACTGAATTTTAATAATCATTTGGAATGCGTGCCAGTAACATTACAAAATGATTATAATTCTCACATTAAATTAAAACCTGAAGTTATCTGCAGAATTTTAAACTCTACATATCTTTGTGCCACTTCCTTCTTCGAGTCCCTGGAAAAGCAACCAAACTAACACTGCCTTTGAGAGTTCTGAAAATAATATGAAAACTCTTTCTAGATTGCAGACTTAACCTAGAGTTGGCTATCTTCCAAAGATGGCTTTTTATGTGTAAATTCTATTTTTTAAACATTTATTGACTGATTAATTGATTGAGCCATAGATGAACTAGGGGACAGGCCAGAGGTCTGGCAGGGGAGATGATCCACCAGAGACAGAGTGGGGAGCAGATTAGATGGATCCACTGAAATCCACTGCTGAGGGGAACAGCGGGGAGACAGGAGAAGTCTGCTGCACCATGTGGTTCCCCTCCTTGGCCAGGGATCAAACTCAGAACATAGCGGTGACAGTGCTGAGACCTAACCCCTAGGCCACCAGGCCCTTTTAGGTAATTCGTATTTCATACTTTAAAAGAAAGTGAACATTTTCTTCAGTTAAAGGAAGAAAGAATCAGAAAATGAATCAGTTACTGATTGGCTAAAGGGGAAAGTGGGCATATTTGATATTTTTCTTTATTTATGAATTTTAATCAAAAATCAAAGATGAGGGAAAACTGGACCTCAGAAATAAAACCAGCTCAATTATTCAAATAAATTGAAACCAAAATACTTTTTAGACCAGTCTTCCCTAATACTTCAAGCCATTCTTTCAGCAAAGGGAATTTCAAAAATGAAAAATGACGGGATCTTCTTCACATGAGCACGTCGATGGTCTGTCTCTTAGTCCTTTTTAAATGAAGATCGGCATAACTAGCAAATTGTTAAAGCTTCAGGGCATAGACAAAGGACGTATTTTTTTAAGCTCTATTTATTTATGCACACAAGAGTGTAAGCCAGAGAGGAGCAGGGGGTGAGAGGATTCACCAGAGACACAGTGGGGAGCAGAACAGGCAGATGGACTGAAACACACTGCTGAGGGGAGCGGTGGGGAGACAGGAGAGGTCTGCTGCGCCATGTGGGTTCCCTCCCTGGCCGAGGATCGAACTTGTTCTTGCTGCAGTGGCTGCAGATGCTTGTCAGTGTAGTGCTTAACCACTTGCGCCACCTGAGATACCCAGAGGACCTATTTTTTGAGAAGAAAGTCATATACACATGACGGAACTCTTAAATGGCACGTGGTGTGCCGCAAAGGACAGGCCAGACCCCTGATGGCCGGATGGTGACAGTGTGTGTGCATCTGAGGGCTGAGCACGTGCAGAAGCAGCTAATTAACATCAAACACTAATTAGTCCCTCAGTATTTAGCAATGAAGTATCAGCAGCTGTCTTAGATGCCATATGCTAATTAGCATTAATAAACTTCAGAAATAATTGTCTCCATTGTTCTGTGTGATAATGCTCCCCTAATTGTTCTTTGGAGGGCCCAGCCTATAAATGGTTGCAACCATTCCCTAGCATTGCTTGAAGTTTAATGAGCAATTGACTGTGACTTGTGGCATTAGAAGAAAATATATACAGGAAAGAGAAAAGATTAATGCCAATTTTTTTTTAAATCCATAATTAAGTTGTTGGCTGGTACTTTTGTCTCCAGCTATTCAAATATTCAGACAGGGGAGATGGCTACTTTGGCTCCAGATTATCAGCCTAGCCATAAAATGATAAGTTTCAGGGCCTGAGTCACTGTTCCACCAGCTCCCTAATTGTTTTCAAAGTCCAATTTATTCTCCCACTGTCTGCGCCATCACAGTCAAGGAGTCTGAGTGCAGGGAGAGAGAAAGAGTTTATTCCATGGAGAAAAAACAATTCCCATTTTCCTAATGTCATCTGAGTGTGTCTATGGTAGAAAGACTGAAGTTAAGACAGAGTACAGCCAGCACCTACCTTGGAAAAGTTTAACATTCCAGTCATTTCCACTGGTGGTTTTCCATGAAATAGGCTGTAAATGAGACTAAGACTATGGGATGTTTCTTCATTTAGGAATGAAAGTGATTAACAAATATTCTACACTGTTCTGAATAGTCAATTTTTTTTTAAGCATTTTGGAAAATGGTGGTGGGAAATCCATGGGGACCACAATTGATGTCAAATATATATAAAGGAAAAAAATTTACAAAAGCATTTTGGAAATTGTATGATCTATTCTCTGGACACTTTTAATAATTAAGCAAAAAAATATAGGCCCATATAAATTAAGGCTTAAACACATGTATAGTGAATGGTAGAGCTGCTTCATTGTTCGATGAGCATTTGTTTTTTATTTAAAATAAGAAAGCAAAAATTAGGGGCAAATTTATTTCTAAAAATTAAGTAAATTGCCCTTTTGATAAAGAATTAAAATGTACAGTATCGTTAGTATTTTTGCCATAAATATCAGTCAGTTATAAGTCTATTAAGTCCTGACTAAATTACTAAAAAAATTGAAGTTTTTATTTAATTGATTTTAATTTACTCTATCGATTTATAATGGTTATTTTAGCTACAACTATATTTTTAAAAACTACAATCTTTAATACTTATGGTCTTTTCATATAAAAACTAATAATATTTCATCAGTTTGCACTTTTAAATTCTAATGTGAATTGTGAGGTTAGGAAGTGATATCATTCTATCAAATTTGTAAGTGATTTCCAGTTTCTTGATCCTAATGGTTGAATAAAGTTTTGTTATTCTGTTGAATAAAGTTCTTCATTTTCATATGATTAGATTTGAACTGTTATTTCCGACAGCAATGATAATAATTAAACATGAAATATTTTTATGAATCGGTCAATATATAAAACATTTAAACTATTGGATCGCTCTCCATTCTTACAACCACTCTAATCAGTTGATATTGTGATCATTATTAAATAAAAATCTGTTTTCAACTTAATAATACATGTCAAGATAGATCAACTTTATTAATAGCTGTTCTACATGATTAGCACTTATTGGTATGAATGTCATTTCTTAGCCAAAAGAAATGATATTATATTATTTTATACTATTAGTTTATACTATTACCATAGTTATATTTTATAGTTTATAAATATATAAATTATATTTGATAGTTTACACTATTAACCACAATATATTCATGTAAATGTCTATATAAATGCATGTTCATTGATAAACATCTTGTTCATCAAGTCTTAAAGAATGTGAACAAATATAAGACAAAGATATGTCTTTGTAAATTGTGAAATAAATATACTTTATCACCAGTTAAGATGGATTTTCTCCAAACTAATACGAGAAGACATGCTTATATATTCCTTCTCATAAAAGAGAAAACAGGGTCAGAGTCCAGAGGTCTTGCTGGATAACTTTGTTAGGGCCTGGGCTTCCCTGGTGGCGCAGCGGTTAAAGACAGCACTATCAAGCAGTCGCCAGCCACTACGACAAGAGTTAGATCCCTGCCCAGGGAGGATTGAACAGTACCCAGCAGACCTCTCCTGTCTCCCCAATGCTGCCCTCAGCTGTGTATTTCAATAGATCCTTCTGTGCTGTTCCCTACTGTGTCTCTGGTGAATCCTCTAGCCCCCCCCCCCACCCAATCCCACGACTGGCCTGCACCCTAGTTTTGAATGAATAAATAAATAAACTTTGTTAGGGTTTATGATACTGATACTGCCCGTCAGTTTCTCTCTCACGCCGCCCTATTGCAAGGATATTCTGCAGGTTCAAACCTCAGCACCAGGTCACTAACCCCTGCAGGTGTAGGCCTGCGCAGTCCTCCTCACAGGGATGAGGATATATATCACCTCCGAATCTAACCAGACCCTGAGCTCAAAGTGCCGATAAGTAGAAAACATATAATAACACCTTTTACTTAAAAGACATTTACTTCCTTGGGAGACTATGCTGAAATTCCCAAACATAAAAAAATGAAATGACTGTCAAAACATGGTGGGGAGTTTTTGGTAGAAATAACTTTTCAATTTGGAAATATTTATTCTCATGTAAATAATGTAGGTACCTTGAAGCTTTATATGAACATCAAAAAGGGTTTTAGATAGAATTTATGTTTTCTTAGAATTAATTATTTAAATTGCATAAAATGAAACAGTCAAGGGATTTTTTTCTTTACAAGGAGACTATTTCTTATTTAATAGACAAGGGAAAAACATTTTACTCTACAAGAAAGTAAAATGTACAAATCTTTTTTCCTAACATACATTGCTTATTCTGGCCAAATACGTTATTCTTCCAGCATTTAAATATGAACAGTTTTTCAAGGTTAGTGATGCAGTTATAATTTATTTTATTTCTAAAGAAAATGAAGTGCAACCAGCTTTATTTATAAATGTTATTATACACATAGGGATTTTCAGTAGGTTATTTAAATGTCAATATTAAAATTTTACATTATTTAACTGAAGACTGGTTTCATATCTGCCCATGTTTGAGTTATAAATGTAGCGCCTAGTATGTGATGCTTTGATTGACTTGAAACAAAGGAATAAAAGAAATAAAACTTCTCTGACTGACCAGCCTATTCAGTGAAATAAAAATCAGACCTCATAGTGCTGTCCTTTTGCAGACTACAAAATCCACATTTGTTATTCTCAGTTTATTCTTTTTCCTAATAATTGCAATCAGCAATAATTCAAATGAAAATGCAATAAATATTTCCCTGCAAAATAGATCACCTCAAGTTTGTTAGATTTCATCAGTCCAACTTCTTCATCATTTTGATTTAAAAAATCTTATCAGTTTGCCATACTGTACCTCACTCAGGTTTCTGTGGTAGAGGCCAGTGTTCAGGGAACTTTCCAATTATCTCTTTATGTCACTCAACAAACACTGCCTTTTCCGATGATGAAATGTGTGTGGTGACTGCAGCTGACATTAATATATTGTATATTTAAGTAACCCTGAGAGGTGATCAGTGACCTTGTTGTGGTTATTCCACAAATATCCACTCGTTCCACTGTATGCCTTAAACTCACACAAGGTTGCGTGTGAACTGGACCCCAGTACAGCGAGAGGGAAATAAAGAGGAAAAGAAAAGAAGGTAAGATATTGCCTCTGCTGCTACCATGAGTTGCTTTAGCTACTGAAATTTGGTGGAAATGCCCGCACACCCTGCGCGGAAGTGCTGAGACTTCTTGGGCACGTGAGTGTCCCTATGTGTACCTTCCTGTGCAGTGAGCCTGGTGTCCTCCGAGATACTGCCTTTACAGAGACAAGCCTGTGCACCTGCAAAGCACAAGGGACTGGACCGTTACTTTATTTTTTTTTTTTTGAAGATTTATTTATTTATGCATATGAGAAGCAGGGTACAGGCTAGAGGTGCAGGGGTGAGAGGATTCACCAGAGACAGAGTGGGGAGCAGGACAGGTGCATCCACTGAAATCCACTGCTGGGGGGAGCAGCGGGGAGACAGGAGAGGTCTGCTGCGCCCTGTGGGTCCCTACCGGGCCTGGGATCGAACTCGCGTTGCAGTGGCTGCAGCTGCTTTATACTGCGGGACTCAACCCCTTGTGCCACCAAGAAGGTGGCTGGGGCCAACACTTTTATGAATTGTTACTCGTGTGCACGTGTACAAACTACTTCTCAACTCCTGATATTTTAGAACTGTTTGTCCTCACAACAAAACCTCTAGCCTAAACAGATCAGCACGGTTATGTTTTAACTGCCTGAACTTGCTAATAAGTACTTTTGCTTTCGAACTTCCTGTGCGAATGTGTTCTTGCCTGAGAAGTAATTTGCTTTTTATTCTGTATGTTTGTGTAAGATCTTTTACTTTTTAATAGGCTCTATTTCTTTCTTTCAGTTTCGCTATTAGTGCACATTTTATTAAAGTAATGATCTAAAATAGACCATGAACCAAACATAAAAATAAAATGTAATTCTGGAACGGAAGTGATTTCTATCTTCATCGAAGTTGTATGGAAGAGTGTGCATATAAATAAATATATATATCCATCAAACTTATTAAACAGCCCACTTAAAAATGCTATTTATTTAATAAATATAGTTTAAAGTGTCTAACTTATTAAATATTGTTAGCTTTTTATAATGACTGAATTATTTACTTATTCATTATATGGCCATTCAGGTACATTCAATATTGTCATGTTTTATATATCCATGTATTTATTTATTACTATTAATCCCATTAAATTAAAAACAATTTATGACTGTTCGATTGAGTATAACATTTCAGCGAATGCAAAAAGAAAATAGAAGTCAAAAAAATGTAACAAATAGAATAAAAAAATTATCCTCAGTTATGAGAAAAACAAAACACAAGTTTCCTGAAGTCAGAGCTATTTATGAAGTGATTTTTTCGCTTTTCTTGAATAAATAGTAATTTTATTTTTATTTATTGATATAGAATTCTGGTTTAATTGTTTTGCTTATTTAAGAAAGACATTATACTTACAAGAATTGTTTATGAAACAAAAGCCTACATGTAAACTAAATTTTGTAATTCATAAAAATCACTATATAGGGTGATTTAATAAAAAACTAATATACATACAAATAGGTAATTGCTAATTATTAAACAAACTTGTTCTTAGGTGGAGCACAAGATCAGTAGCTGAATTACTAAATAAAGGTTTCAATATTATTTAGTAGGCAACGTTTTTAAATTAGAACTACTTATTTAAAATTTATTAAAATATTTGTAGCTTAACATAAAAATTATTTCCACTCTAAGAAAATCATTAAGATAAAAAGAAGAAAATATAATTTAAAAAAAAAACTTATTTCTCAAACCTTTGTACAGTCTTAGCATCTGAATAATGTGCTTTTCACCTCACTTATGAAGACTGCTTCCCTTATCTTCAAATTTGAAAATAATTTATTGACCTAATAACAGCTAAATAAATAGTTTAGCCCTGAGAGGGAGTTAACTCATACAAAAATAGAATAATTATTATTAAAGTAAAAGGCAAATACTTTTTATAAAATACATAATTTTATTAACATCATTTTTATTAAAATAAATTTGAGAAAACAAACTGAGCATATGTATTATTTTTTCCCATAACTCCTTCCAACTTCCCGGATCGATAAGGTACTCTCACCTGTCACACGTTATATCTGATGACCTGGCCATCACTAGCTAGATGGCAGATTTCTCAGGTTGTCAAGCTCACCTGTGGCCTCCCAGAACCTGCATCTGAGTCAGCAGCAGATGCACAGAATCCACTCCTCACTCTGTGTCATGGAGATTGAGCATGCATGCACTTGCCAAGACAGTCAGTATCCCAAGGGTGCCCGAAAAGCTATAGAATGTTCGTTGCTCATCTCTCTTCTTGCTTTTCTTTCCAATCCTACCCGCTGGGTTTTGGCTGATGTTACTGAAGAAGGAGTGTGCAGACAAGTGTGATTGCATTTTGCCTCGATCATCATCAATCAATTTGTCGTTTTAATCTTGATGGTTGATCCCTCAACATAACCTAATGTTATGAAGTGGAGAAAAATTCCTTGTATGACCATGGAACAGAGAAAGAGTGTCTATGAAAATCACATTTTAATCAGTAGGCATAAGCTCATTTACTTATCAAAGTAGGACTATTATAGTATACAGAGAGTGTCCCACCTTATGATATAAAATGAATGTCTTAGAATAATATTCTAGATGATGATAATTTTTTTTATTTTATTGACTTTGTCTTCATTTAGAATAAAGTATTCAGATCTCTAATTGTTGTAAAGATAAACATTACTGGAAAGGAACTTAGGTAGCAACAAACACAAGTGATAAGAAGTGAAGATGTTGAAGACTTTAAAAAGTTAAAAAGGGAGCCTCCCTAGTGACACAGGTATTAAAGTCTCAGTGCTGTCAACCTATTGCCAGTCATTGCAGTACGAGTTCAATCCCTGGCCAGGGAGGGGACCCACAGGGCGCATCAGACCTCTCCTGTCTCCCCGCTGCTCCCCTCAGCAGTGTATTGCAATAGATCTGCCTGTTGTGTTCCTGACTCTGGTGAATCCTCTCACTCCCCACACCTCTGGCCTGTACCCCAGCTCTTGTATGCATAATACATAAAAATAAATTAAAAAAAATTTAAAGGTGTGCTTGTTTTTATAAATCACACTAGATGGAAAAATATAGAACTCTACTATACACTGAGCACATTTAATATATAAGTATCAATAATAGTGCCATAAAAGAGGAAATGTGTTTACCCATAGGTTGAATAAATATTCATTTTACTTTTTGACATTTTTTTGTAGTGACATCTGAATTTTATTTTTTTAATTTACATATATTTGACATCAATTGTTTTTTGACATTTTGAACATCAAAAGTTGTATAATAAAAAGTGCCTCATTTAGTGCAGGCTAACAACATCAATTTCCATCTTTAAAAGAAGGCAGAATTACTAAATAATGTGCTGGTTTTTTCAATTATACACATATGAAATGTTCTGAGTTTAATGCACGAAGAGAAAAATGAAACTGAGTAAAGAGTAACTAAAATTAAGAAATAAAAAACATAAGCAAATAAAGAACTATCATTAAGATGTGGGTTGATACATTTCACATATGTTTTCAGCTTGCATACCATACATGTATTTATAATCCTTTGTGAGCTTCCTATATTTAAAGAATTGCAAATTTCAGTAGAGAGATCAAAGTTACCAAGAATAATAGACTTCCTGAAACAAGCATCATTTGCAATATGTCAAGAAAGCATAACAACTTAGTATTCTGAAATAAGGAGCTTTGTGAATCATCCAGTCTTATTCCAGAAGAATTTGGTTGTCTTGCACTTTTTCAAGCAATGTAATTTGAGTAAGTTACTACCTTAATTAAAAAATAAGTACCAACCAAACAAAAAAATATTTGAGAAGTGTATATAAGTGTACAAGTATATAACCTACAAACATATACAGATACACACACAGGTCCACCCACACATTTCCATCAAATGTTCTTTTACCTAGAAGGGCGATCGACATAAGCATGATGCATATATACATCTTTTTGCTATGAGGGTTCTTGGAACAGAGAGTTGTTTATGATCTCAGATTGAATTTAGAAATTAAATAGTATTCTGCCTTGATGCAAGGCTCCTAATCCAATCATCAAAATAATGACAAATGATGACTTAATTGTTGTAGTCTGAATATAACTGATTAGCTTTCTTTTCAGTTTTAGGAATTTGGAAATAGAGTGAGTTATTTTCAAACACAAATCTGAATTGACCCATGAGTACAAATACCTCTTATGTAAGGGACTGGCTAGAGAAAAATGGTTTTGTTTGCTCTTTGCAAAGATGTACGTGATGTGGATCATTTGCAGCTAGTCATTTTACTCTGTATTGATTTTAATTTGTAATTTCTCTAACCTATAAAATATGAAGAGGTTAGGTCTGGATCTGAAGGATGAGAAGCAATGTTATCTATTGCTAGTTTTTCAACAGGTCAGGAAGGAGAGAACTCCAGATCTGATGACATCAGGCTCAGGTGGCAGTCATCAAACCTGTTTTGGGGCTCTTGGATGCTTTTACACCTTTGAGTCTGAAGAGTAAATAGCACGGCCCAGAAGCTCTACTCAATTTGCCTTCAAAACTGAGTGATTAGACACTTTGTCCCCAATAAATATCCTCCCTTCCTTTTTGCCAAGACCACGTTTGAATGCCTGCAAGCTCCAAATTCACATTGCTTTTATTTTCAGTCTCTCTTGCTCGTATTTTGATAAATTCATTCCTAAGACTTGATAGTTGAACAATATTTATAGTTTTTGTTTATATAATGATTTAAATATCTAAGTCTGCAGGTTTGTTTGAAGATTAATTTGTCCCCAACGATTTTTCTAAAATCACTAGGTCGGGTAGTTTTTGTGCAAGTTACAGAGGATTTTCTTAAACAACACTTAAAGTTGCCTGTAGCTTCACCTTTTGCTTCCTGAACTTTACGCCTTTTATTTCCTTTTCTTGCTTTCTTCCACTTGAGAAGATCTCTAGTATTATACTGAAGAGAGACAGTGAGAGTGGATGTTTTTTCCTTGTTATTAATCTTATCAGACATGTGTTTAAATTTCACCATTGAGCAAAAGCTATTCAAAAATCTTAAATTGAGAAGCATAAAAACAAAACTTCTATTCATTTATTTCTTTCTGTGATTGTTACTACTGTTTATCCAGTGGACATTTAATTTTGTCAGAGGAGAAAATCAGGTTTTTCTCCCCATTCTATTCAATATGAAATTACACTGTTTGATCCCTGAATGTTAGGAGTCTCTCTTTCCTACGATATCGGTCATGACATATCACCCTTGGTACAGGTCATCCTTTATCCTGGTGTTTTATTTAGAATTGGAGAGTTTTTAAACAAAAATTCTCCAGGGCAGCTGCGATGGTCTCAGTGGAGCACGAGCCCCTCATCCGCTGCCTCGGGCGTGTGGCCTGGGGCCAGCCGAGAGCCCCGGCTGCATGGGCCTGGCTCCGCCCTGGAGGAGCCTCCAGCCTGGCCCTGGCTTCCCCGAATGGGCTGTGCTGAGCTGTGCGGGCCCCGTGTGGGGCCTAGATGCTCAGACCTCGCTTCCCTCCGGATCTGGCGCCCCGCGGAGAAATGGAGTGAGCTGATTGGAGCTTTCCCGCACCAATCAGACAGCGGGGTTGTGAGCGGGCCAATCAGGCTCGCAGTGCGAGGACATAAGCCGAGGCTGCAAGGGGCTGGGGCAGTCGGACCTTCCTTGAGGCGGGTCAGGGTCTCCTGTGGTGGACCTGGACGGCCTCGTGAGGAGGACTCCGCCGGACTTGTGGGAGGCTCTTCATAGACTGCCGACTCCCCTTCACCTACAGTTTCAGCCCGCCTCCCGCCCCCTGCCACCTGCCCACAGCCGGGGGCGCGGCCCGCAGCTCGAGGGCTGTTTGCTCCCGGAGGCCTGTAGCACAGGTGCCTGCGCTGGGCCTGGCTGGCGGCGCTGCCGACCTGCCCCGGGCCGCCTGCGAGCCTCCGCCACCTCTGCTCCTCCGGCACCGCCTCCTGGCCGGGCCCTCTGGCCCTGTCCCAGCCAGCGCCACACCATGCTGACCAGCTGGCCTGGGGACGAGGCCGTGGGAGCCGCTGGGAAGGGGCCCTTGGCCCACCGCTGGCCCCTGTGAAGGGGCACTGCATCCTCACCAGCAGCCTTGCAGTCTCCAGGGCCTGTGCGCCACCTGTGCCTCAGAGCGCTGTCCTCTCGCAACTCCTTTGCGGATAAACCTCGTTGCCCCTGCTCCTGGGCCGGCCTGGCCTGGTGCCCTGCGCTCTTAGCTGGACGACCACCGTGCCCCTCTCTGGCACTGTTTTAGCAGTCACGTCAGACAGGAGTCCTGGATTGGAATGTGGCCGGCAGACTCCCCGGCTCACCCTCAGCTAAGATAGCACCAGCTGGCCAGAGCCCCACTGTTTGGGTGGCCATTGCTGGATCCCCCTTAGCTCCGCACCCCAAAGCCTCCACCCACGGAACCCAAGATCTGCAGGTGCCGGGTCCGGCTCTGTCCCTGCAGCACCAGACTCGACCTCCCCATGTGGCCTCCTGGACGCACCACCTGCGGCCCAGGACCCGTGAGCGGTAAGTGGCTCTACTTCGATTTTTCTTGTTCATTTCTCCGTTGAACCAAGACTCAGCACCCACATTCCGAGCTCCATTTAGTGTTAATGTGACAAAGCCATCGCTGTCTTTTATTGGAAGGCCTTTGGTTTCTGTTTCAAAGCAAGTCTGGCCTCGACGGATCTGAGATCTTCTCTCCACCTTTCTTTTTGGGTGTGTAGAGCTTGTACTATTTCTCCTGAGAATCTAGTAGTCTTCACCAGGCGTTCTCTAGGCCTGAAGTTATGTTTTCAGTATTTTATATTGATAGGTGAAAGGGACAGTGCCATCTTTTATATTTATAAATATATATGAATATAGTAAATGCATACAGATAAATATATTTATATATTTTATCTATTTATAAACATATTTACAAATTTATAAGTATTATTTACAAATGTATGCATATATTATATATAAATTATAACATGCATATTATATTATTATATATTTATTATAATATACATATGAAATTATTTTAATTATATTATTTTAAATATACATATTATATTGTATTAAATTTTAATACACATATTAAATTTTATATTATTTTAAATTATATAAATATATTTTATAATATATAAATATAAATAGTTGTTAACTATAGAGACACAGAGCATATTTATTTATTAAACGTTTGATGTAAATATTTTATATACTATATATGAAGTCATTTCAATAGCATTAACAATATAATTCAGATCTACCTCTATATGGGTTTTTGTTTATTTTATCAAATGCTAAGACAAATATGATTGGCTATTTTTTTAAATACATAAATTTATGTAATACATAAATACTTTATGTATTTTAAGGCTGTTTTATTGGCCATGTACACATTTAGGATGACTATTTATTCCTGGCTTTTTAACCTTTGGTCTTTAAGAGAGATACTTCTTATGTACTCCATGTTTCAAAGAATGATTTATTTGACGTTAACATAGACTTTCTAGTCCCTTAACTGTGCCTATAGTGAGGTTGTTGCATGATTTCAATTAATTTCAATCGATCAGATCCTTTATGTTGATCATTATCTTTTGT
This sequence comes from Galemys pyrenaicus, assembly GCA_019455555.1. Classification (NCBI taxonomy): domain Eukaryota; kingdom Metazoa; phylum Chordata; class Mammalia; order Eulipotyphla; family Talpidae; genus Galemys; species Galemys pyrenaicus. The sequence goes on from JAGFMF010012294.1 coordinate 4,170,514, forward strand.
AGAGAGCAAATATTTGGGTCTTGGTTATCTCTCCATTCTATAATGATTGAAATTGAGTTTCTAATCTGCTTGAAATTTAATGTGATATTCTATATGGTCATATGTACCATTATATTTACTGATTGTTTAGCTCCCATTTTCAATGCTTTTGATTAATTGAAAAAATATTTAGAGTTCTACTTTACCATTTTTGATTTACCCCTTTTTGTTATTTTTTTATAATTGTAATGGAAATTATAGTCCTTTTCTTTAGACTGTGAGAGTAAATACTCCGCCACTTTATTCGAACTTAGAAATCTCCCAGCTGAGTCTTTTTCATCTTCCTGTATTGTCATAAATATGTGACATTCACATGCTTTACAAGCCCCATTAAACTGAAAATTTTCTATCTCATATAGTCATATGTAATTAAAGTAACTGAAATCACTAATAATATTTTCCCGCATATTAAATGTTTCTCATATAGTGTTCATTCCTGAATTCTGAATTTCCTTCTGTTATTTTCCTTCAGACTAACATCTTGCTTTAACATGTCCTGTTGTGTGAATGCCTTCATTTTCCCTTTCTTAAAATCTCTTTACTCTTGCACGATATTCACTGGATTCTGTTATGTAAGTAGATTCTGAAGCTACTTTTCTAAGGAGTGTCCTCTCCAAAACTGTGGCCTTTGACCTCTTCAGGTTCTGGGAGTTCTGTCCCCTCATCCTCTCAACCCAGCAAGGCAGCTGCTTATGCTCTAGATTCTGCTCCCTGCTCCAGAATGAGTATCCTGGAGTCCAAATGAGAGAAAAGCTCAGTTCACTTATTGTCCTTCCTCTCAGACTTCGTTTATGTGGTGCCTGGTGCCGGGGGGTAAACTGGATGGCTTTATGTGGTTTGTCAGATTTTGTCATTCATTACGCTGTCATGAGGGACAGCATTGGAGTGGACAAAGAGCTGCAGAGAGGCCTTACAATGAAGAGAGCCAATGGGTTAGACAGAGTCATCCCTGTCTAATTTGGGAAGGATAATGAGATTGAAAAGTATTTAGGAAGTGACAGGGAGAAAAATGCTAAAATATTTAGCATATTAACTTCGCTACCTAGGTCTTCTAGAGTAAATACTCTCTTTGATCCACAAAATGAATTAACAGTAGCTATTATCACTTGATGTTTGACAAATCAGAATCTTTATATCTAATAAATATTTAAGCATTCAGTAAAGTACAATGATCACAAGTGAATTATTTTCTCCTATATCATTGATTCAATATTGAAGTGCTTTACAGTAACTTTCAAGTGAAAAATTGTTTTCAGGTTTGTTTTTGTCATCAAATCCAGTATATTTGGTGTTTGAAAATGGGTATTTCTTTGCAAAGACATTAAATTTAATAGAATTCCCATTGCTGCCTTTGGAGGCAAACAAGTTCCAACAGGTCCTGTTAAGACCAGGGTATGAATTAGCAAAAGGTTAAATGAGACAAGTGTGCGACTGGCTAATTTTCACATCATTCTTCAGTTATTAAATTGTGTCATTTGAGTTTGTGTCTTAAATTGTGTCATTTTATTAGCTAACTAATGGATGAGGCAAAACGATATACTGGCAATGGAGGTTCTCGCTTTCTAATGAAGCATTGTAGCGTGTTTAAAATGAAAGCCAATACATTAAAATCAGTTATATATCTTTCAAAACTAATTATTTTGTAATTAAATAACCAAGCGGGATCTCTTTACAAGAGTGTTAATCAAGTTGCGTGACTGAAGATGCTTCCTGGTTGATTTAAGTTCAAGTAGGGAACACTTAAACTTTCGCCACCTTCAATTAAAATAAAAATCAAATCAGGTTATCACAAGGATGAAGTGACTAGATCAGGCTTCCTATAGTCCAGTTCAACAGGTTTTTCTTTTAAAATATTCTACCAGATAAATAGCTTAAATATTTGGTTTATTATGATATTAGAATTAATATCCATAAATTTATACAACCAGTCTTTACTGAATATTAGTCATTGATAAGATGGAGTGACATAGATTTTCATTCTGTGTGCATAAATGCCGTAAGTAAAATAGCTATCAAAGTCATAGGAATTTTTGCATATTCATCCTTACTTTGATTTGCATTTAAAATTTTAAATTGGCATTAAAAAATTACTGAAAATGACAAACCTTCTTTTGTAGATTGTCATAAATAAACCAGGAAAAACTAAGCACTGTAATTAATGCATGAAGTTACAGTCTTAGAATTGTATTTTGTTTTCTTCTCAGTCATAAAACTCCCTACATAACTGTTATAATAAACATGGGTAAAAATACAGCAAGTAGAAATTTTGCTAATGTTGATGTCACTCTCTTGGATATGCTAACGTTCTCCCTCTCTTTGCTGCATGGAAATTATGCTCAGTCCTCTTCTATCACTACAAGTAAACAAAGTACCAACAAACAGGCTCACAGGCAACTGAACAAAAGAAACTTTCTTGATGTCAAGTCATACCCCTCCATGCTCTGTCTACTTTTCCACAGAAAGTGAATTACTGTCAAGTTGTTAGCTTGAAAGCTTTTCATTCATTATGCTGATGATTAAAGTGCTCCATTCACTCTGGATTTAGCACTCATTTTTGGATTTATTTCTTTTATTAATTCCCCCTCTAAATATATCTTCCCCTCTAATTTCTATTAAGCAGCTACTGGGCTTCCAAAGTTGATTCAGTTTATTTACTATTTCCCATTACTTGATGATCATTTCTAATTTTCAAGCTATAATTTCAACACTTGGTGGTTTTTATCATTTGAAATAATTGCTTTTATAGCTTTTGCTTCCACAAGTTCTTTCCTTTTGGAGTGAATATTGTTTTTTTAAAAAAATATATCATCTGTTGTTTGTATATGATGCAATACTTTTCCTTTTCTCTGACTTTAAAGTTTTCTTTTTTAAGTTTCCTTCTTATTGCATTGCTTCTGTTTCTTTTGCGCTCCATTTTTTCTGTTTGCTTGGACATCTTTCCTTGATTGGAAAGGAAGGCAAAAAATCAAATGCCCAATGTTCACCTGACAAATACATGTTTGGAGTCATGCCATATTGTAGGTACTGGGGATATGGTAGCGATGAAAACTCTGAAGGGATATAGCTACATGAACAGCATTAATAAGGGTGGGGAATTCTAGCAAGAATCAAAAGAAAGGGTGAAAACAGGAAGTAATTGTTCATAATGCACACGTGCCAACCCCACAGTAAGGTGGGGTGGAGGCTGAGTAAGATTTTGGATGGACTCATAAATACAGCAATAATGGTTCTTTTTTAAACAAAGTATGGCATAGTGCCCATAGAGGATCTCTCTGAGCCATGTCAGCAGGAATTGGCTTAACTACTAGAATTCTGGCAGCCCCCCCAGGTAGGTCCAGCCCACAGCACACATTTGTACAGCTTCCCGTTTAAGGTACGGATAGATCCTCACTCCTAGCCTGGCTCAGTCTGGTTTCCATTTGTCCAGAACCCCTCAGGTTCAGCCTTTCTAAAGCCTCAACCACTCATCTCTTTTGGAATTGGATAGAACATCAGCAGCTAAAAAGCAGAAAGTTCTTTATCCTCATCTCAGCATTTCCCTGAATGTCTGACTTTACAAAAACATGATTCCTTGGTCTATCTGTCTTTCAAACAGACTGACTTGTTACTTCTTATGTTTCTTCCATGACATGTTGATTTCAACTTTCTTTCTTTGTTTTGCTAAGTCCATTCCTACTTATCCACAGGTCTTACCATTTTCCAAAATCGGTTGACATCGCTCCTCTGGCATGGTCTCCTCTCCCGTGTCCTTCATCACAAGGGCTTACATCTTTTTATTTACTCACTTAAATAAGTATTGGGCAAGAGGGTAATCAAGGTGCAAGTTTTCTCGATCTTATTGGCAAAGTAGTTTTTCTAGAATGCTTTATCCCTTCCCTCCTGTGGAAAATCCTCCCTGGCTCCCTCTTTCTCTGAAGACAAAGCTCAAACTGCAGCATGGTCCTTAGTGCCCTTGCTCAGTCTGTGCCACAATAGCACCGAAGAGAGTGTCACAGTAATAGAACAATTACTGTTATTCTGCTATCATGTACGCATTGGTGTGTGCACACACTGTGCTAATCACTTGCCATTCGTGACAACCTACTAGAGGACAGGTTTATAATCACACTTTTAATTGTTAAAGAAAAAGGGGTTTTCAGAAGCAATCTCACTTACCCAAGAGAATACAAATGGCTAGTTATTAGACCTGCTTAGCCAACTTAATTTGATTAAATATTGATTAATGTTGGAATGTTGATTTTCTATATGATTTTGCAGGAGCTAGTATAGTGTGAGTGGGCCTGGGGTGAATAGGGTACGGCAGTAGCTCCATAATTGCATGTAGGGTCATGTGTGAGGGTCGAGGGTGGGGCAGGTGTGCTTGCATATGATATGCATGTACATGGGTGCGCGTGTGCACAGTCTCCAAGTGTTGAAGGAGAAATGAAAACCCGAAAAGTAGCTTTCCCTCCTTGCTGCATTTGGTCCCTGGAGGGAGTAGGGTCTGGGAGCTGGAGGATGAGCTGCATGCTTGCAGGGAGTGTGTGTCTTACTCTGCTACTGCTGCATGCCCAGCACCTGTTTCTCACAATAGGTGTTAGCCGTCATATTTGTTTCCTAAGCTGATGTAACAGAGGACTCCAGACTGGATGTCTTCTAACAGCAGAAACTTATTCTTCTGCAGTTCTGCAAGCTAGAAGCCTGAGATTAAGTTGTCAGCAAGGTCATACTCCCCTGTCCCCTGTGATATGTGCATGCACATATGTGAGTTTATATGTGAGCTGCACAATTTGTATGTGCATCTGTGCTTATATAGGATTGTGCATATGCATGTGTGTTTACATGTACATAAATGTCCATATGCGTTGGGCATGCATGTTTGCATGCAATGCACACAAATGTGTTTGTGCACAGGTGTGCTTGTTTCTGGGATGTGCTTTGTGCATATGCATGTGTTTTATGTTCTATGTCTGTACATTGTCTCCATGTGTCAGAGAGAAAGAAATGAAAATCAGAAGCTTCCCTGCCCTCCTGTTGCCTGTGCTTTCTCAACCAGTCATCCATGGGACAGCCCAACCACCTCTGCTTCCATCCGTCCTCCCAGCACCTCATCCCCTGCAGGCCTGTGCTGTCTCTCATCAGGATGCCAGCCTTAGTAGATGAAGGGCCCCCTCGTCAGTATGACCTCATCTTCAATAATTATATCTTCTGTAACCCTATTTCCAGGTGAGGTAACGTTCTGAGGTTCTGCGTGTTCAGATTCAGACTTGACACATCTTCCGGGAGGAGGTAGTCAGCCGTGACAGCTGCCTGCAGTTGGAGTGATTGACAGCGGAGGAAGGACGTCATGAGAAGAGCGTGTCTGGGTCGCTCCCCGCTGCAGGCAGAGATGAGCCTGCAGTCTCCAGGCCGAACTACCACGAGGCAGGCCCAACTGTGCTATGTGCCCGCAAGTCCAGGGCCCCTGAGGAGCAAAGACGACGGTGCTGAGGCTGAGGGGGCATTGGACAGAAGGATAGAGAGTGGGGCTGTGTTGCACCAGCCTGTTCTGCTCTTCACATGAACTGTCAGTGTTGCAGCCTCGGCCTGTGAGCACCACCCGCCAGCCCGGAGACAGCGCCAAGATCCTCCTTCCTCATGCCTCCCGGGCCAGCCAGGCCGACTTCACCGTTCCTGCCATGCCTGCTGATAAGTGAGAGCAATTACATCATATACAGAGGCAGATTTACTGTGGCGCTAATGAAGATTAAGCTTCGGGCTTCCAATTCATGGGCTCCTTCCAGGGCCTGGACCTAATTTACTTTTAGTAATGTGTGCATTTTTAAAAGATGACTGCCCAGATTGTAAAAGCTTCAGGCCTCACAAAACCTGGATATGCCTTTGAACAAATTCTGGGGAAAGCCAATTAATTATCTTACATCTTAACGGGCAGATTTCTGGTTCTTCAGGAACAATAAAATGATCCCACAGAAATGGTAAAATGGGAAGAACCCAAACTGTGCTGGCAGATCAGCATGGCACCCTGCCAGCTGCACCCTGGCCTCCCAATATTGTGACCTTTGCTTTTGCAGATGTGTGAGAAGGGTTGTTACTTCCCGTGGATGCATCAGTAGGGGATGTGCACCTCTGTATGGAGGTGAGAGAGGGCTAGGTAAAAGAAGAAACATGTAATGAGTTTGCTCCACATCATCCAATCATCAATCCAATGTGTTTTATCTCCCACTTTTCAATTTGTTTAATTTCCTCATTGTCTCTTACCTGGATGAAATGTTGGCCATGTTTTCTTGTTTCTGGTTGGGTGTTGTTTAAAATACAGTCGAGGGGGCCTCCCTGGTGGCACAGAGGTTTGAGCACTGCACTGTGAAGCATCCATGTCACAGCAGTGTGAGTTCAGTCCCAGGCCAGGGAGGGGACCTACATGGTGCAGCAGACCTCTCCTGCCTCCCTGCTGCTCCCCCCAGCAGTGTGTTTCAGTTGATCTGCCTGTTCTGCCCCCCCCCACTCTGTCTCTGGCGACTCCTCTCACCTCCCACGCCTCTGGCCTGTAGCCCAGCTCTTGAATGCATAAATGAATAAATCTTTAAAAAATAATAATAATAAAAAAATAAAATGGAGTTGACATCCATCCTCACCTTTATCAGGTCTTTGCTGCAACTCAGACTTCTTTTTGAGGTCACTCTGGTCATTCATTTGAAGCACAGCTAACTGCCTGAAATCCACCCCTGAAAATTCCTCATTCTTTTCTTCCATCCAAGTTTCCTAGCCTACCAGGATGCAAATAGATTAAGTGCCCATGTAAAACTAAAGCAAAAAATAGAACCAACTTAATTATCTGCCCTATTTTTCTTTCCAACTTTAATGCCTAATGTAGAATCTTTATTTTATATGTTAAATAATTCCCATAAATCTTTAATGTTTTTCCAGAGGATAGCCATTTCATGCAAGATCCAGAATAGAAACTGCTTATTTCAATAGGGACCAATATCCACAGTGCTATTTAACACAGCTTCCACACAATGCAAAGCATTTTTTGCAATGCACTAACTCTTAAGTGATGGGGGCCACCTAACTATGACGTGAGGCAAAGGCCCATCATAGGGGAACTGCCCTGAAAAGTCAGAGGTTCCACAGTTGGCCCCCCTTGGACTCACTTTTGTTTTGGCTGATGTAATAATTAAAATTTTAAAAGTTATAGAAAACGTGTTTGCTGGAACATCATCCATGGGGGCAGTTGTAAATTTGGCTGTTT
>JAGFMF010012294.1:4206075-4237181 GCA_019455555.1 Galemys pyrenaicus
CCCACCCTGGCCGGCAGCAGGGATCGAACTCGTGCTGCAGTGGCTGCGGTTTGCTTCGTAGTGCGTTGCTTAACCCACTGCACCACCAGGGGAGGCCCTCATTCTATTTTTTTTTAAATTTTACACATATTTCACATTATTTTCCCTTTTTGCACAGTACATGCTTTCTTCCTTTAAGTGTAGGCTCCGCAAAATTCCCAGCACCATTTCACCCATGCACCATCACCATAGTCCCTTGTATAAGAACATATTCCCTCCCATTTGATCCTTCTCCCATCCCCTCCCCTGCAGGGTGTCTCTGATTAACAGTTGCCTCTTCATTTTGTTTTGATTATAATCACTGCCCCCCCACACTCCATTCCCCTACATCCCTCCTACAGTGAAGTGATCTGATACTTTTTGTTCCCCTTTTGACTTACTGAGCATAATCTACTTTCTTTATTAAAGATAATATTATCAGTTTTATTGTTTTTTATTATCTTAAAGATAACTTTTTGCATAAATGTTATGCTGGATTTTAGAAACATTAGTATTTTCATTTGGTTGATACTGGAATCAAAGTGTTAGAATGGTCATCTAGAAATCAAGCTGAAACAGATGTTCAGGTAATTCAGGAGATATTTATAATGCATGCTGGCAGGTGCGGCAATGTAAGATGCCAGTAAACCTCAAGAAGAAAATAACTTTTAGGCTGCTTTAATGGTGGTGAAAAGATGAAATTTATAAACATTGAAAATGATATTGCAATAAAGAAAAATCAATGCTGATAAAGGATATGACTCCTTAGAAACATTGTTTGCATAGGTGAGGTCCTCATAGTTCATTGGATTGAAATGTCGTCAGCCTGTGGTCTGAAGGAGCTGAATCTACTGTGCTAGCTGACTCCAGGTGAACCTTGGAGTTGTGTGTGGTTAGAGGATGCTGGATCAAGCTTAGTGATTGCCCGCTCAGATTTCCCAGTTCATAGTACTTATCCTTCACTTACCCACCACCCATAAAGAGTAAACTTTTTCTTTTCATGAAAGCAGGATTTGACTGATCCTCTTATGTTTTCATAGCTAAAAATTATGGGCACCTCTAAACTAAATCTTACCATTAGTCAGCTGGATCTTATACCGTAGAAACCCTAGTCCATGGAGACCATAGTCCTGAAGGTCAATGTAAGATCAGGTATTTACAGGAGAAAATATATAGCTGAGAGTAACTTCTCCCTGAGAAAGCAAGAGCCAGAGAAGGCAAATTGTGTAGAGTCACAAAGTGGTGTGCTCTGTGACCATCTGCCTACACCAGTCCCTCATCAGGGACACGTGGGTGTTTATTTTCTGTGAAATATGGCAGCAAAGTATCCTAAGAAGATCAATACATTATGAAACTGCTCACGTGGGTGAAAGCTCAGTAAATTTTTTCGAATGTGCTGCAGATGAGCAACAACCCGAGGCTATCCAGATGACTTAGCAGACCTGCCTATGCGGGTCATCGGCGCCTTTCCCAAGAAAGATTCTGGATTCATGCCCTGCCTAGCAACTGAATCCTCTGTGAAACTCAGTTCTGCCTATGTTGACCCTGCAGAAAATGCCACCAAACACCGGCATTGTGGGGTATTATGGGGTGGGGGTGCAGTGCATGGGCTGGAAGCTGATAGTCTAGAACCCACAGCTCGGAGTTTATCATCCCTTAGAGTATTTGCATTCTAATTGACAGTATAATCTCATTCAATTAGAGGTGGTAGCAATAGTAGCTTAAAGACAAAACATTGGCGTGAATATTATGTTACAAAAATATGTACAGTCAAAGCAACAACTGTCAACTTAAGACATACTTGAAAACCAGAGAATAATTACGGAAACTTTAATGGGTATTCTATTGTAGTTGTACGGAGTACTCTGCTTTAAAAAAATCTAGCAATAACACCTCCTGCCCCAGGGTGAGCCCAGCCCCTCTGCTGGGCAGCCTTGGCCACAGAAGGTGCTGCTGTGGCCTGGGTCTGTGGCAGCAGAGGGGGCAACTGCAGCACTCTGGCTCAGCACCTAAACACCTTGGTTCCGTTACCACGGTTGGTGCAAGGCTGGAGGGATTGTCGATGTTGCTGTGCGGGGACTTGTAGGGTTTCGGTGGTACCTGGTTATCATGGTGTTCCGTACACCAAACAGTCATTCGAGTATTGATAACGTTGTGTAATGAGCAAATATTTCAGTGCTGAATAGCAACAGATCTCAGGTTCCAGGATTGAAAATCGGGGTCCTCAGTTTCAGTCCGAGCTTCATGCAGTGAGCAGGTCCAGACAGGGCCAGTTGGAGAGAGCTTGGGGCACCGTGAGGAAAGGCACTGAGCTTTCTCTTGCTGGCGCAGTCTAGCTCTACACCAGCCCCAGGGAACCTGCTGCTACACTTAGGGCAAAGCAGGATGGAGGGAGGACAGCAGGGACATCACGTCTGAGGCAACTCTTGTGGCAGCTTGGCCTGAGTCGGACCCTAGCCCCAGCCCAAGATATCATGGTCCCATTGCTTCCCTAACCCTTGACGGTCATCATGGTGGGAAAAGCCAAGGGACCCTTAGATTAGCTTTTCTCCCCGCCCCACCACCTCCTTCGTTGCCATAAGTGACTATTCTGAGAATCAAAGGGATGAAAGCTACTGATAGTTTGGGAGGAAGTAGTTCTTCTTAGTCACTGCTCTTAGCAAAAAAGATGGTTCATGGTATATAAACCCTTTTTTTAGATTTTATTATGCATATAAGAGCTGGGGTGCAGGCCAGAGGCATGGGAGATGAGAGGGGGAGCAGAGTGGGCATCCAAACAGACAAAACTACTGAAACACACTGCTGAGGGGAGCAGCAGGGAGACAGGAGACGTCTGTTGCACCCTGTGGGTCCCCTTCCTGGCCAGGATCAAACCCTCACTGCGGTGGCTGTGGAAGTCCCTCAGTGTGGTGTTCAACCCCTTGTGCCACCAGGGAGTCCCTGAGCCCTTCTTTTAAACAGTGTGCCAGGTTCTGGGATTTGACCCTCCTTATAAATTATCAAGCCAGCTTGTTAATGGGCCTGACATACATAAAACTCTGGGTTAGAGACAAAGGGCTTTTTTTTATTAATGTCACAGAAATAACCTGAGTTGTTTTTCCAAGTCCCCAGCACTGCAGAAAGGCCAGGAAGGGTGCTGTGCATGTGGTGATTTTCATAACAGCTGAGAGACACACATGGGCATATGTCCAGAGGGAGAGGTCACCTCCCTCTCCAGGTGACTCAGCAAAAGCCCAGCTCTAAGAAATGAGTCCAAGCTTCGAACCTTGTCTTGTCCCACCAGAACCAGCCAGGGCCATCCAGATCCAATGGCAGATGGCCTCTCTCCACGCAGTGGTGGACCAGTCACGGATGCTTTGTCATTTGTATTTTGAACAGAACACAGCAGCGGAGCCTTTGGCATGCCATGTGTGGCCTTTTATCTGGCAACTGCTTTCTTCTCTTTAACCATCATTAGGAAGGATTACAAGCAGTTTGCCTTCAAGTGGCAAGAACATCACCAGCTCACTCTCGCCCCGGGTCCAGCTCCTTCTCCCGCTGGGCCAATGGCCTCGTGTAGGGGCTGCAGTCTGGACATTCTCAAGAAAGTCCTGAGTTCCTCTTGATGGCATTGTGTTAAGTGGAACTGGTGAAAGGGAAGTTGCAAACTTCCTGAATGTTCCACCAAAACACATGCATGAGCAATTGCAAGAAACGCCACATTCTGGGGAATTCCAAATAAAAATAATTACTGGAAACACTGCAGGATCCCCCGTACCTGGAAGTTCCCTGCTGTGGGAAAGAGGAAGCTGACAAGCCTTCAACTTCCGCCCCTAGAAGTGGTGAGAGGATATGTGTGGATTTGGGGGGCCACTTAGGACTTTCTTCTGTGTTCTTCTGGAAGAGGGACTTTTCCAGCTGGAGTGCTCTGCCTGCCCCTCCTCTGTCCCCATCCTCTACCCAGTCTCTCTCACTTTCCACTTGTGTGGTCCTTGTCCTTCTGTGAGCCCTGTCAGCAGGACCCGTGCCTTGCTGTGGATCCAGCTCACACTGGTGGCTGTGGGGGCGAGGCGTGGCTTCTTTCATGCAAACTGGCTCTGAGATCTTTGCCAGACAAGAAGCTCAGCTCGCAGCGCTTGCTGTGGCCGAGGCAGCTGCAGGAACCTCACTCACTCTACCGAGAACTGCATGGGCTTGTTGGAGCGCTGCTTGCCCAGCAGACTCTCAGACACGGGGCAGGGTCTTCTCTGCTGGCACACCCTCCACCACCTTTCCACTTGTTAAGAGTTGGCAGTTTTACCTCATCTTTCCTTACTCAGATTTGAACCTTGGAAAGGAAAGGCTTTGGTTTCAACATGTAAAGCTGACTGTTATGCTGATATGTTTCAGAAACTGAGAGGGAAAGAATCCTAGGAGTATCCCAATATGTGAGAATGACACTTTTTAAAAATATATATATTTATGCATACAAGAACCGGGGTACAGACCAGAGGTGGGGGGTGAGAGGAGTTACCAGACACAGAGTAGGGAGCAAAACAGGGGGATGCACTGAAACACACTGCTGAGGGGAGCAGTGGGGAGGCAGAGAGGTCTGCTGAGCCATCTGGGTCCCCTCCCTGACCGGGGATCAAACTCGTGCTGCAGTGGCAGCTGAGGCTTCATAGTGCAGTGCTTAACTCCTTGTGCCACCAGGAGACCCCAAGAATGACACTTTTAAGCCTTAAAGAGGCCTGACACACACAGGAGAGGGACAGGTCAACTCTTGGGCATCACAAAACTGGACACAAGCTTGACACTGTCCAGACCCTGCTACTTCAGAGCTGACACTTACAAAAATGAACGCTGTTTGTGGGTTTAGCAAAATGACTTGCAGTCTAAGTTCAAGGTGATCTTATTTCTGCACTTGTTCTGCTCTCACCCTGGTTTGGGGCCCATGTAGAGAGGATCAGGTCACCTATGATGATGCAAATGTAACGTCTCCTGAGGAAATCTGCATTTCTGTATTGGCTCCTCCACAGTGTTAAGTTTAACATGGGGTTGAGACCAGGCACTCGGGAGGTGCCCAGTTTTGCAAGCAGAGCGTATGGCCTCAGGGCTGGGCAGTGCTGGAGGGGCCACTGGCTTCTCCCAGGTGCATCACAGCCCCTCCCTCCAGGGGACAAAGGTCACCTGGGCAGCCTGGCAGTGAGCCTCTGGCCACTAGCACACCCTGACCACCTACCTGGCAAGGGTCTCCGAAGAGGAGGCAGCACATGCTATCTGGAGAAAGCACGTCCTGCAGAGAAAAGGTCCTTTTTGGCCATCAGTTGTGGCTAAAGGAAACCGCCCCATGTCCCTCTGGGTTGTTCTAATCAAAACATTAGATGGTTCAACACATACCCGTGTGTTAAGGTAGTGTTCAATTGTGTGTGGGAGCTTGCACGGTCACAAGTGCTAAAGAACACCAGGGCTGGGCCTCCCTGGTGGTGCAAGGAGTTGAGCACCACACTGTGGGACTTCTGCAGCCACTGCAGCACCAGCTGGATCCCCAGCCAGAGAGGGGAGACCCACAAGGCTCAGCAGACCTCTCCTGCTGCTCCCCTCAGCAGTGTGTTTGAGTCCATCTGCCCGTTCTGTTCCCCGCTCTGTCGAATCCTCTCACCCCACCCCCCACACCTCTGGCCTGCTAGCTCCTGTGTGCAAAAATAAATTAAAAATCTTTAAAAAAAAAAAAAAAGACTACCAGGGCAGACCAGGCTTGTTTAGAGACCTGAGGCACTGAGGGGGGCGGGGGGAGAGAGAGAGAGAGAGAATGAGAGAGAGAGAATGAGAGAATGAGAATTTCCGTCGTGTGCTAGACGGAAGGGAGAGGATAGCAGAGAAGAGAAATGCTACTGGGGATAGGCAGTCAGTCTTTAGCACAGGAATGGGATTCCAGATTTTGAAGTTTTACTTCCAAAAGGAATATTTCCCATTTCCACATATCCCACTTTTCCTCAAAGCAGCCAATGAAAACAACATGCACTTTTCATTATGCATAATGTTTAAGTGAATGAAAGAGTGATAAAATTAGAAGTGATTTTAAAAATGTGTAGAATAATGAAGCACGCAGCTTTGCAGAGAAGGACCCAGCCCTGTTACCTGTGGGTGAGATCTTCCTTCTCATTGTCGTAGTAAATATTAGCTGGCAATCTTTGATACCATTTTAATGAAAGGAAAAATAAATCTTCAAAGGCTGAAGGATTTTTAATATAGGAACCCTAAAATTTTCAAATCTTAATGATTTTTATTGAAATAAAAAAGCCAACATTTACTTAACAATTATTGATAATAGTTGGATTTCATGGTAAATATGCTGATCTATATCTGCTTTTATTACTATTTACTCAAATCCCCTGCATGTTTTACCATATTTATTATAGATTAGCATTAAATAATTCATACTGAGTTTTTAAAAAGTGCGTTTCACAGGAGATACATATTTATCCTCATCTTGGGAGCTGTTAAAATGTAAGTCAGAGCAAGTCATCTCTGCCCAGTTCCCCGGGAGGGCTGCACACCTCACTTTAAGTGAAAAAGACCCTGATGAGGATGCACACACAGGAAGGGCCCCCACACAGTGCGGGGGTGCACGGGAAAACCTGTGACCTCACATAATTATCAGCGATAACACCACACCGCAGAAGTGTGCTATTCGAACAGTAACAGACATGCCATTTATCTGGCATTCCTTAATCTGGTCTCTGTAACCCCTCAGTTCTCAGCTCCCACAACCCTCCCCCCTTGACTTACGCTTCAGAAACACAGGTTCCTGCTACTCTTAGGACCCACCTCAGGGCCTTTGCACTGCAGTGACTCAGCCTAGAATGTGCCTCCCTCTCTACCTGCAAGGCTGGGGTCTTTGCTTGGAGACACCTTCACTGTCTGTTGTACTGGCACCCCCTATTCAGGAAACTTAACAGACGCATCACTGGTTGGCTAAGATACAGATTTGTGACTGTAACCAAAGATGTGAGAACACTAAGGTTTAGCAGAAAAAGTGGTTGAAGTAGTGGTTGCAGGAAAAGGTTGTCATTTCCCAGTCCAGGAAAATGAAGGAAAAAGATCAGGGTTATAAAAATGTTACCCTGGACCAGGCTTTCCCAGAGTCAGCCTCTTAGACTAAGGAAGGGCCTGTTGGGGAGGGTGTTCCCTGGGCTCAGAGAAAGGGGTCCGTGGAGGAGGAGCTACCAGCCGGTGCAAGTGCTTCTCTGGGGGGAGGGAGATAATAAGACTGGTTCCCCAGGTGTTAAGTATTAAAAAAAACTGCCTTCAGCTGCTTTAGCTGGAATCCTCCACTTGTGCTGGAACAGGGTGTGGCTGGAAAAACCTTGATGGACTAACAGGAAGTGAAGGGGAGATGGTCCTTTTTTGTCCTTCATCCGAGAGCTTCCTTCCAGCAGCCCCTGCCAGCAGGGTCTCTCAGGGGCTTGCCAGGGGAACAGAAGTGGCTTCCCGCTTCTCACACCTCATTTCCAGTTGCCCCCTGAAGGGAACCACAGCGGGATACAGTTCAGTACATGACACGGTGCTCACTAAAGTTCAACTGCTTTCAGCATTTCCTGCTTTTTCTTCTCAGTGCTTCTCAATTAAGTACAACGTATTTTCCTTCTCAGTGTTTTTGTTTTTTTATTCATTTGCCCTATTAAAATATAAGCTCCACGAGGACAGGGATTTGTATATGTTGTGTGGAATGCTTGATTCAACTAAGGAATACCCCGACACAAACGAAGCCCCTAAATATTCTAAGTATTATTAATAATAAATAATATGTATATTATTAGTGCTTAGTATGTGTTTAGCCTCAAAAGAGAATTCCATACTAAATCTATGAACACCCTTATAAGTGAGGAAATGAATGTATGAAAATGTTAAGGAATTTCCCTCCATCACATAAATAAGTTGATGAGTCAGGCTTTGCATCAAGGTAGGGAATTTAGAGGCTGCAGCCTTGCCTTGAAAACACAAAATACACTCTCCAAGGATCCACACTTCACAAAGCCTAACTATAATATTCAAAAACATTACCTTATGTCAACTATCTGAGCAGGCTTAATGATTAAGAACTATTATAATTCTAGCCTCTACAAGAAGGGTATATATAATTGGAAAGAGTTTGCCCTTTGAAAGATGTCGCTAACGTTAATGAAAGCAAATTTCTTTAGACTTTAAATAGCTTTGCCAGAGTCAAAAATTCTTGGAACTAAGCCCTAACTTAATCCTGTAGAACAAGAACTCAACTCTCAACGCTAGTGTCTTCATTAACGTGATGTCAGGCTGTTGGCATTATTAGCTCAGTCTGCTCCGTGTGGCACTCAAAAATACTTCTCCCGGCCCAAACCTCTATTTTTCTTGTGATTAATATTTTATTAAGCATTAATAAATACCAAAAAAGTGCCTAAAAGGAATACAATAGTGTTCATCTGCACAGTCACAGAGGGAGATAATCTTTCTTGATATACAGCACATACATACTACTATAATATTTATCTGCATTTTCTCAAGTTTTAAAACTGTCTTAGGACAGAGAATTTATTTTAAAAGACAGTACATTTTATGTGCAACATGAAGGAAATAATTCCAATGCAAATGACCTGAACTGCTGCTTAAGATCCTTTAAGGTGAGGAATGGACCCTGGGGCTGTCTATACCAGCTGTAAGAATTCATGACTCACAGATCATTCTGGCCATTGAAGAATTAGGTCTATGATCTCCCTTATCTCACAAGTTCTAGAGCCACAAAATCCAGCTGAAATAACCTGTATATAGGAACAGCTACTCCCTGAGTGGATGGGAGGGGGAGAGAGGAGATGAAAAACTCCATCGTAAGGGCACCATGATTTAATGTCTAGACTTCAACTCACTGGAGTGAATATTGTTGACAGTCATTTAATGCAACTTGAATGTTGCCGTCGTCATCTTTCTGTCTGCTCCTAGTTCCTCCTCAGCTAGCAGCTGGGTTAGCACCTCAACGACGAGTGGTGTCTCTGTTGTAGCATGAATCTGACGCTGCCTCCTCTCAGGGTAGAAGGCCATTGTGGGTCACGAGTCCTCTTGCATTTGACTTTCACTGCCTGAGCCGGGACCGAGGCCGTGTCCACATTAGTGTTGAGTTCTGTCTTGGAATCAAACTGCTCAAAGCTTACTTGACACTGGATTCTTTTCTGTGAAACGCTGGATACAGACCCCTCCAATCACAGGGGTGGTGTTCCTGTTGCTCTACCTCAGCATTCCATCCCTGTGTGTGTGTGTGTGTGTGTGCGCGCGCGCGCGCTTGTGCGTGCATGCGTGTCTGCATATAAAATGACTGTTTTGCCCATCATATAAATGCATATAAAATGGGGTTTTGTCCCAACCCATCCTTACGAGGATGACTCATAAGCATTGAACCCGAGCTGGACAGAGGACCCTGTTGTGCTACCTGGTGAAGACCAGGTTCAATATTGTAATTTCCTGTCCTTAAAGTTCTGACTTGGAGAATCCCCTCATGTAGAGTTTACAGAACTCCTGAATAGCACATCTAATACAACAGTCTGGCCCCAAGTGTAAAGCAAGTGTCAGGACATCTTACTCAGGTTGGTATATTACAGAACACCCAAAGATAACTTCCACTGCTGTGTGTCACTGTGTACATTAACCATAGAATGGTGTGTGGCATACGCACATACCGGAAATCATTGTCAAGGTGTTGATTTTTCTTTTCTTTGCAGATGCAAAGTTTTATGTCCAGGAACTGTGCCTTGGAACTGCATGGAGGGCCTGCGTCCATGGGTAGCTGCTATTGGCATCGGTTTCTGCTCGGCGCAGCGAAGGGTAAGTGAGTGTCTGATTCACTCCATGTCTGGTGCATTCTTTGTGGAAGGCGACAGAGAGAAACTGGTTTCCTTAATGTTAATCACACATGGATTTCCTCTGAGTCAGTTTGCTCAATCTTACTCTGCCGAGAGTAGAAGGGAAAAAGGTAAGTGGGTCTCAGTCGTGGTTGTGGTCTCCTGTGTGGTTGCTGTGCCAGCGCCTTCCGTGGGCTGTGAGGCTTGTGACTTGCAAGAGTCTCGTGACTCCAGCATGCGGCTGTGGTGACTGCTCGACGTTGTTGGGAGGCTTAAGTGTGCCATAGATGCTGGGTTCATTTCCATCTCCGGGATGTATGTTTGTGATGAGAACTGGAACTATTCCAGAGGATTTGCGTACCTAACTCCTTAGAGAGAGGAGAACCGTGTGCTGGAGGAGAGCCTGTCTCTTCTGTTTGTATGTATGTACAAACCTGATTAGCCTTGTCCGGTGGGGATGCTGGTAACACTTCAGCCGGAGAGGATGCATTTCCGATAACCGTTCGTTAGACTTTCTAATGTAGTGTGTTATGCGGGAGACTCAAACACAAGCTGTTGCCAGAGGAGCATCACCAGTGGAGTGGGCTCCACCATGCTGGCATGCGAGGCTGCCTTTTGCCCTCATCCATGGTGGCTGTCCCTTTGGTGGAGCACAGTGTTGACATTTTAGAACTTGATGGACTTGACTATTCAAATGACTACCTGAGCAAATTTCAATCTATTCTTTTGAGTTCTATCGTGTGCACTTTATCTCCACCAAGCTGGTATTTTATCTCTACTTATGTAAAGCATGGTCTGAGACAACCTGATAGAAGAAAACCCCATTGTATTTAAAATAGTTCCCATTGATTTGGTGCTTTTGGGCAGATGAAATGTTACACTTTCAAACAACATGCCACATCTTATTTTTGTGATGGAATTACTTATACATACAAACATATTCGGATACTCAGGAGGAGAAGACTGTGAACATCTACCAAGACCGTTCATCTTGTGCGAGCCTTGTGAACATGTCAGCAGATTCTTCAACTGTTTGGGGAGTAATTGTGCTTATGTGGGTTTGTGGTCAGAGTATCTATGAAAGTACCCATCAGGGTGAAATGCAGTCTGTTCCTTACTCGGGTTATTGGGCGTTTTATGTTGCTGGAGTTTCGTCCACCTTATTTCCAATACTGTTGGAATAGACAGTTTCCTCAATGAAGCAGGCAGTACAAATTGGCAATATATTGAGCAAATTGTCCAAGTTGTCTCATTCCAAAGAAGGAATAATTCCTGTGTTAATATTTTATAGCCGCTTCATGCTAATGAGGAGTTTCTGCAGTCAGCAAGAGTGATTTAGACCACAAAGTAGGAGCGTGTCCTAGGAGAAGAGAGAACGCTGCAGTCGTGGCTGGGGTGCTGCGAGCTTCTTCAGGGCTTCAGCCTCCACTAATAAGGCCTCCTGCTTACTTATCAATCTGCTTGGCCCTTGCTCGCTCAAGGCTTGATTTTCAAACCTGAAAATCTCCCTTAGTTGGAGGTGCAATGAGATGAGGCAGAGGAACATTAAAGGCAGCAGTACAAATGAGGCCCGTTAGCGATGATCAAAAGTACAATGTGAGGAGCTGTTAGCGGGAGGAGGAGGGTCATCCTTCTTAACTCCGGCTAATGGCTTTTTTCCTTTAGATCCAACTAAGGAGCTCAACTCAAAGCCCCTGAGAGGGAGGTTTTTCTTCTTGTTTGGGTTTTAAATTTTATTCTCCAAATGAAGTTTCTCAAATACACTAAAAATGTAGACAGAACAGTGAATTAGAAATAGAAGGGCTGAGTTTGGGGGGGCTTGGGGGGTTAGTACCCTGACTTTCCCCGTGATTTTGGGGAGCATGACCAGCATTAACACCCCTGTCTCCAAGAAGAGGCTGTGACCTCTGGGCTCCTCCATGACTTGATTTCTTACTACTTTGGAGTTTTATCCCCCTACTGACTGTTAAGATATCGTCTTCTCTGTTCTGAGGTTTCACTTCTTTACTCTTGCCTGGTTTAGCAACACAATATGGGTTCCCCAAACATGCTGTTTCAGTAAGGTTTGTTTTTTATCAAAGGGATAGTAAGTCTTCAGCAATCCTTGCCAATGTGATGAAGCTTCACAGGGAAGGCAAATGAAGCTGTTTTTCTAATGACTTTCATGTTCTGATCATGACCTTGAAGAGATCTTCTATTGCAAGATTTTGACCTTGAAAGAATGTACACAAAAGATGGATGTTGCCCTGAATAACACTGCCCCCCCCAGACCCCAGATCATCTCTGGACATAGGTTAGCAGTTATGCCACACAAGAATTAATGCAAACCTGATCAAACATTGGGTAAAGGTGCTAGGATGAACAAATCACCAGCTGCAAAGATACAGGAACTGCCGAATAGTGTAACAGGTGAAATAAAAAACTGAGACTTCATTGTCATCAGAGTAAATTTATACTTGGACATTCTTTCTCTCATGGGTATCACTAATTTTATAAAAGTGCTTTCTCAATCTGAGGCACATGTAGCCTCAGATAGGGCAAGATTTTTCCAGAAGGAACTTGGGAAAGGGTAGCTTTAGGGACATGGGTTTGCTGTTTTCTACCCAAGGACAGAGCTCGATGCTGGTTGTTTTGTTCCATTGTTCTCCAAAATCTCAGCGCATCTTAAAATAGACAGCAAAGGTGTGAAACAGCCTGTGAGTGTCGGATTATTATTAGTTACTATTTTTAATTTGCTATTTAGACAACACTGATTTAGAGAATGTTTTGTAAAGCCACGCGTGATTTCTTGGAAGTCAGGTCGTTTTGATGGCGGCATGTGTGACGTCAGTAAGAAAGGCGGCTCCAGGTTTTTCTTGACGTGTCCTGGAGAGAGGGATGACTCTGACAAGTCACCATCGAGCCGAGTCATCAGCTGTCCTGCTCCTTGCGGCTCTTGTACAGCAGAGCCCAGACGGCAGGAACTTGGTTCCTACTCTGGCTTCACCTGGGCCAGGTCTCTACTCCGCCCCTGTCTTGGCAGGGAGGCCTTGAGTGTGCCTCCAGGGGTCACACAGGTGACAGGTGCGGGAAGCCAGAGGTAGTCACATCTGTCCAGAAAAGGGGGCACAGCTCAGGACTGTGGCGCCCAGAGGCAGAGGCTGGGCGGTGATCTGGCTGGCATGGAGACCAGCCTGGCAGGCCGAGATTCAGGAGAGGGAGGGAAGCAGCGCCACCTGGGGCAGGAGCGCCCTTTGCAGGGACAAGAAAAGGACGGTGTTGAGCACACACCCAGAGCCCACCCACACCCAGGTGTGTCCGGACGGAGATGCTGAGCTGCCCTTGGTCCCCGTCCACCTGCCTGCCCCCATGGGAGCAGCAGCTTTCAGGAATCTAAATGCCAGAGATTTAGGGTGGGGTCTTCCTGATTAGGGGCAATGCGTGTTACCCCGGGGTTCTGGGACGCGGGGACTGGGTAGTCTTGGTGCCATATTATAGAACAGCAACTGAATCAGTTACATGTCCTGGTGATGTTGATTTCTGTCAGCATTGAAAGTGAGTCCATTTGTCCTGCAGTCCCTGCTCCGTCACATGTGTGCTTCCTTCTGTCCATGTCTTCCTCACTCTGGGTCCTTTTTTCATTTGAAGTTTAACTGGGTTCCAACTATCAGGTGTTTTATACTGTTGGATGCTGGGGACATTGCTTTCATACAAATATCTTGATTTTCCCTGGAATGCAATTAAATTACATAGAACGACTTGCGTTGCTGGGGTCTGGTGCTGGAGATGTCTAGGAGGGAGCTGTATTTGGTCTGGGCTCGCGTCCCCGTCTTCTCCTGTCCCGGGCAGCCAGTGAACGCTGCTTCCAACACGGTGGTGGCCCAGGCTGGTTCCCGTTTCTGTGCACGATCGAGCCTCACCCCCGGCTCTTTGTCCGCCCCAGGGTGTGTCACCGTCCGAGTACTGACCGCCCCGTGTGGGCAGCTGGAGGCGCGCTGCACGGAGCGTGCGCTCTCCCGGCGGCAGCCCAGAGGACTGTCCTGCAGGCCCAGCGGCTCAGTCTCCCTGGGCCCCTGGCTCCGTCACGTCAGTTGTCCAGGAGCATTTCGGGAAGATGCTGCCTGGCTTGGGCTTGCTCATCTTAGTGCCTGTGCCAGTGAGACGAGACAACAGGCGGAGAAGAAAAATTTGGAATGAGTTGGGCTGCGCCACCCTCAAGTCCAGATAGTGAGGACACAGCTGTCTCGTTCCCATGGCAGGCCCAGGCCAGGAAGCAGCAAACAGTGATTGCTTAATGCCAAGTGGTGGGATGAGTAAGGAGGGAATTTTTTTAAAAAATTATGCACACAAGAGCTGGGGAGCAGGCCAGAAGTGCAGGAGGTAAGAGGAGTCACCAGAGACAGAGTGGGGAGCAGAACAGGCAGATCAACCGAAACACACTGCTGAGGGGAGCAGCGGGAGGCAGGAGAGGTCTGCTGAGCCCTGTGGGTCCCCTCCCTGGCCAGGGATCGAACTCGCTGCTGTGCTGCGGATGCTTCACAGTGTGGCAGCTCAACCCCTGAGCCACCAGGAAGACCCTGAGGGATATATATATATATATATATATATATTTTAAAGTAGCATTTTGTGCTGCCAACAGCCCATACAAGGTGTAAGTGGAAATATGTCCTCAAGGCCTAAATATCTGGGGAGGGAGAGTCTGTCTCCTTAGGGCTTCTGGCAAATTTGAGGTGATATAAAGCATTGGGGTTTGTAATAAAAAGGCATAACAATTATGAAAAGAAGTGAAGACATTACCTTTGTCATTTAAGAAGAAACTGACTTACATGTCTTTAAAAATCAATAATGCTAAATTACCATCAGCAGCTAAGCAATTATAAATGGATATAGAACCCGTGTTAAGTAGCTGAATTAGCACATCGTTTCCGTAGCAGTTGATGCTGTTTCTGTGGGTGGTACTCTCTTTGGGTCCAGTGGCAGAATCACTCCTCACCACCTCAGTCTAGTTGATGCCACTTCCTCTTTCCTCCCAAAGGAATTGGGCAGGGCATGGCCCTAGTATGTTCCACAGGACCACGGGACTATGGCTGTTATGGGATCCATTTGTTGGTGTGATTTAGTTGCGTGTTCTGGGCTCATGTAGATTCAGTCATGGCAACCACGTTCCTGTGTGTTTAAGTGTTTGGTCTGTTGTATTCTCCGTTCATCCTCACCCTGTCATTTCTGTCCTTTTGGTGATAGTTTGGGAGCAGTAACTTTATTACACAGTACTTGAAGTACTTGGGTAGTGATTTGTTCGTAGTGTCTTCAGAAACTCCGAGTTTTCTTAATTTGCATAGAATCCTATTACCTGACTCCCACATCCACATTAAATCAAGATTCTAGTCTCCATATATTCATTTAATTGCCAAGAATGTCAGTAGTATTTTGTGTGTGTGTTCTTTATCTCTAACGAACGTAATTTTCTGTTAATTTCACTGCCTTGTATTTCGTTGCAAGTTACTGCAACTCACAGCTCAAATGGTTTTAGAAGGCCAGGATGTTCTGTGCATTTTTGTTGAAAAACAGTTTTGAAAACAAAATTCATGTATCAGGCTATAAAGTTGAATAGATTTTGAAAGATACGTATATCAATTACGTTTCATGGTAAGAAGATCTTATAATGTTGTTGTGAAAAAATAAACTCTAAAACTAGTGAAAAGTGGATATAGAAAAGGAACATTATGATACAGATAGAGATGAAGTAGCAAGAAAGAAGAATTCTGTTCAGTGAGGAAGAGGCGGGTGCCCAGTGCCAGTGTTCCCTAAGGTTTCGACTGCCCAGGTCACCCTGTCTCAGCACTGCCTCTGTGCTTGTCATGGGGTGGGGGGTGGGGGTTGCACACTCCTAGTGCAAGGAGAAGAGGTTGCACTGAAATGGTCTCAGGTTGCCAGTTCTGTTGAAGGGCTACAAATTCAATGAAACAATTGAATTGAAAATAATTGTCACTGTCAGAGTGTGAAATGTGCTTTGCGTTCACCTGACAGCTGAATGGAGATGGACGTCACACCTCAGAACTGGCCACGACTGATCTGCTTTCAATGCGCTGCTCAAATACAGAATTTCTGTGTATTGTAGGAAATTGCAGGTTAAAATAAATGTTAGTATAAGTGGTGCTAGTTGTAAAGTAATGGCGGGATTTCTAGCAAAACAAAAACGAAGTTTTAGTGTCGAGAAAGGCAGGCAGGCTAAGATACTTTAACTGTCTAATTCAAAATACTTGAGAAGAAAAGTCTCCAGAGTGGGGGGTTACTACAAACAAATGGCAGAAATTACCCACCAAGTTCTGTTTCTTCGTCCAAGAAACAGCAGTGGATCCACACCCATAAAGATAACACCAGATGGAAAATGACAGTAGATTTAAAACAAAACAAATGGGAAAAATACTATCTTTAGACAAATAAATATATAATTATGGGTTTTGTCCTTTTAAATATTAATACACCTCTCAAATGCAGTGAGTGGCTGGATTAGACAGCAGATCAGGGTACGTGGCTGAGGAGTGAACTCTAGGCAGCACCATGGACAGAGGTGTAGTCAGTAGAAGAGGAAGCTGAGTAGGGGCAGAAGATAGCTGGAGAATGGCCTGTGTGATTCAGAGAAATAACGCTGGAGATACATACCCAATTTCCTCTTTTGATTCTATTCCTCTATTGATGTAAACTGGTTTATAAATAAGGCCTGTGTTTCAGAGCTGCTTTCACATCTCCTGGGATGGATGTTACCAAGTCACACCCACCTCCCGTGCACCCCTCACCCTCCACCAGCTCCCTCCACCTTTTCCTTCTGGTAGACTCTGTTCCTCTGGTAGACTCTAGGGTTTGTTTTAGCTTGGTTTTGTCTGTCTCTTGGTCTTGTTTCTCTGTATTCCACATGAGTAGAACCATCTGCTATTTGCCTTTCTCCTTCTGATTTAATTCACTTAGCACAATCACCTCCTATTATTTCCATGTTGTCACCAATGGCAAAAGTTCATGTTTTTATTGCTGAGTAGTAGTCTAGTGTGTGTGTACCACATCTTAATTGATGCATCTTGCTTGGGATTTTACATTTTTTCCACAACTTGACTATTGTAAATAGTGCTGCAGTGAATGTGGGTGGGAATAGATCTTAAATCAATGTTTTTGTATTCCTTGGGTAGATACCTAGGAGAAGAATTGCTGGACAATATGGAAGTTCAAATTTTAGTCTTGTGAATCCAACATACTGCTTTTCACAGCGGCTGAATTGAGCCTCTGTTTCTACCAACAGTGTAAGAGGGTTCCTTTTTTTCCTACAATGCTATTAATTTTGGGTCTCTGATGTGGGGTGTCCTCACAGGTATGAGATGGTTTCTCTTTGTGGTTTTATTTAATGTTTGTTCCCATTTTTTGGTTGCGTTGTTTCATTGTTGAATTGGAAATACATACTTAGTTTTCTAAACAATTCATGAAAACTCTCAAAGACATGCCCCAAAATTATGTACAAGATTTCAAAATGCTCACAGCTACAATTATGCACATCGATGATAAAGACATATTAAGTTAACTCCAAGAGTGAACTATAAATTACACATTCCAGTCATAGAGTGAAAAATACTAGAGAGGAAATGGATTTATAGGCACTGTGACAGCATGTGTCACCATGGCTACATTTCAAGCCATAATATTGAAACAGAAAAGATTACAGAATGATTTATTCAGAAAGATACTATTTGTAAAAAATTCTAAAATTGTAAAATCACATGGTGTCCTTACAAGCCCATCATCAGTTGGAAATACTAGCCAAAATATACCGAACAGATACATCTCACCAAACACCAGGCTTAGCCTGCCTCAGAGGTGCTTGGAGCACATGTTAACGTACAGTTAACATGCTTTTGACTTCTCGCCAGAGACAATGGGTGTTTTGTGGCTATGGTAGGATGTGGCATCCAAACCAGTGCTGGCAGCACAGCACACAGCGAGTATCAGTTCACCGTGTGACCAGGTGGCCGTCCATCCCGAGAGTGTCCTGGTGCAAATCCAAAGTATGGTTTCCACTGCCTGCTTATGTCTCTTCCGCCATCATAAAGTCAAAAAGGATCATAAGTCAAGTCACTATAAGTCGGGGACCATCTGTTGTCTTGTTTTGGCATCATACACATAACGGAGCTGGACAGATACATTCAGGAGAAGGAAAACTGCCAAATTCTGCCATTTCTAACTGTGTGTGTATTTAGTTATAGGATTAAAAGAATAAACAGGTCCTTTTAATATTTCCTCTTTTCCTGGAAAGCTGGGTTGTTTCCATTTATATTTCCTCTATGCTTTTTAGGTAGAAATAGCTCATCACTATTTAACAGACGATGGTAGCTGTGCACAACACTTTAAGAAGTTTTGTTCTAAACATGATAGAGAAATGAGATAGAGAGTAAAAAGGACAGTGTATGAAGAGAGGTGTTTGTGGTTGCATTTTAGTATGTCTGTGTGACTCATTTTCAAGAGTGACTTCTTGGGTATGTGGGAGACTGAGAGCTTAAGGCAACTTCTCCAGAAATGTGGCTGTTCTTCCTTTCATTTCAACCAACCGTCCACCTGGTTCTCCAAGATGGCTGCCATCTTTTCTGCTTGTCTCCCAACCTCACACAAGGACATTGCCTTCCACCATTGTGTGCAGTGTTGGTGAGGCGGCCGGTACAAAAGGCTTCTCTTTTGGTATCCCAAGCTGCATGTATATTGCCCAAGCTAGGGAGAGTCATGGGAATAATTATAGAACTAGACCTACAATCATTCAGTAGCTTGAAGAATCAGATGGGTCCCCCCCACCCCATGGTCAAGTTGGCTGTGCTTTTCCAATTGATTCAGAGGCCTGCGGAATCCCCTCCCATCGCCCACCATCCAGCAGCAGAAGGGCAGATATGGTCCTGCCCTCACTGAAGAGGGGTGGAGGAGACACTCAGCTACAGTGCTAGGCTGGGCAGTGACCCTTGGAGATCCGAGGAGTCTGGTGACTGGTCATGTGTGGGGGGACGAGGAGGCCGACAGATGAGGAAGCACGGACAGCACCTTGTCAGACAACAGCCATAGCTCATCTCACCAGGTCGGTTTGGCTCTCTTCCTGGATTATGACTCTTGGCTTGAATACAAGCAACAGCAGTTTGCCGGTGCCAGGAAGTAGCTCAACATGAGTTTGTGCTTCATGGATCAAGTACTTCGGTTCCTGTCCTTACTGACGTGTGGCTGATCGGCTTTCCCCTTAATTCTTCCAGCCTCCTCGTGTAAACCCATGTGCATGTTCCATTACTGATGCTAGCCAGATTTGACTTATATGGCTTGCATGCAAGGAATCCTAACAATTACAAAATAGAAAATACAGGGTGGGGGGGAAGCCTCTGTAAGTTACTGTTTTGGGGTGATGTAGAAGTTGTGAATTTAGATACTCAGAGAGCTTTGGAACATCACAAATGTCTAAATCATGTGTCTTTTTTTTTAAGATGTTTCTAACCATGTTTACTGGTATGCTCTTATAGCTTCTTAGTTCTCCTTCATTTAGAACTCAATTTTACCTTTTTACTTTAATATGGATGTGTATGCATGGACTGAATGTACTTGCATGGAGATATAAAATATATATACAAGAGCTGGGTTGCAGGCCAGAGGTGCAGGGGGTGAGAGGGATTTACAAGAGACAAAGTGGGGAGCAGAACAGACAGATGGACCGAAACACACTGCTGAGGGGAGCAGTGGGCATGGCAGGAAAGGTCTGCTGCGCCATGTGGGGCCCCTCCCTGGCCAGGATCGAGCTCGCGCTGCAGTGGCTACAGATGCTTCATAGTGCGGTGCTCAACCCCTTGCGCCACCAGGGAGACTACATGGGGATTTTACA
The DNA here is from genome assembly GCA_019455555.1 of Galemys pyrenaicus. Lineage (NCBI taxonomy): Eukaryota > Metazoa > Chordata > Mammalia > Eulipotyphla > Talpidae > Galemys > Galemys pyrenaicus. The sequence continues at coordinate 4,225,786 of JAGFMF010012294.1, forward strand.
ATGCAATTGGAGCTTAAATTCCAGTTGGCTTTCAGCTAGATTAATGTCACCTGAATTACAGCTGTTTATATTTCATGTTAACCTGAAAGGAATCTTTCCTGAAGTTAAAACTAAGCATGCAATATTAGAAGTGGGTACTGAAATTGTTTGCCACGGTGAAATAGAAGTCTACTTAATTAATGAAGCATATTCACCTCTAATTAAAATCCAGAACACAAAGATGTAGGTCCCTTGTGACTTTCCTGTCATATATATTGAAAGCACACACGTATTTCACTTACCTGCTGTAAATATAGGGGTTCTGTACTTTCTACTTATCTATAATTTTAACATTGTCAGGTATGAGACAATGGCTGCTCCACTGGAATCGATCTCAACTGACACAGATTTGGATATTAAGTGATGTTCTAATATCTGCAGATGATTTATACCGCAAAGAGTAGTGGGAGGTTTACTGAGTCTGTAATCAGGATTGACAAGCTTTGCTAAGGCTCTGCCAGGATTCAGGTGGGCTAAATCCCAAAGTTTAGGAGCAAGCTGTAAAAGGGGAGGATTTAGACACCTAGTAACTCAGGATCACGTTTTTATTTCCCTAAAATAGCAGTTTGATGCAATCATGGAAGGTAGTCTTACTAAGAAACACAAAATCAGTTGTTTGTTTCCTGGTCCAGTGCTATTCTACATTAGGAAAAAAATAATTTCTGAATTCTCACCTAACAGCTTGTAAATAAGAGCACCAATGGAAATGGCTTTAAATTTAATTAGTAATAATTTTTCTCCTCTCTTCAAATTACCATAGTGAACTAAATTATGGAACGAACATAGATCTCGCTATAGAGAAAATTTTAATTAGAACCTAAAAGTCAGTTAAGCAATCACATACAAAAGATTATGCATATAAATTTTTTTGTTATTTTCAATGTAAATTGCCATAATTTGATTGGATGACTTTGTAGTTTTAGTATATATGAAACCACTTTAAATGCAAATTCAAATAATGGCTATATACAGATTGCGTGTGTGTTCATTGCTATCCAGTACATAAAGGTATGGAAACTTTGAAATGAATATTAAAAAGTTCTGCTTTTTAAAAAGTTCTCACTCTGGTATTATGACCCATCAATTTAACATTGACAACACACGGCTTTAGAAAGGGAAAATATGACCATATCGAATTTGCTCAAGTTGAATTTGACATTCAGTTGAACAAATAACCCTTCTAGGACTTTTCTCGGAAAAGGAAAATGCATTTTGGGTGGGTAGGTTCATCCATCACTTTTCTTTTATTTTCATTGAGAGTTTCATTAGAGTTTCAGTATCAGAAGCTTTTGGGTGATAAACCATAAGTATTTTAAGGAACTTGTATGTCTTTGAAATTTTAACACACTTTAACATGAACCTCATAAACTCCCCACCTGACTTTTAATATATAACATTCATATGTAGTATGTTTTTTCCAAAGTCATTGAAATCATTAACCCCACTCTTTTCTCTGCTCCCTCCCTCTCTTGGGACACACCTGGGGCTGAGTGCCGGGAGTGGGAGACCCTTGTAAAAGTTCAATGGTGTCTTCAGTTCACTGCACCAAAACGTAGCGGTGATGGGGGTAAGAAATCGCTGAGGGTACCATCATGATCTGGAATAAAATTCATCCTCTATTAACCATGAGAAAAAGTGCTTTTAATAGAGTATGATTTATAAGCCTGGTTCTGAAAGACACATCAGTGAGAATACTGTCTTAACAGCCGAGAACAACCTTTGCTTATTTCTCACTATTTCTGAGGTGACACAAAACAGATATTCCAAATTCGTGTGTGGACATTTCTCACGGGAGTTTAAGTTGAGCCCTAAGTAAAGCCACCGAAACCATGATGGCCAGGAAGTCTTCTTGGGCAGAGGTGTGGGTGGTTAGAGAGTTCAGGGAACTAAGTTTCAGGCATCAGCTGCCATGTAGATGGAGCAAGTGAGTAGCTGCCTTGAAGGTGGATGGCGGTTTCCTCCTAGTTCTCTTGAGGTAACATTGGTTTACCACACTGTATCTGATTCAGGGGTTCAAGTGTACCCCTCCTCAAGGGAATGTCCCCACACCCACCACCAGGCACCCACAGTCACTGTCCACACTTTCACCAGGACCCCACGCTTTCCTCCTCTGTGTCCTGCTCATACCCGAGAGCCCCTCAGGTAGAGCCCAGGGTCTAGGTGCTTAAAGTCAGGCAGCGATGGGGAAAGTGTCACTTCTGAGTGCTGAGGACACTTACAAAGGTGCTACTAAAAGTAAGAGGAGGGCCTCCCTGGTGGCGCAGTGGGCTAAGCACCACGCTATGAAGCAAGCCTCAGCCCCTGCAGCACAAGTTCGATCCCTGCCGCCGGCCAGCGAGGAAACCCACATGGTGCAGCAGACCTCTCCTGCCTCACCGGCTGCTCCCCTCAGCAGTGTGTTTCAGTCCATCTGCCTGTTCTGCTCCCCACTCTGGTGAATCCTCTCACCCACTGCACCTCTGGCCTGTACTCCAGCTCTTGTATGCATAACTAAATAAATCTTTAAAAATAAATAACTAAATAAAATTAAGAGGAAAGTCAAACCTGGTGAGTGGCCCCACATTTAGGGAATAGTTTTAATATTAGTTTAATATTTTCTCTTGGGGCAATGGATTCTTCATAGAAACTGTTCTGAAACGGAGTGGGGTACACAACTCTCTCCCCCTCTCTGAGGGTACCTCTCTGAGATCACAATGGAGTCCTGTCAGGAAGTGTTTTCAGCAATGAGACAGAGAGAAAAGCAGGACTATGAACTCCTTTTGATTGCATGCCAGTGCTTGTAATGTGTTTTTGTGCATCGACGCGACAAGCTTGTGCATTGCTGTGGGTGACCCTTTCTGGCCAGAGTACAGTTTCTACGTGAGTGACAAATGTCCTACGACCTGTTTGCTACCATGTTAAGCTCACTCGGTTTTGGTGTTCAAACACAGGTGCCGGTGTGAACTGTGAATCACGTGGGAGTGAGCACCTCAGGTGCGTAAATTACAGGCCTCCTCTCGCTGCAGCTATGACTTGCTTGTCTTTGCTTTTTGCTGCTAGTATTTTTTTCAACTTTAAAAATTAGAGATGCAGACAAAACTTATGATGACGCATTTTTCCCAATTATTTCTAGTATTTCAGATTATAGTTTCAAGATAAACAAAGACATAAGGAATACATTCTTTGCAATAACTCTTCTAGGTTGTTGTTTTTTTTTTTTCTGGCACAAGTAACTAATTATTGCTCCTGTTCTGCCTGATTCCCTCAAGCTAATAAAGATGACCTTGTGGCCCTCAACATAAAATTGTTCACATAAATTGGACTCACTTAATCTCAAAACTGTTTTCACTTTTCGTTAAAAAACAATGATTTCCATATTTGCATATTTACAGCTTTGAGGAGTTTTAATGCAAGCAAGCTCTGGAGCAGGCTAGGTATGGGGGCGCACAGTGCACCCAGCTGTGGAGATTCTTCAGGAAAGAAGGAAACAGTAAAACCGGCTCAAGAGCAATGACCTTAGAGACCCCATTCCTTACTGGAAGAAGAGTTCCAGAGTCTCGTAGTAAACTGCCGAGGTGAACCACATCTTCTTTCTCCCAGGTCAGCAGTGTCCACTGTCCACTCTCTTGGGCATGATCTTGAAAGGAACCCTGAAATTCCAGCCCCTCAATCTCTGGTCTGAATGTGCATGTGAGTGAGTCCAGAACTTCTGCATCAAACAGGATGCCATCAAATTTCTTCAATGTTTTATTATAACCATGAGGGGGGTGGGAAATCCTAAAATTGAACAAAACATTATTCAATGATTTTTTTTTTCTCATTAGACTTACTTATTTGTATTTGACATCATTTGTAGTCCCCAGGGAGTTCCCACCACCATCTCACCTGTGCACCATCACCTCAGACCCTTGTACTCTATGCCCTCCTCCCTGTCTTTGCACTGTCCTCCCTCTGCTCCTCCCTCCGCCATGTTCCCTTTGGTCTATCTTTAACCTTTTGATCTTGTTGAGTTTGTTTGTTTTTGGTTGTAATTGCCCATTTCCTTGAGATTTCTCTTGTTTTTCTGTTTTCTTCTTTTTTATTTTATGTTGTAGTTGTTGTTCTTTAACATTCCTCCTAAAAGTGAAGCCATCCAATATTTTTCTCTTGCCTTCTGACTTGTTTCACTGAGTACAACTCCTTCTAGCTCCATCCATGTTTCTATAAATGGTCCTATTTTATCATTTTTGATTGCTGGATAGTATTCCATTGTGTATATGGACCACAGATTCTTGATCTAGTCATCTACTTTTGGGCATTTGGGTTGTTTCCAGGTCTTACCAATTATAAATAGGGCTGCAATAAACATGGGGGTACAGGTGCTCTTTTGGAGTGGTGTTTTTGTGTCTATTGGGTAGATCCCTAGGAGCAGGATTGCCAGATCATAAGGCAGTTCCATCGCTAATAGACCAAGGAACCTCCATATGGCCTTCCATAGTAGATGGATTAACTTGCATTCCCACCATCAATGTAGTAGAGTTCCTTTTTCTCGACATCCTCACCAACACTTACTGTTGTTGCTGTTTTTTTGACGTGTGCCATTCTTACCAGTGTAAGGTGGTACTTCATTGTGGTTTTAATTTACATTTCCTTGATTATGAGAGATGTTAAGCATTTTTTCATATGCCTGTTGACCATTTGTATGTTCTCTTTGGTGAAGTGTCTTTTAAGTTCTTCTGCCCATTTTTTGATTGAGTCATTTGCTTTGATTTTCTTGAGTCTTATGAGTTCTTTGTATATCTTTGTGATCAGTCCCTTGTCAGTTGTATGGGGTGCAAAAATTTTTTTTTAGAATCAGTGGGGAGTCCTTTTGTTGTTTCTTTTGCTGTACAGAAGCTTTTTAACTTGATATAGTCCTATCTGTTTATTTTCTCATTTTTATTGCTTTGGAGGATGCATCTTCAAAGGCGTTACTGAGATGTATGTCTTGTAGCATTTTACCTATGTTTTCTTCTATATATTTTATGATTTCAAGTCTTACATTCAAATCTTCCATTTTGAGTTGATTTTTGTGCATGGTGTAATGGTCTTTTTGTTACTTGTCATTTGACCTAATGTCACAGTTCCAGGAAATTTCCATGATGTTAAGCGAGGACTTATTGGTAGTCAACATGACAAAATGCCACACCCATGCAAAGGTAATTACAGGTGTGACTGAGACCTCAAATTAATAGCTATTGAGATGATTAATAAGATTATCCTGAGTGAGTTGAAGACTCCACCAGCAGAGGATTTCCTTACGGGCTGGGGAATACCTGTCCGTGTGAGAGGGAGCAGTGGGTTACCAGTGAGCAGTGGAGGTGGCCCATCACTGTCACTGCTGACAGCAAGAATCCACAGCCCTTTAGCACCTACCTGCAGGAAATGAATTTTGCCATCCTGAGTGGGAGTAGAAGTGGGTCCCTCCCCAGCTGAGCATCCAGATGAGGATGCAGCCTGATAAATACCTCAATTACGGTCTTAGCAGACCAGTCTGCCTGGACTCCCAGCCTACAGTGACCATGAAATAAGTGGCTTGGTTTTAAGCTGTTAAACTGGAGGCCTTGCCTATGGAGACCCAGGATAAGTGGCTATTATTTTAAACTATTAAATTGATTGGTTACATAGCATAAGCAAATGAATATACTTACATTTCAGAAAAGAGGAGGATTAAGTTCAAGGATATTATTGTCCAAGAGGCAATTCACTGCTGAGATGGTCATTACTAGTCATTATTTAGTGACCTTGTCTCATTAGCCTATTTTCATAATTTTACTTTGGCATAGTCTTTTCTGAAATTAATTTTAATCTCTAACATAGATCTCAAATATCCGTCTTAATACTCAAAATTTATTCACGTTTAATCTTGCTGGTCACAACAGCATTTTAAGTGTTACATATTTGGCTGCCGGAGCCGAGCGCAGTGCTCTTGCCTGGCTTTCCCCTCTCTTATCTACGCCCACCTTGAAGACTCTCCATTGTGGGTAGAAGCTAGTGAACATGTTCAAATGCTAGTCGATGGCCCGGGCCACTATATTGCTTCATGATGCTGGAGGATGTTGACTAAACTAGAACTCAGTTTCCCAGCCTGTCTCAGTTTCCCCTTTTTCTGGGGCTTGTGAAAACTCAATAAAACACAAAGGTCTACATAGAAGGAATGATGATTCTGGCAATTACCTAATAATGCATTTGATAGCAGGTAGGGGGTGCAAATAATAAGAAACTAAGTAACACAGTCCGTCTCGGGGCCAGCACATGGAGCCCCTAGTTCTGGGAAGACTGAGGCAGGTGACCAGGGCAGATCCGAACATCGCCGGCCCCTGCTACTGCCCACTTGTTGGATGCAGCCGTTTTTGTGTCTGTCGTGTACACACTGTTCTGCACATTTATGCCCAGTGCATCAGGTCACTGTCTGTCCCCATATCCGTGTGCGTCCTTCCTATGCCTGCCTGCTGGTGTGCCCCACTCTCACCGGGCATTGCTTTTCCTTGTTTGGGGGCAAGACCACAGAGCTCAAACCCACTCCTCGAAGACACCATCCCCTCCATGCCCTCTGCCAGCATCCTGGCAATGACGGGCTCGGCCAGTTGTGCGGCCACACCGTGTGGTCTCAGAATGGGCCTTTCTGCTCTAAGCTGGCTGTGTTGTCCAGCACATTCAGAACCAGGGCAGACCTTTCCCTTTTTCCCCAATTTGTCCAACTGGGGAGGGGGGTGCTAATTTGCTCTTTCACTGACTAGCCCTTCATCAACCTAAGAGGTGCCCAACGAGCATGGCACCAGAAGGCAATGCACAAAGGCTGGACACACAGGGCAGCTTCTGCTGCAGGCACAGCATGGGGGGATGTGCGGTGTCCCCGGCCCCAGTGGTGTCACTCACCCCGCGGCACCAGGAGGTGGACAGGTGGCCGCAAGCCCGTCCTGGCACCCTTGGCATCCTTTTCCCTCACAGCATCCTCAGCGAAAGGTCTGTCAGGGACACTCTGTTTTGCTGGCTCCCCAGCTACCCCTGTGTGGTCACAGTGCCAGCGCGTCCAGTCCAGTCTCCACCAGGTCAAGAGGGGCACACACAGGATCTCTGGACTCAGGACACCAGAGTATCTGCCGTGGCACCTGAGTGCTTTTTAGGCTGAGATCTGTAGCACTCACTAGCTTCAGGACAGAGGAAGAAAGATGCACCTAGCCGGGAAGGGGTGCTCTCCCTTTGGGGTGGAAATTAAGAGGTGCAGCTGCAGACTTTGCTCTGAAAGCACACATGCCCTTTGCATAGAGGACCCTGGTGGCGGTGGGTGCCCCGAGGGAGCAACACCTCACGGGGGAGGTCCTGGACTTCTCAAACAAGCAAAAGTGCCAACCAATGTCACTTCGATAAAAAATGAAAAACAAAGGAATTTGGCAAGGGAAAAATGCGCAAATTAGCCAAAAGGATGGGACGGGGCTTCTGCTGAACTCAGGGTGGTGGGCAGACCTCCTGGGACTGTGCCCCTGACTTGTCGCCCTTAATTTCCATACTGAAAGTTGTCCCGGCCTTTGCTTACATAACCCAGATGTTAGCCCCGGCCTCTCACCCTCTGAAATACTGCCACTGTCGTCCGCCCACTGCCTGTTCTGGAGGGACTGACCGCCCCGTCCACTTAGGCTGTGAAAACAGAAATGCTGGAGACTTGCCTTGTCGCTGAGCTGTCTTCTGGAGACATCACATTTTCCTGCATGTTCTCAACAACACTTTCAGCTTCTCAAAAGCAGTTCAGTGATACAAAGACAAGAGTAGACTAAACGGTTGAATATATCAAAGAGGAGGCAGAGAAATACACAGCAAGAGAGTTAAAAGTCCTAGATGTTCTTTTCTCCTAAATTGCTGTTTCATCTGCCCCAATGCTGGGATCTTGTTCCTTTGGCCCTTTCCCTGTGATGTAGCCAGACTCACAACCCCCCTTCCTCCAGGATACACCTCCAGCGTGTTAAATGATGGTCACCTGTGTCTGCGGAATTGAGCCTTTGCTCCTGAACTCTGTGTTAGTTGAATCCCGAGCTTGCAAGAAAGCATCTTTGCAAACTCAACTAAAATACCTTAAAGTCCATGAATTCTGGTAAATAGGCCAAACTCAGGTATTTTCCAACTTTGAATATTTACTTCCATTCAGTTTTTCTCCTGAGGTTATCACGTTAAGCTCCCACCTTGAACAGATCTCTGCACTGGTTTGGGGCGGGGTTGCTTTTCAGTGTCCTTGGGGTGACCTTGGATCCTCAGCATCCTTTGACTGCCTCTGTAGCAACTGAAGTTTATTATTATTTAGTATTTTTAAAGATTTATGCAGACAAGAGCTGGGGTACAGTCTAGACTCGTGGGAGGTGAGTCACCAGAGACAGAGTGGGGAGCAGAACAGGCAGATGGACTGAAACACACTGCTGAGGGGAGCAGCGGGCGAGGCAGGAGAGGTCTGCTGCACCCTGTGGGTCCCCTCCCTGGCCAGCGCAGGGATCAAACTCGCACTGCAGTGACTGCAGAAGCCCCACAGTGCGGCACTCAACCCCTTGCGCTACCCGGGAAGCCCTGAAATTTATTCTGATGGAGGAAACATTAAGCATTAGATAGAATTGCCTTTGCAGTATTTAATACTGTTCTATTTACTTTTTACAGTGCTTAAGTTAATAGATACTAGGTTTGCAGGTATTCAGCTTAGGGCTCAGTTGCAAGAACTGTTGCCTTTGTGACTGCTCCGGGTCATGGTTCCTGATTTCTCTTCTGTAGCAGGAGCTCGGAGGCTGAAACTGGCTCCCAAATTCACTGGTCATTTGTCCACAGCAGAGGGGCCTGTTTCCTCCTACATAAAAATTGGAATTCACTGGTTATTTCCCAGGACAGCTTCGGTAGAGGTACCACCTTGCTTGTCTCAGATTCTCCATCCATCAAGGAGGACTGAGCAAATGGTCACCGGGTCCCTGAGCTGACGGAAGGAGGGTCAGGCAGACAGCTGGGCGAAAGAGCCTCCAAGGGGAGACTGAGAACTTTCCTGAGTGGCCTCCTGCTCCCCTCCTTCTCCTGTCCCAAGACGTGCCTATCCTAGCACGAGTGTTTCCTTTGCATGCAAGCCAAGAGGGTGTGGGCCAAGAGGGCTGGTTTCTGGGCACCAGTGAGCCCAAGAGGCCGACACCCAGGATGCCGGCTTGTCTACCGCCTCTCCCGCACCAGGCTGGTTGTCTCCTTGGGTGACTTTTCTCTCTTTCTCCCCCATCATTTTTAATGAATCGTATCAAGATGTGCAGAAAAGGTCATGTGGCCCCTGTTGATGCCGAGGGCGCCCGAGGATTAAGTGCACAATGAATGCGCAGTGCCCCCCTGGGCACCAGGGAGCAGCCGGTGCAGGCAGGAGCACGGCCAAGGCCCCCCAGCCCCGGGCGTGCAGGGAACAGCGGCTTGCGAATTACAGCCTAATGAGGAGGAGCAGACAGAAGGACGTGTTTCAGCCTTGTCTTTTTTGTCGCCAATTACCCCAGACTCCTAGTGTTCGTGTCTTCCGCGCGGTTTCTTTAATTAGCGCTTTAATAGCTCGGCTTCAGAGAGGGGGTTCAGCAGAGCGCTTTCCAGGGCTGCCAAGGGGTCTCAGGCAGGAGGTGGTGGAGGCAGGTCTGCCCGCGGGCCGCTTGCTGCCTGAGTGCTTTGTGGCACCGAGCTCTGCAGGACCAGCGCCCACGGCCCCTGCCGCGGCTGGGGGAGGCTGCCCCAGCATCAGCCCGTCTTCACACTGTCCATCTAGATCAGTTTCCGTAATAAGGCTGTTGGCTCCGTCAAGCATCGGTCTCAGTCGGATGCGGAAGGAAAAATATGTGTGCGGAGGTTGTGGTTTTACAGGCTTTGAATTCGGAAGGAAAGAAAAACAGCAATGACAGGAAGTGGGATTAGCCCCTCAGGTTAATTAGGGATGGCACTGCCTGGGACGGCTCTGCTGAGGGACTGGAACCCTTTTCATCATCCATACTGATTGGATTGCATGTAAATTGTGTTGCTAGCCAGTAATTAAAAGAAGAAGAAAACCTCATTTTAATGCATCTCGTAGGATTTGATGCACTAACTTCCATAATAACAAGGTTAAGACACACAGTCTGGATGGAAATATACTGACAATTCTAAAACTTGGGCGTTTTTGTTTTTGTTTTTTTCATCTTTAGTCTCTGAAGCAGTAGGAGGCATTACAATACATGTGACAAGAATCACTTTTACCTAAATTTTTTTTTGGCGGCTGCAAAATAATGGGACACTTTACCCTCACTAGCACCTTACATGAAGGATAGTATCATTTTCTGCTAATTTAATGTCTGTATTTTAATAAAACAACTTACATTAAAGCCTAATTTTTTTATTTAACAAGTTACTATATCTAATGTCTTTGGGTCCCATCTAATGTAAATAAACACAGTGCATATTAAAAGTCCTTAAGTGAAAATAATATTAAAAAATCTCTCGTCATGTTCAAGTAATGGAATGGAGATTTAAAAATACAGTATCTTAAAATTCAACATCTTCATAAAACAAATTACTTTGTCAGGAGAGCAGTCTGCAGGGTAGGTGAATGAGGGTGCTCTGTGGTTCTGTACCCCCAATCTCAGTACTTGGGGTGATGGTGAATGAGCCCCTGCTCCTGTGGCCAGTAAGAGCTAACATGGGGTCAAGATGAAGGGGAGGGATGAAGTAGTCAAGGTGACAGTCTCCTGAAGGTAAATGAGATACCTTTGCTTCCTGATTATTAAGTTACCATGTATTCACTCAGAAAATGATTTTGAAAATGAATACGTACACACAATCAAAATGTTATATAATGAGAGCTATTATTACTTATTAAATAAAATGAATGTAAGTGGATACTATGTAGGTAGATACCATGGACTATAATAGCTGCAGAATATAACACTGAGTGATGATAAATTAATAATAAAGCAATGGACCAGTTTGATTTTGCATCAAGTTCATGCCAGGCATATTGCTACATACCTAGCATGTATCTGACCCTCTCAAAGACCCTATGATTAATGTGTTTTTTTTAAAGATTGATTTATTTATGCTCACAAGAGCTGGGGTACAGGCCAGAGCCGCAGGAGGTGAGAGGAGTTACCAGAGACAGAGTGGGGAGCAGCACAGGCAGATCGACTGAAACACACTGCTGAGGGTGAAACGGGCCACATATCCACAAGAGGCTGGCTGCTTCATCCAGACAGCATCAGTGTTGGCAGTCACCGGTCACCAGTTCTAGGCAGCACTATCCAGGAACAATGACCACTACGGGCCTGCTGAGGCAGTGTTCCAGTGGACACCGAGTGTTACAGCTCTTGTGAGTTGTTGGTTTATGTCACCAACAAACAGCT
>JAGFMF010012294.1:4237491-4253254 GCA_019455555.1 Galemys pyrenaicus
GAACTGCCCCTCTCCAAACAAACTGCCACTCTCAGTGAACTGCCCCTCTCCAAACAAACTGCCACTCTCAGTGACCTGCCCCTCTCCAAACAAACTGCCACTCTCAGTGAACTGCTCCTCAAACAAACTGCCACTCTCAGTGAACTGCCCCTCTCCAAACAAACTGCCACTCTCAGTGAACTGCTCCTCAAACCAACTGCCACTCTAACTGGCTTCGACCAGGCCTTATATTCACTTCAGGTGCCCCCCTCCCCACAGTCTGATTGGTCCATTTTGCCTGCACCTGATTGGTCCATTTTGGCCTGTTCCAGAATTCAGGAAGTGTAGCAGGCTCAGCTATCACTAACTTGTGCTAGGCGGAGTCCTGGTGTCAATCAACCCAAGGCTCACACCCGATTGGTCCATTCCACGATCCAGGCAGCACACTGCTACATAAAAGGTCTCTGAGGTAGGACTGCAACACTAACTTGCAGGGGAGCCAGAGACCACTCCTCCTGCCGGCTGCAACCCGGTAACAAGGGGAGCAGTGGCAAGGCAGGAGAGGTCTGCTGTGCCATGTGGGTCCACTCCCTGGCCGGGAATTGAACTCAGCTGCTGTGCTGTGGATGCTTCACAGTGTGGCACTCACCCTGCTGCGCCACCAGTGAGGTGAGGCCTGATGAATGTGCTTTAACTCAGGAAAACCTGATGACTGGAGAACAGAGACTTAAAGAGCAGTAAGTGGGCTGGCCGGCGCAATCCAGCTCCTTAATATTAACCAAGACTACAGTCGAATCTCTGGCTTCAGTGCCCACTTCCGTTGGCTGTGCAGTCTGCTGAGGCTCCCGTGCCTCAGCACCCCTCCTAGGTCACCCCTCAACTCAGGACACATGCATGCTTCTCAGTAATCTTGCTGCGTAAATGGTACTTACTATTTATATATTTATATCATAATAGATGCTTGTATGTCATGAATAGTGTTTTCTATCCTTTTATATATCTTTGTGCAGCTATCAAATTTCTTTGGATAAATTATTCGTCTGATATGTATTGTGAGAGTTCCTTCCAGATAGGCTGCCTTCCTTAAGTGCTTAGGCCACTACTTAGAGTCCGTCCATTGTCCTCTACCCAGCGTGAATCTTGCTAACTATTCCAGCAGGGCTTGCTGATTTTACACTAGAATCTGGCTAGGCACAAGACTGGATGTCTGAATCTTGATTACCAAAATGCTCTTCCAGAGTATTCCTAAAGAATATGTGTAGATATACCTTGGAATGGAAATAAATGAAAACCTGTTTTACAGCTGTGCAAATACTGATAAATCCACAATGCAGGGATTTCTGCCTATTGAATTCTAGGCACATGTAGTTACTCTAGATATTTTAGCAATAGCAGCTAAGCAACATTTTCAAGACTGCAGCACCTTCTATATCGTTTATTTGTCCAATCTCACATTCTATCTCCAAGAGGTTCCATGTGGTCACTGACATAATTTTGATTTCGATTCTTATTTGGACACAACTAGTTCAAGGGAGAGAAAAATTGCAAGAAAACACAAAACTCATTCCTATATCATGTTGATCTCATTCTCCGTATGGTAGCCTTCACCTGCTGCCCATTTCTTTCTTACATACATATCTATATTAATATTCTTATTTTTGGGGGGTATCGCCATAGAATCTTTGCAGAATTGTTGCCCTTATCCATGTTAATATTCTTTAAGGGTGTTCTTTTACATAACCATTGTATGCTAATCAAGAAAGAGGCCCTGGTTCCCACACTATCAGCTTATCTGTTGACCTAATACGGGGTCCCCATAGTGTCCCTCCTAGCAAAATTCCAGATCATTCATTGCATTCTGTTTTCAGATTCCTTTCATTGTCTTCAATAGAACTGTTCTTCATTTTTTTTTAAGATTTATTTATGCATACAAGAGCTGGGGTACAGGCCAGAGGCACCAGAAGAGACAGGAGTCACCAGAGACAGAGTGGAGAGCACAACAGGCAGATTGACTGAAATACATTGTTGAGGGGAGGAGTGGGGGAGGCAGGAGAGGTCTGTCATGTGGGTCCCCTCCCTGACTGGGGATCGAACTTGTGCTGCAGTGACTACAGATGCTTCATAGTGCGATGCTTAACCCCTTGTACCACAAGGGAGGCCCCTTCATTCATTTTAAATAGCAAAAATAATGACCATCTATCTCTGGAAAATCTTTCAATTTAATTGTACTTCTGGCGAGAAGATCCAGAAGGGATGTTGTGTTCTTTCAGTACATCATTTCACGCATACAAGGTCAATTTGTTCCGTCACTGTGATCCATTGCATGCCACGTCGACTCTAGTTAAGGTGGGATGTGTCAAGATTGTCCACTGAGGAGTCGTTTTTCTTCATAAATAGTAAATACACTGTGGAGTAATTGAAAATCTTTGACTCAATATTCCCTCTTCAGTCCTCACCATCCACTGGTAATTTTTGAATTGCCACATGATTTTTACTGATGTGATTCCTCCTTCTATGCCTGTTTTCTGCAGAAAAGAGGACACTCCCGTCCCTTCTGCTGCAAGAGTCAACCCCTCACCTGCTAACCATGTTAATTCATTAGTCATGCGAGGAAACACTTGTCCTTATTTTACTGAAGGAGATAAAAGCCATTAGTCTCACTTTCTCATGATTTGTCTCAGGTTCCAACAGTAGCACAGCTTCAGTCTGATCCCTGTACCCTGACGGCGGGTGCCCATTAAGTGTGAGTATTTCATTACCACTTGGAGCCGTGTGTTCAAGAATTGATTTCTATTTTCTCACCAGACCCAAAATAGGTCCTGTCTCTGAGGTTCCTTTGGCGGAAAACAAAATCTTGAACCTGAGATCAAGGCTTTGAGGTTGGCTTATTTCTACTGGGGTGTAATGGCTTCTAGGCATTAATATGCTGATAAATCTAGCCAATAGAATGAATAGTCATACACAGAAACAGACATTCAGCTAGGTTTATACACATGCAAGATCACTCATTATTACTAGCTATTGAAAACTGCAGTCATCCCAGTGTCTCCAATTCCAAGCAAACATGATAAATTTCATGCAGAACCCCACTTATCCTTACTTGTCATTCCTTTTCTGACAAGTGGGGAGTCTGGGTCCCCTGATCAGCAATGTACTAGTTGCTTAATCTTAAAATATGTGGGTAGGAAGTCTAAGAATTCGCCGTCCATGCCTCTACCAAGAAAAGTGCAGGGAGTCTTATGGTTAAACATAGTGTAATTGTAATACAATTCTAATTGTAATATAGTTGCTACCTCATGCATTGTATGATGTATGATGTCTTAGAAAGCTTTAAATTCTTTTAGGGAAGAAGTAATTTCTTATATAATTTTTATCCCCCAAATCTAGAGTCAGAATAATCAAGTGAATTTGTAGACTAAAGAAAGGTTTTATGGCAAGTTCCTTGGTGATGGTCTTCATTTGGTTAGACTTCTGAGCCTTGCACTGAAAAGAATACAATCACAGAATATGCTAAGTGGTCAAGATGAAACTTGGTGAACTAGTATTTTCCATTTACTCATCAGCACCTACATGTGTGCTGTCTCCACATTGGTGTGTGTGTGTTTACATATATTTTACATTATTTTCCATTTTTGTGCAGTGTATATTTCTCATTGCAATGAAATTCCCATCACCAGCTCACCCGTGCACCGTCACCACAGTCCCTTGTGCTCTTCCCACCCATTTTGTTCCCTCTCCCTCCCTTTCCCTAGGGAATGTCTTAGATTTATAGTTGTTGATTTTGATTTTTAGTTTATTGTAAATACTTTTTTCCCTTAGTCCCTTATTTGTTTCCTCTACATTCCTCCTATAAATGAAACCATCTGATATTTTTTTTTTCCTTTTCTTTCCGCCTTGTTTTTATAAACCCTACTTATAGCTCTAAGATGGTTTAAACTCTAATCAGAGCTGGGGTACAGGCCAGAGGTGCAGGGGTGAGAGGAGTCACCAGAGACAGAGTGGGGAGCAGAACAGGCAGATCGACTGAAATACATTGCGGAGGGGAGCAGCAGGGAGACAGGTGAGGTCTGCTGCATCATGTGGGTCCCCTCCCTGGCTGGGGATCAAACTTGTGCTCCAATAGCTGCAGATAGCTTCATAGTGCTGAGACTAAAATCCTTGGCCACCAGAGAGGCCCCAGCATTTGATTCTTTATCTCACATGTGTTAACACTGTACTGCAGCTAAAATCTACAATTTAGTATTCTCTCCAATCTCTGTTGAAAAGTTGACCTCTTTATTTATTTGTGATTATATGTTGACATCCAAATTAAACAAAGTAGTGCTGTCCCTGATGCTGGAGAATAGTAGATTGAATGTGGTCGCCAATACCTGTTACACAACCTCCGTCAGGATTGCCATTTAACAATCAGATATCAAAGGGGAAACGTAAGTCTGTATTTTTGTGGATAATTTAAAGTTGTTTCACCTTTTATTGATCATTGCCAACTTAGTTTCAGTTATCAAGATCAAATCATACACTGAGCTAGCAAATATTATCCTGAAGCTATACTTGAAAGGATAATTTAAGTTGGGTAATCAGAGCAGCCACTCAGGAGCCACAGGAATCTAGAAAAGGTCATTATTGTTTAGTGTAGGACCGGACACCACTTAAAGGAAATTGACAGAAGACATGGACATGCCAGATGTTAACAGGCTAAGTAAAACCACAGACTACACATTAAAAATGGTGTAAATTCAGATATAAGAACCAGAGCAAAATAGAACCCTTTCTAAATGCCCCATGTTTTTAAAAATTAACTCACCACAAAGGTAATTGTTCTCCCCATTCTTTTGTTCTGCTCCTAGTTTCATTCATACTTCATGCAATTTTTCTGCTGTTGACAGCCACTCTCTCTCCATCTTTAATTTCTCGCCATGGGACTCAGTCCTCAGAGCATAAAACTCTTCTTAAAATTTCCCCATATTGAAAGAGGGGAGAGCTTTGTTTTTAATGCCCTCATTTCTCTGGGTGGTCCCAGTTTAGAAAGTACCTGAATCTCCAAGATGAGATAAAAGGCCCCTTTGGGTGCAGAGGGGGTTATAACATTCCAAGAGACAGTGTTGTGGTAGGTTACACCTGAAGCTCCAGAATTATACCTGGTACAGAGCTATGGTGCTCTTGGTGCTTTCATGTTCTCATCTTAAAAAAAAGACCTATGTTATTGCTATCATGGAAATAACACCTAAGTTATCACTATTGTGTTGACTTTATCCCACGGTATAGTTAAAAAGTTTATATTTTAGGGGCCTCCCTAGTGGCACCAGGGGTTAAGTCTCAGTACTTTGAAGCTATTCGCAGCCACTGCAGCATGAGTCCTATCCCCAGCCAGGGGGGTGACCCGCATGGCGCAGCAGACCTCTCCTGCCTCCCCGCTGCTCCCCTCAGCAAGTGTGTTTCAGTCGATCTGCATGTTCTGCTCCCCGCTCTGTCTCTGGTGACTTCTCTCACCTCCCATGCCTCTGGCCGTGTACCCCAGCTCTTGTATTAATAAATAAATCTTTTTTAAAAAATTATATTGTATATGCACCTTTAGATGAAAGATCTTTCAGAGGACATCTCTTCACCATATTCACTGTATATTCATAAATGAACAAGGATTCTGGTACACAGAAGCTCGATAAATATTTTTGGAATAAATTATTTTATGATTTGCAGTGACCACTCAGGAGTGAAATTGGGTACTTGTATCCATGTATTATGGGAGATCACATATGTCTAGTGGGTTTATTCTTTTCTCAAAATGGCACATTACTGTGTTTACATAGTAACAAGATTTATGGGTGTGGGAATGGAGGGATGGAGCTCATGGTGAGAAGTATTGTTTAAAACTGCCTTGGAGTAACATTAAAAATTACTCTGTAATGTCATAGTTAAAATACACCATCTCAATTATTGATGCCTTTTCATTTGTGTTACATGAAATATCTCTGAGCTATCATTTTAGATTTTATGCTTTATGTGTTATAAAATGATACCCACACCAATGATGCATATCAGTCTTTCATTTTTATTTTAAAGAGATCATTAACCTAGGTGAAAATACCCACATAACTAACCTGGGATTTACTTCAGTGATGTCTTTGACAGCCCCTACGATGAATGGGTTGAGTGGATTGATGTTCTGTCTAAGAGCACCTGCTTTGTGAGCAAGATACAGGGCTTTTAGAATTCTTAAATATTTTGAGAAACCAAATACCTGCTTTCCTTGCCATTTTAAATCATGAATTCTGAACTCTAATTTCTTACCAATATGTGCTTGGAGTAGTCACCATACAACAGAGATGAATAGTCAAAGCGCATTAACTCCACCGAAAAGTAAAATCTAGTGTGCTTCCCTAGAATTCAGTCTCTCAAAAAGTGCATTGGACATAAACACTTGTTTTCTAGCTGCATGACTGTGGGATAAGTTCGTCTCCTTTCGTGCCTGCCTTCCTCATGGTCAAATAGGCATCATGTTGTTAAATATGGTTCACGTTGTGAAATGTTTCTCGTTGTCATCAACGCGCTAAGGGGCATATATGCATTAGAACTAGACATGTAAGTGCTCAATATGCGTAGTATGTTACAATAAACTTCAATCGGCCCAGCTGATACTGAATTATTCTCCTTGGGCTACTTCTACGAAGTCCGAATGTTGTTCTCCATTAAGATCAGTAACTGTAACTCACATTGTCACACCCAAGGCTTCAAGTACTTTTTTTTATTATTTATATATATTTTTACATCGTTGTTCATTTTTGTGCGATGTTTGATTTCTCCTCTGAGGTGTTGTTCCCATAATATTCCCACCACCAATATACCCGTGAACCATCACCATAGACTATTTTTTTTAAGATTTTATTTATGCACACAAATGCTGGGGTACAGGCCAGAGGTGTGGGGTGGTGCTGAGAGGACTTACCAGAGACAGAGTGGGGAACAGAGCAGGCAGATCCACTGAAGCACACTGCTAAGGGGAGCAGTGGGGAGACAGGAGAGGTCTGCTGTGCCCTGTGGGTCCCCTCCCTGGCCTGGGATTGAACTCACGCTGCAGTGCTGCAGATGCTTCACAGTGGGTGCTCTATGTTCTTCACAACCAGGGAGGCCCCCTCACCATAGACTCTTGTGCTCTTCCCTCCTGTTTTGACCCCTCTCCCTCCTCCTCCCCCAATGAATGGCTATGATTTATAGATTTACAGTTTGCCTGCTGGTTTTGTCTTGCCCCCCTCATTCCTTGTATGGTTTCCCTATGTTCCTCAATATTTTTCTTTTTCCTTCTGACTTATTTCACGGAGCATAATCTGCCTAAAGTACTTGTTTCCCACCTTGTAACTTTGTAGGCTGAAAGGAAGGCAGCACGTTCCTGGTGCTAGTGAGAAGCAAGGACTGGTCAAAACCGTGTGCCCCTCATCTTCTGAGACCCACCCCAGTTCTGGAGCTTTGGGAGAACCATTTCTAGGCTATTTCAACAAACAAAAACAGTTGAAATAAAATCTTGTGCCTTGTGGAAATTTCCTTAAGATACCCCGTACGAGGTTTTTATGACTTTCACCAGCAGATGGTCAAATTCTCAGAAACTTGGAGAGTTTATCAGCTGGTATTTGTCAGTGCATTTTTGTGAAAAGGAGCAGCCCCTCTGAGCAGTTTCATATCTGTGTCAGGGTGAGAGGGAAGAGGTGTCAGATGCTGTAAGGGAAGAGGCACCCCTGACCTGCCCCAGGCCACTAGGAAACCTTGCTCTGCTCCCGGGACAGGCCGGCCTGCTTCTGACCCTGGGCTTAGCACTGCCCTTTCCGAGGGTCTTGGAGGCAGCAGAAGCTGTCAGGTCAGTGCACCCACAGACTGGGGAGGTGGCCCCAGCCCACCCACAACGCAGATCGCAGTTTAAACCTCCGCTCTTGGAGGCAGGACAGCAGCCAGCACCAGGCAATTAAAACAAAGACACATCCCTAGACCCCCGCAGAATCAAGGCCAAAATGAGCCTGCGGGGAGATTTTCATAATCTGGACACAGGCTTCCCATGAAAAGAAGGAAAAAAATCACTTTCTTAAAGCTCAGTGCAGAAAAATGCATTTACATAAGGAAATTAATAAAACAAAGTCAGCAGTCAGCATGTGCAAAACAACAAGACAATTACCATAAGAATAAGAATAGGAAACAGGAGGGCTGCAGCTTAATGCTCATTAGAGTAAGAAGCCTGGAGACTGGGGCAGGGAAGTTCTGCCTTCAAGCAGGGAAGCCTTCTCCTCTCGGGGATCCTGTCCTGTGAAAATAGGAGCAGGAACAGGGCAAGTTTTTAGAGCCCAAAGGTCATTTCTCTTCCCTGAGCTGGGGTGAGGGGTGTGTGTGTGTGCTGTGTAGCGAGCACTGGACTTGCTGCAGGTTGACCTCGGGGACGCAAGTTGCAGTGGCCTCTGCTTTACGCAGGGAGCACCGGATCTGGACTATGTAGCCCAGGTCCACACGCTGAATGCTGGGCAGGGCTTACGGAAGCAGAGTGATGTGAGGTCACCAAGCCTTCCTGGTCCAGAGCAGCCTGGCTTTCTCTGCTCCGCACAGGAGCAGGTGCCAAACAAGCACGAGAACAAAGTCAGTATGCCCGGAATGTAAAAATTAAAGACACTGGGCAAAATAAAACATTAAGTGCAGATGAAGTTCAAGAATACAGCATGTTACAATTAAAAGTCATAGCCTCAGAAAAAATTTAACTGGTAAAAATGATTGAACCACACTTGTTCAGAAAACAATGTCAGAGGACCGATGGAAAGACAGACTTGGAGAAACCACCTAAAATACTTATATTGAGAATCTTGGGGAAAGCTGATCGCAGTCCAGGATTTGTGCATTATACATTCTGGCGAGTGGTAGTAAAACATCTTGTTATGACAGAGCCCACATATTGTGACAGTTTTCTGAGGGGAAAGAGAAGCAGAGAAACGTATGCTTTTCTTTTTTTTTTCTTTTAATTTGTGCAAAGGTAGGTTGGAANGGGGGTGGGGGGGAGGGGGGGGAGGTAATTAGCACATCCCCGAGCATGACCTATTGGACTTTCAGGCATGGAGCAGACTTACCTAATTAAAAAGATTGCCATGGTTTCTTTTATGCGACCCCAAATCATACAATTCAAGGTGAAGATCCAGCGGGCAAGATATAATTAGAAGTGTGTACATTGTGGGGCGAGGAATGGGTGATGAATAATAAGCAGAGCGGAAAAGATGAGGGCTGGGAAACAAGTAAATAGCAAAACATGAATATTAAAGAAAAAAAAAAAGAGAGAGAGAGGATGACCGAGAATTTTCTTCAGTCAGGTAAGATCATCACTTTGAAAGTGAGAACTATAAACAAGGAATAATAAACTCAAGGTCTCCTGTTTTCAGAGGCAGCACTAATTTAGAGAAAAGATTTCTCTCCTCACTTAGTGTTGGTTTTCTTTTTTCATAAAAGCCTAACTTAATGTTTTATTTTAAATACAACTATTTCACTGTCAAAACAAAGGTGTGGGAGCTAAGATAAACAGAAAGCAGGGGGGTTGCACCATCTCAGTCGGCTCAGGTACTAGGAATATTGGGGTGATTCCTGCAGGCTGTGCGGTAGGTGCACAGCTTCAGGGCCTGGGGGTGGGCAGCCTCCATCATGAAGCAGAGAGCTACAATGTCATCACATATGGATGACTTACAGGCAACTGGAAAAATCTCCAGTTACAAAGCTGTTAGCCCAGCCCACACCCAGATGCCAGGGTTCTGCAGACTATCCATGAGAAGGTCGATATTACGTTTTGTTAGTACGATTCATGTAAGTTGACTCTCCAAGATACATATTTAATTTCCCTACTTCACACTCGTCGCCGGCTTCGGGGACGCCACGGTATTGGATGCCCGGTGGTGACATAGATGATAGTGATCCTTGCGCCACGGACGTTCCATGGCTGAATCAAAGCGATGAGTGATACCTGCCCTTTGCGCATGGTGGGGGGAGTGGTGCAGAGACAGGTGGCAGGTGATAGGCGTGAATACTGGGCCTGATGCTAAAGAGAGCACATCTGGTCCGATGACGCAGTTAGCTGTTTTTCGGCCCCCCTAATGCCCCCATTAGGCTAAGCACCTCCCCGAGTAGCTGATGAGTCAGCTCTCTCTCCAGACAACGCTTTCCAAGCGTCCCTAGTGAGGCAGACCTGCTTTATGGAATAGTGCAGTGAAAACGCAGGCGCAGTAGAGGTAGCACGTTCCCCACTCTGCTTCTCGCCTGCCCGACAGTTTGCAGGCTCTCGGCCGCCGCTGGAGAGAGAAATGCAGCGTCCTGTCCTCGAGGGCTCTGTGGATACGAAATGGAAAATGTCCCTTTTTCTCTCCCATTCCCTAAACCGGTAGGTCTTTTCAGTTCGGCGGCACCTTCTCCATCTACCCGTCAATGTGCTTTTGGCAGCGCGCTCATCAGTGTTTACTGCTCAAGTGAGAATCCGCAGAGGCTCCTTCCTCGGGCTGCATTCGTTTGATGATGTGATATCAGAGGCACGTTTGGGACAGGGGCGCCTGCATTTCGAACTGCAGTTGCTTCGGCAGTCGTGCGTTATTTTTATCTTGCAAAATGTTTTCTTAAAATCCCATCACTCAGCCCATCCCTTAACAAATAAGTGGGATGAAGTGAGTATCACCCCCTCCTTCCCGAAAGTCCTTATGGAGAGGTGCACAGAGCTTACACTCTCAGATTACAGGTGCAAGTTTCAGCCGCTGGCGAAAGTGGTGAAACTTAAATATTTTATTGAAAAACAGTCATAAGACAAGTGACGTGATCTGATCTGTACTCTGGCTCCCAAGTCTCTGTGAAACAGCTCCTTCTTGTTACCGCTTGGTACCTCCCACTTTCTGATAGTGTAAGAAGCCTCAGCCTCATCTTGTCTAGTCCATGCCCCAGCCCTAGAATTAGCCACTTCTTCAAGGAGCCCTGATTTCCTTTTATTGGAAAATAGTACCAGCAACCCAGACACTAGGTTTGCTGTGAGGTACTGTCGTTGCTTCTTGTGCTTTTATTTTTCCTCCTCCTTTTTTTATTTCTTTATATGACATCAAATGTAATCCCCATGGAGTTCCCACCACCATCTCACCAGTGCACCATCACCTCAGTTCCTTGTGCTCTTCCTGCCCTCATTCCAGTCCCTCTCCTTCCCCCACCCCCACAAAATGTCTCTGATTTGTTGTTGTCTGTCTGTTTTTTGGTTTTTTTTTTTAATTATTGTTATTCTTTTCCCTTATCCCTTATTTGGTTCCCTCATGTTCCTCCTAAAAGTGAAACCATCCAATAATTTTCTTTTTCCTTTTGATTTATTTCACTGTGCATAATCCCTTCTGGCTCCATTCATGATGCTACAAATGCCCAAAAATAGATAACTGGATCAAGAAGATACGGAATACTATTCAGCAATCAAAAAAGATAAACGAATGCTTCCTAGTGCTTTTTTTTTTAAAGATTTATTTATTTATGCATAGAAGCACTGGGGTACAGGCCAGAGGTGTGTGTGGGGGTGAGAGGATTCACCACAGAGAGCAGGGAGCAGAACAGGCAGATCAACTGAAACACACTGCTGAGGGGAGCAGCGGACACAGCAGGAGAGGTCTGCTGGGCCATGTGGGTCCCCTCCCTGGCAGGCAGCAGGGATCGAACTCGTGCTGCAGTGGCTGCAGTTTGCTTCATAGTGTGTTGCTTAACCCACTGCGCCGCCAGGGAGGCCTGCTTCCTAGTGCTTTTAAAGAAAAAAGCTCTGTGGCAGAAACAAGTCTCCTAACCCCAGAGGCACGAGAGAAATACTCA
Source organism: Galemys pyrenaicus (assembly GCA_019455555.1). Classification (NCBI taxonomy): domain Eukaryota; kingdom Metazoa; phylum Chordata; class Mammalia; order Eulipotyphla; family Talpidae; genus Galemys; species Galemys pyrenaicus. The sequence continues at coordinate 4,249,297 of JAGFMF010012294.1, forward strand.
TTTCCTTACTTACCCATCCGGAAGTACATTAAACTCAACACCAGGTTGCACTAATGTCTTCGACTCCAAGGAAGTAGATGGGCTTTTTCTACCTTTTTCTTGCCGAACCAGTCCCTTCTCTTTCCCCCGGTGGGAATGTTTCATGGTGACTCTTTTAGATTTCCCATGTAGACATGTTCAATAAAGGCCATCTGCAAATGAATAGGTTTCTCTAAAATTGTATATTATTTTCATGCTTTATTACCTCAGTCAGCACTTCCAGTAAGATTTTTAATGGAAATGGCAAGAGACCACCTTGCTGAGATCTTAGGAGGGAAGCTGTAGTCTTTCACCATGAGTTGCGTTAGCTGGCAACGCTTGTACGTGGCTTTTAAGTCAAAGAAACCCCCTTCAGTTCCTAGTGGTCTGAGAGTTTTATAAAAAGTGGCTATTGAATTTTGTCAATGTTTCTCTTGCATCTAATGCTAGTCATATTTAGTACCATGCTGTGTTGAATTACATGGATTTATTTTTTAGTCAATTCACATTCAGTGGGTAAAACCCATTTTGTTGGGATGTATTACTGTTTTTACATATTTCATGTTAAGATTTTTGTAGTCTAGTTTATGAGTTGTTAATCTAAAATTAAATTTTCTTTTGATGTCTTTGAAATAGAAAATTGGTTCTACTATTTCAAATGTTTGGTAGGACTAACTAATGAAAGTATTTGGATTTGAAAATGCCTTTATTGGAAAGTTTGTAAATGAAAATTATGTACATTCTGTGTGTGTGGTTGTTTAATCTGAGAAAGTGTTCATTTCTCCTTTGCCCCTGGAGAATATCTCTGTCTAGAGAGAAGTATCTGAGAGGGTTAATCATGGCATTTTATTGAGTCTTCGTTCAGGTTACAGGGGAATGTTCTTTTTCTATGAATGCCTGAAGAGGTTCTGGAAGTAAAGCCTATGGAAAAATGTGGGTCCCTCCATACACATGCTGTGATGGAATGAATTACCAGTGTTTCTTTCTACATTTTGTCACATATATATTACATATAGACATATTATGACTAAATATGTCATATTTAAGTCTTCATCTGAGTTCCTTCTGCTTTGCTATTAGGTGAGGTCGTTGACGATGTTACCCAGATTGTTAACACCTTCGCTGATTTTTTTCCCCTTGTTCTGTCAGTTATTCAGAGAGGGGTGTTGGCATCTCTGATCTTGGGTGTTTCTATTTTTCACTCCTTCAACTCTTTGCCTACTATATTTTGAATGTCCTTTTAAAGTTTACACTACTGTAAGATTTTTGTTCCATACATAATTGACTCATTTTTATTATACACTGTCCCTCTTTATCCCTGATGATTTTCCTTGCTCTGAAATCGACTGTCTGGAATTGCTATTACTGTGCCAGTGTATTTGGACTGGTTTGGAGTGGTTTTACTTGCCACATTAACTTATAACCATGTAATCCTTGGATATTGAATGTGTGTTTTTCACACAGACTATAAATGGTCTTTTTTTAGCTTCCAATTTGACTCTTTCTCTTTTTTAACTCTTTAGAACATTTACATTTAAAATGATGATTGATAAAAGTTGACTGAAAATCTACCATCTTACCAACTGTTTTCTCTGTGTACATCGCTTTTCCTCTTCTGCTCTTTCCTAAGTGAGTTTTTTGGGGTTCCATTTACTCTCTTCTGTTTATATCTTTTTGAAACTTTTAAGATAATTGTTTTATATATATATACACACATCTATGACATATTTATAAGTATTACTATATAATACTATTATACGCACACATACCTTTTTTATTAACCTGAGAGCCTCCTTTCCCAAGTGTACGCCTTGTCATGTGGAGTGAAATGACTGCAATGCTGGAGTCCCATCTTTTCCTTCCATGTCTTCTGCCATAGTTGTCAAATATTTTACCTTATTTATGTTCAGAGTGTGGTGATGCTGAAAGGTTCTTGTCTCCCTCTTCTTTGAGGGAATAACCATTTCAATGCAATGCCACAGAATGAAGAAAATTTGTTTTTCCTGGTGGTTTTTTCCTTGGAAGGGTGGGAGAAACTTAATTTCAGTGCCCTGTGTTTTTAATCCGAGACTGGAATGGAGGTCTCATTTTACATCTGAAATCAGAGTCGGAGTGCTTTCTTACATCTAGGTTTGATTGCCACCGACCCTTGTCTCACTGATTGTGAATTTTTTCCCCTTCTCTAAAATTCCGATTAGCTGTTTTGAATCTCCTCTTGGATATTCCAAAGATCTCACAGGTGCAATATACTTCAAAATAGAAGTCAGTGTGTCCCCCATGACTCTTAAAATTCTGTTGATGGTGTCCCCAAAAGCCCGACCTGAACGCCCCTGGATCTCTCCACGTATGTGCTGTTTCATGTCCTCCTCCAGCCAGTGCTCCCAACACTTACCTTTTGGCTCAAAATTCATTGTTGCTCCTGTTATGGGATATTTTCCTCTCACACTTGGCTATATTTTAAACTTTTCCATCCTTTAGATTAAAAAGTAAAGTTACCAATTTTTTTCTTGAAATACAAATCTTTTCCTGCCATCTGTCCATCACCTCAGAGCTTTGGCAAGTGCTATTTCCCTTGCATAAAACACAAACGTTTTCCCATAGAACTTTCTTACCCAACAATCCCCTAACTGGTTCCTAACCAGCCTCTTTCCCCTGACTCTCTCTCCTCCAGTAATGCTGCACAGAGCCCGGGGGACTCATTCGGGCTACTGGAGTCGGGGGGGGGCATGAGTGGCCACACCCCACTCTCTGTCTGGGGTGTTGCGTGCCTTCAGCCCTGCCTGTGTGTAGGTCTTTTCCCCACAGGAAGTTCCTTCGGGTGAATAGGCTTTGGGGCATGTCTCCGTCCACACTTGAGTTGCTGTGTTTTCTTTTCATGTGAAGTTGGACTGAATAGACAGTCATGAAACGGTTGCAACTCCTCTTTCCAGCATCACTTTTGCAAAGACGAGGACTGGGCCTCGCGTGTCAGGATTGCAGGTGGTCACTGAATGTACTGACTCGAGGGCTTTTGTAGTTTGAGCTCTCTGAATGTTTACGTATTGTAGTGCACAAAGGATGGCTCCTCCTGGCCATGGAAGATCACTGTTTCGTGCTTCCTCAACACGGATGTGATGGAGACCCGGCCTGAGACGAGGGCATCGGAGCTGCAGGGGCCCCGGGTTGCTCTGTCCTGCCCTGCCACCTCACTGTGCCCTCTGCAGAGTCCAGCTCCGGTGAACAGGGTTGAGGAGAGGCACAGAGTGAACCAGGAAACAAAGAAATGACAGCCGCAAGGTAGTTTAAGTGGGGCCTCCCTGGTGGCACAGGGCATTGAGCGCCGCACTGTGAAGCATCTGCAGCACTGCAGCGTGAGTTCAATCCCCGGCCAGGGAGGGGACCCACAGGGCACAGCAGACCTCTCCTGCCTCCCCGCTGCTCCCCTCAGCAGTGTGTTTCAGTCCGTCTGCCTGTTCTGCTCCCCATTCTGTCTCTGGTGACTCCTCTCACCTACCCCCCTCCACCTCTGGCCTGTACCTCAGCTCCTGTATGCATAAATAAATAAAATCTTTTAAAAAATAATTTAAGTGGGCCCCAGGAAACAAAGCCTCTCATTTTGGGGCTCAAGTGTCCCAAGTATCAGACACAGCTCATTTTTTAAAATTATTATTTATTTACATATATTTGACATCAATTGTAATCCCCATGGAATCCCCATCACCGTAACACCAGTCAGTGCACCATCACCTCAGTCCCCTGTGCTCCCGTCTGCCCTCAACTCTCCCCCTCTTCCCTCCCACCAAGTGTCCCCAATTTGTCCTTGTCTTTTCATTTTTGTTTTTTTTTGTCTTTCTTGTTGTTGTTATTATTATTGTTCTTATTCCTTTCCTTGATCCTTATTTGGTTCCCTTACATTCCTCCTAGGGGAGGAACCATCTGGTATTTTTCTTTTGCCTTCTGA
>JAGFMF010012294.1:4253304-4267475 GCA_019455555.1 Galemys pyrenaicus
TCCCTTCCAGTAACCGCCCCCCCCCCCCCGTTTATTCTTTTATCCCTTAGTGTTCTGCATTACTCAGGACACGTTCACGCCAGAGTTCTGCCCTCTCAGGCTGCGCCGTCTCCCTTCTCATCTAGCTGACTCCCGGGCCTTGGCCTCACTGGCACAAGAAAGATTATCCTGGTCTGTGCAGGGGCCGGTCTTCCAGCCCACGCTGGTCAGTCTTTCAGCCATGACCATCTTCCAGCCGGGACCCGGATACTTCCCTTGTCCCGGCTCCATGCCTTAGGGGTCTCCGGCAGCCGCCCAAGCCAGTCACTGTGGCGTCCTGGCTGCTGTCTCCGGGAGCCGTCGGGCCAGACTGGATCCAGGTGGCGGCCCACAGCGCAGGTCTTCGGGGCCTTGGGGAAGAGCGGTGGTTCTGCCGCTTATTCTTCGTAGATTTCACATCTATTTAATTTTCTTCTCAGCCTCACACTGTGTCATTAAAGAAACCTGAACAACCTACTTAGATTTCAATTGCAAAACGGGCTCTGGCTTGTGAAATAAGCTCCTGACATGGCACGATGCCTTTGAAACGATGTCAATTTAGAGAGCGGAGGAGACGTCCACAGGGAGCCGCGCAGCAGCCCAGGAGGTCCGCCGTGGGGGTGCTTCCTGGGGGCGTCTGCCTCCTCTGCTCTGCATGCCAGGCTCGGCATGCCAGAGCAGAGCCAGTGTGCGGTCACCTGTCTGTCCCACTTAGGGCCCACCTCAGCACCGCGTGTGGATGCAAGAATACACTGCTCAGCCCACTGGCCTCTCTGCTTCCTTCCCGAATGTTCTACCTGTACATAAGCAACACGCACCTGCTGTCTGTCAGGTGATAGGAAAAATACAATCAGAAAGGACACGTGTTGAAAGATTACCTCCAAAGTATCACAAGCATCCTATCTTAAAATCAGTTCTGTACATAGGTGTCCTCCACGGTCTTAAAAAAAAATAACACCCACCTGACGGGTTCATTTGCCAGATGGTGCTCTATTATCTAATACTTGAAGACGGGAATAATGAACCTCATTTCTGATTCAGGCCCCTGAGTCACTATTTTAAAATCTCTGGTGCAGTTCATTTCATACCTGGACTGCGAGCTTGTGATAGATTCCTTAGGTCCTAGTCACCATGGCAACAAGTCATTATTTCTAGAAGTAATTTGACACATCTCAAGATTTGGGTCCTTCTGCATTCTTAGATGGTGCTACAAAGAACAAGCGTTAGTTAACTTTAGAGAGATTTCTAGGAGAGACAGCAAGAGAAAGCCACAACATTTTCCTTTAAAACTGCTAGCCTGGAGGAAGGGTAATTGAGATTTTTAAGGAAAAGTAGTCTGTTGGGAAATAAATCATACCGACACCGCATTTATTTTTTTAATAATCTTACAGGCTTTGTGGAAAGATACATACGTGATTAGTTATTTTTTCAATTAAAACTAGATGCAATAAAGTGTAAACTACAAACCCATTTAAAGGGTCCTATCATATTGATAATGACAAATCCCATTACAGGTCTTTTATTATGTGACAAACCAGTTGTGGCGGTTTTTATTCTTGTATTGTTTATTGAGATAATGTCGGTTTGCAACACTGCAGATGAGTTAGGGGACAGGCTCTTCAGATCCGCCCCACCCCCCCTTCCACAAGGCCCCTACATCCTCCTGTCTAGCCCTCTGTGATCCCTCCCCAGTCGACCATCCAGACCCTCCCACTATATAGGAGTCCCATTCTACAGTCACATCTCCAGGCTTTGTTTTGGTTTTGTCTGTTCCTTTGCTTTGTTTCTTTAAAAAAAAAAATGAGGTGATTTTTAGCTTCCAACACTCTCTGTGGTTCAGCTGTAGAGAGCCCCACCTCTTCAGAGGGCTTGTGGCATCTCCCCCACATCTGAGGATCTACTTGAAAGGCTGAGGGCCAGAAGAGGGTCAGAGTGTGTGGTGCATGGGGCACAGTCGGGCTGATGCTGGCATGTCCTGAAAACTTCTAGTTATCAAGACACAGGAATGTCTACCATGCCCTTAAGCTTCAGGAAGTAAAGTCTTCATAATCGCATGTCTAGAGAAGTTCATTTGCTAGTGCGCCGCGGTTAAGGCGGTGTACCACGTCTCTTTTCCATAGTAAGTTGAATTTTATCTACAAAGGTCACCTCTACCATAGAATTGCTTACATCTGGACTCAGTAAACTGAATTTTTGATAATGAAAGACTAGAAACTTGATAGTGTTCCTCTTGCTTCAGAGATTTGTATTCTCACCTTGGAGATGGTTAGCCCTTCACGTGCTCTGATTACTCACATTGTCACATGATTCTGAGGTTCTGGAGCTCTGGGAAGGTAGTTTCTGCTGATTAGATGGAGAAACAGGGTTTCTGCTGATTAGATGGAGAAACAGGGAAAGGTTAAGGGGCATGTCTGAGTTGGTACTTTAGGGCAGAGCTGGTGAGCAGGCATCAAGACTGATGGTGAAAAGCAGGCCTCAACAGGGCCGGGCCACAAAGAAGAGGACCTCGGCCTCAGAGGTGTCACTGCTGGAACAATTTTGGCCTATGAATAATTTATCAAGTGCCATCACCACTGAGTACATAGGATCAGTATAAGACTTTCAAAAGTATGCATGACCTAAGTTATATTTTTAGATTTCAACAGAGAAATTATTTTATTAACCTAACAAGTCCACAGATCTTCTTGGTAATGGATGTGAAGTTATTTTCATGGTACATTGTCAGCCTTGTGAGGCCAGTGCCAATTCAGCATCCATTTTTATATTCTTCCTGTGTTGGGCACATAGCAGAGGTTTGGTGACTTAGGAACTAGAAAATTTGTCAAATTTCTGTCATCTTCTAGGTTATAAAATACATTGCAGTAACAAATGGAAAGGCACTTAGCCACAACACTGGACATACTTGTATGTATCCTTTCAAATTAAGTAATATTTTGGGGTCTTTCTGTGTCCCTGTTCTGCAAGCTGCTGTAGGGTAGGGGTGCTATTTATTCCTTGTATCATCAAAGACAGGCATACCACAATAATACTCTAAGTAGTTATGGACTTAAGGAACGCTTGAGCTTTTATTTTACATGGTTTGTAAAAGGAAGGAAATACTTGAAGTAGAAACCATTTGTCATCCGGTGTCACAATTCTCTATTTAAGTTGTCCATCAAGTACTTAATAAGGTGGAAAATAAATCAAGATGAAATAGAATATTATGAATCAAAAATTGATTAGTTAAGTTGTAAAATATCCTGGTTTATACTTACAAATTAAAGATTTTCTTATTAGCTCTTAAAAGAAAACATGTAAAATGTATACTTCAATAGAAATTTAAAAAAAACCACAATAGCATTAACAATGCTATTTTTCTTTACCAGACTCTTTTAAATCTATAACATCTCTGAAATTACTCTTGTCATTTTACTCTTTCAATTGTATTCTGTCATCTGCCTCTATTATGCGTCTGTCGCCCACCCACCCATTTGGTCACTTACCTATTCATAGTTAGGACACAGTTGTCCCTAATATCCTCGGCGTGGCTAGTGAAATTCACCATGTTCCAAACTCAGGAGAAATGCAGGTGATATTTCTAGATGTTTTTATATTTCCATATCCTTTGGAGAATATGTAGATTTTCACATGACCTTCTAATTGAAACTTGTATAATCATCTTTGGTTTCTCTTACCTTTAAATTACAAGTTGTGAAAATTTTTGTGTCACATCTACATTGAGATTGTAATAAGTAGGAGTGCATAGTAGTTAGAAGTAGTAGTCAAACCAGCAGGAAGTAGGAAAATGCTCGGAAACTTTAGTGGCATTGAAATGCATAAACTTTCCATGAAGAATAGATTTCATTTGCTTTCACTGTGGATATGTATGTATGTATATCATTATTATGAAGGAAAAGTTGTTCATAAAAATTCACCCTGTTAAAAAGTCTATCATGATGTGCAGTCAGAAAAATGGCAATTTAATGGAAAATAAGTAGAAATGTAAATTGTGATGTGAAAATATGAATCTGGAAGTAACAGGCATAAGTGTGCTTTCTGGCTAGTTAAAACCCATTTTAAGATACAGTAATAGGTAAAAAAGGTCAAAGCAAGGATTGATTGTGAAGAATAAAAATATTAATCCTGATTAGTACTCTCGTGTTTATAGTGGAATCTCAGGAGTAAAAGGCAAGAATCCATTTTATTTAGTCAACCTTCTACATCAAACTTAGACCACTTCCCTGTCTCTAGGTAAGAATCTCCTACCAAAGACAGCTTCTAGGAAGGCTACAGTTGGACAAGTAGTGGTGATCTTGCTGCATAATCATAGGTGGTTTTCAAGGATGCACAGCCAAAGCTTCTGTATTCTAATGAAGTGTCACCTCAATGAGGAGAAGGCAGAGAGAATCCACAGGGGAACAGGGAGGTGAGGGGCTGTGACAGGCTTCCCTGCCAATATTTGGAGTGAACTATAATTCACCAAAAGTAATGTTCATTTGCTTTTAAAAATGTAAAGCAACTGAGTGGAGCATTTCGAAAATCTGACCAAATGCTCTTCTAGTATGGATCTTTTTGTAATTTTTGAAGAGTGCCATACTCACTAAGCACTTCATTAAAATGATGCAACTTTTAAAAGGGCTTTGTTTTTCCATCTGTGCATGCTGGAGGCACTTGGAATACTGAATAACAGATGCCATGTGCAATCTTCATAGACGGAATCAACTCTTTATTATTATTGCTGCGAAGATGTATTTCTGTGTCCAAGAGCTCTACAATTAAGATTTTCCATATGTGAGACCAACTGAGCAGATCCTTTTATTCCATCATCTATTTTCTGTTAAGGTGTCAACAAAATTCATATCATCACAATCTGCTTAGTGTCCAGAGACAGTTCATGTGGGCTTGAATCTATGGGCACAGATCCTGAAGGGCATGACCAGGTCCAGGACATGCCACACAAGGGGGCCATAAAATCACACTCCCAGGTGGGTGTTGCTGATGAGTGACCTGTTATTTCCACAAGTTATTTTACTCCAATTATTCCTGATGGAAGCTCTTCCATAAAAATGAGCAAAGGCTTTCCAATGTGGCCGACACATTTATTGAGCAGAAGTAAGTCATCCTGGTTTAGGCCTGTCTTCATAGACACTCATCCTCTTGTGGTCACCAAGGCCTCCAGGATCACGGATCTGGGGGGCTGTTTGACCTTCAGCCAACAGCCTCTGGAATGCTGTGCATGTAGGGTGCAGGGTTTGGCTTCTGCCTCTTCTGCTGGCATGTGGCTCTTTCTGCAGACACATAGGTGGACGCTGTCCACACTCAGGGTGCTGAACACACGGCTGTCCGGGAACCGCAATGGCAGTTTGTTCTTTCCCCTGGAGAAGAGCCCTGTGCTTTATGAAGGGTAGGCTGGCCAGACATACTTGTTTCATGACTGCCACAGGCAGGGAGTGTCTACAGAGAGGACAAGGAACCCCATTGCAGATGGGAAGATCTGCTGAGTAACCCCTAGTTTCTGGTCTTGTCTAAGTGATTATGATAAGAGAAGATAACACCTGTCAAGATGTTTACTCAACAGTTATTGACCTGCTGAGCACCAAACACTGGTCAGATTCTGTTCCAGGCACTAAGAGCCAGAGACATACAAGACGGAAACATCTGTCCAGGTGGGTCACATGTCATCCAGAGGTGGCAGAAGACAAGGCAAACTGGAGATCTGGGTAGAGCCACAGACGTGTCTGGGAGGCATCACAGTCTGACCCCATTTTTGTTCCATTTGTGATTTTGTCTTCAGCAGAATACTATAGCTGGAGCTTCAGTCTCTTCTACAAAGAAGATGTGTGATCTCAAGGAAGAGTGCTCCCTGGCAGTCCTCCAGTAACTTGGGCATACTGTAAAGACAGATAGGAACATGGGGGGTGGGAGAGCTGGGCGTGGTGAAGTAAGGCAGATGCACAGTGACTTTCTGAAGTGTATCGCTGCACCTGCCCATCCATACACACCCTCCGTGCTGGCAGGTGCAAGCCATCCCTTCACCAGCCCTTAGCTCCTCAGCTGCCAGATTCTGCTCTCGGTCATAGAAAACTCAGAACGCCACATCTTCGTAGTAACTGTGAACAGTTAAACAAGGCAGTTCTGCTTCGCAGACCCAAGCAGCCTCTGGATTCACTCCTCCTTGACTGGTGTTTCTGTGGCTGACAACAGAAACAGCCCACTCCAGGCCTCTGGTGACGAGGGGAACATAAAATCAGTGACTTTCCCTTTTTTCTAGGTTTGACATCTGTCATTTGCAGCCATTTCTATAGCTGTTCTGGCATCCAGTTCTCTGAATTCCTTCTCTCTGTCTTCAAGACTGGTGGGCAGGGGAGAAAATAAGAGGTTGTTATGTTTTGTATAATCATCTTGGCAGGGTTGCTAACTTTATTTTTTGCCTCAACAAAAGTTTTATTTCCTGCTGTAGAAAGGATTGCCACAAGTAGATTAAACAGAGCACAGTAAGTGGCACCCACCTTGCAGGGGGGGTGCAAGCTCAATTGGACTCAGCTGTGTGAGATACTCCCTCACAGTAATGAAGTTGAGGCTCTACCTCTTGCCTAAGGCCTCCCTACTAAAATACCGTGTTGCCAGGAATGGTGAAGTGTGTGTCTGAAGCAAGCTCTGTTCTTGATTTGCCAGGTTAAGATCAGCAGGTCAGGTGCCTCCCTTGCGGCTCAAGGGGTTAAGTTGCAGCGCTATGAAGATATCTGCAGCCACCATGGCATAAGTTGATCCCCGGCCAGGGAGGGGACCCACATGGTGCAACAGACCTCTCCGTCTCCCTGCTGCTCTACTCAGCAGTGGATTTCAGTTGATCTGTCTATTCTGCTCCCCACTCTGTCTCTGATGAATCTGCTCAGCCCCCTTTTGGCCTGTACCCTGGTTCTTGTATGCATAAATAAATCTTTAAAAAAAATAGATAAGTGGGTAAGAAAGAGTCCTTAGAACATTACCCTTCAGGATCTGTAAGAAGTCCAGCTAGAAAATACTTTATCTTTTGTTTGAATTAACTGTCTCATAATATTGAGGAAAAGGATGACAAAAAGTTTACACTCTGCTGTACTGACATTACAACATTCATTTATTTATTTTAAAAAGTTTATTTACTTATGCATACAAGAACTGGGGTACAGATCAGAGGTGGGGCAAGGTGAGAGGATCCACCAGAGACAGAGTGGGGAACAGAACAATTGGATCCACTGAAACACACTGCTGAAGGGAGCAGCAGGCGAGGCAGGAGAGGTCTGCTGTGTATGTGGGTCCCCTCACTGGCCAGCGGCAGGGATCGAACTCGTGCTGCAGTGGCTGCGGTTTGCTTCACCATGCCTTGCATAGCCCATTGCGCCACCAGGGAGGCCCCGATATTACAGCATTTAACAGATGGACTCTCAACAATTGTTAGTTCACAAAACATGTCAAGCACAGGTGCAATGTTTTGCATCAGATCTCTGGGGCACATCCATCTTGTTGAGCTAAAAGTTAAATCCACTGACTCGCAGCTCCTGCCCAGTAATGGCTGGGCTGGCCCCAGCTCCCACTGCATCGCTCGATTCTGTATGGTATTTCCCATTCCCAGCACAAGTGGGACCATGTGGCATTGCTTACTTGCCGCTTGCCTCAGAACAGTGCCTGCAGGCGCTCGGTTCCAATCACAGAGCCACCTTCTTTTTGTCGGGTTGAGCCTAGCGCGGCACCTTGTCTTCTGTGCGGTCTGGTGCTGGTTCCAAGCCTGCGGCCTCCGGTCTGCCTCCCAGCCTCCCAGCAGCACTCACCTCTGTGATTCGGGTCGCAGTTGTTTTACCTAAACATGCTCAGGTGGGACCCGGAATCACTGGGTGGTTGTATTTCTGGATTTTGTGAGGCGCCTCTGTTGCTTCCACCAGTCTGAGCTGCAGTCTCTGTCCTCGAGGGATGTGTGGGCCCCACCGGACCCAGCGACCTGCAGGGCTGGGGAGGGACTGGACGCGCGTTCCTCAGCAGTGTGTGGGCTCGGGCCTGGGCTGAGAAGCTGAGAGCCGTGGAAATGCTCAGATTTCCTCAGGTGCTTGCTGGGGCAGGGACTCGAGGGCTGATGGGGTCTCCCCATGGGGTTACTCCAGTCTGGGGTCTCCTTCCCCATGCAGCAATCTCTCCTTTCCTTTCTAGATTCTCACAAAGGGAACTGGTCGGTGATTTTTTGCAGAATTGGTATCTTTTCGGGGGGAGGGAAGTCCGGGAGCTTTCGTGCCCCTCCTCCTTGCTGCCGTCACTGCTGTCTGAAGGCATTTTCCATCAGCCTCACAGCAGGTCAGCGGCAAAGCCAGTGACCTAAGGACCCGCGGACAGCACAGTCCCTAAAGCAGCGTGGCTGCCCGCGCCTGAGTCTGCTCTCCCTGTGCGTTGACTTCCCTGCAGGGCTAACGGGGTCGGCTCTTCTGTGGCATCAGTGACTTTTAACTCCTCACTAAGGAGGAGAACGCGCTTGCTGTCTCTTCACCGTTCTTAATGTGGGACTTGGATTTCACTTTTCTGAGGTCATTCTCTACCACTTGGGTCAATTATAGAAATATTTAAAATATTAAACATTTAGAGAATTTTTACTCAGCATGGAATTGTGTGAACTGAATGACGGTGCAAGTTTCCAAAAAGTCCAAATAAAAATGACTAGACACTGGCAGCTTGAAATCTAGCAAGGCTGAGAAACATCTCTGCTAATTGCTGCCATTGCAAATTAATAGAGGCCTTTTAAATCTCTCGACAGTGGTTATGCAACTTCCCACAGACAGAGAACTCCGGGCAGAGCACAGCAGATGCCATCATTAATATGCAGCTGCACATGCTTCAAAGTGCCGGGTTCTGTGGTCTTCCCTGCCTCATTATCTGTCTCATTGCCGGGATAGATCGATGTGTCTCCCATCCATGAAGCAATGGAGCTGTCCAGCTCAAACCTGCCTGATCCCTTTCGATTAAAATTCTAAGACATAAACATTCAACTGTGTTCTCTGAGGCTCCTTTCCATAAAACATACGGTTGAATTATTAGCAATTTGGAGGCTACAATTCTTGCCCTTTTTTATAGTTGCAGTACTTTAAGTTCTGAGTTGCCATGGACCTGTCCATTTATTATTTAATTTCAGCCATCACTGGACCAGCATTTTCAAGAAGAAACTAAGCATAGCATACATAATTTGTCTTACACGATAATTTAGAGTGGATTTCTTTTGACAGAACTTACTTACCTTTAAGTAGCCACTAAAATGCATGAATGATTTGTGTCTGTGTCAACAAGCATGCATGCAGGTGTGTATGTGTATGTGTATACACACCTGCACTTACACAAAGAGACACAGATACCTTGGACCAAGCTAAAGGCTGATATTCAGTGGGTATTTTCCCTGTTGCATGCTTAGATTTCCAGTGATCAGAGGAACTTGTGGGGACCCTGGAGGAGGTGACCTGGGAGCTGAGGACTTGACAGGACTTGAGGGCTTGGAGCTGAAGAATAGGAGGGTCCTACGTCAGGGCCAGCGGTGCCAGTTTGTATTAGGAAAAAAGAAAGCACATCCCTCCAGTCCGTCTTGTAATAGTGAAGCTGGAGAGGTGCATCTGGGACAAGTCAGACAGGGCCCAAGGGTGGGGCCAGCTCAGAGCTGACTACAGTTTAATAGGCTGACACTGACAGGTGCTGAGAGGAAACATGGGGCTGGATCTGACCCGCATTTTTAGAACACTCAAGGAGTTGTTCAGAAAAGGCATGATATAATCATCTATCTATAGATAGATGGATGGATGGATGTGTGTGTATATGTGTATGTATGTATAGCAACAGGGATTTGAATTAAGGTGGTTTATCTGTTGTTCAAATGTCTTGGAAAAAAGTACTGCCTGTGGGTGCAGAGCTGAGATCTGATAGTTTTCTGGAGCTTGTGTCTTTAGGTTTCAGTCATTGAATTGAGCTGGGAGGGATGCTTGAGAAACAAACCATTGAGAAAGATCCCACATTGTTCAGTTTAAGCAACAAGATGGATGATCCGATCAGTGACCAATATGTGAGTGTTTCTGGAAACTGCCACCTTAAAAAGCATGTTTATGAAACTTCCTTGGAGTGTGGGCATTTGTATAAAGGAAAATCACTAAGATCAAATTGGGAATGATGAATTGGTATTTTCAGAGCTGACTAAGTCCCCCCCCAAAAATTACTTGTGCTTATTTTTATTTTATAAAAACATATATTTAAATGTTATATATAAGGTATATATATACCTTACATATGTGTGTATATATACCTTTATATATGCATATGTACATCTATACAAGTGTGTATGTATGCCTGTATAAAAGGTATACATACCGTTTATATATAAAAACATATACTATATAAAGGTGTATGTATATAAAAGATATACCTTTTATATATGTATACTAAAGGTGTATATACCCCTTTATATAGGAAATCCTGTGGCTGCAACACAGTAAAGTTACAGAACAGTAAGACCAGTGGGAAAAAAAGATATCTCACGAAAGGCCAAATGGGCATCCTTGGCTGAACTAACACACTAAAAGCTGCTGGCAGGTGCCCTGAAGCGGTTCAGGAGATGAAACAAATGTTTTTCCATTGAAGAACATTTTCCTAAGGAGGAGGGTTAGAGGTCAGATGCTCTGGTCAGAGCTTAAAGGTCATTACTTGAGAAATTCAGCAAATATTCATGGAGGGCAGTGAGACCAGCGGAGCGCCCTGGGCTTGGCCTGCGGGTGTACTCGCTCCTCTCACTGCAGAAAGCTGCTCTCGGCCAGGTGGCCCTTGCTCTGCCAGGCTCCCCTCATCACCAGTTCTAGGTCACTGAGCTCGTCTCCAATCTCTGGAAACTGCCGTGGGCAGACGCTGTCGTCGTGGTCCATATTGAAAGACCTGCCCCCACCTTTCAAGGTGTCTGCCCTTTTGCGGACAAATAACAGTTCTTTCTCCTTGCATTAGGCCTCGAGGCCCCTAACGCCTCACCGTGAGATCACAAAGACTCTACCTTATCTTATTAGACCCTCCAGTGGGCTTCAGTTCAGTCTCCCAGTGCAAGTAGAAGTTTGACAAAATGGAGAATGGTGAGCAGGCAGGAACAGCACCTGCCTTCCCCACGCCTGTCTCCAGTCCCGTGCCCCAGGGAGCAGCCATCGCTTCCTCCGTCCTGCCTGACGCTGGGCAACCCTATGAGTCCCCTGAGAAGCTTCCTGGTAATGGGGAGAGAGGGTAGACGAATGTGTGGGAGGCAGGCGGGGATGTCACCCCAGCTGTTTCCAGCAGTGGTGCACAGGTGAGGGCTGAGTGATGGCGGGAGCTGATTTCATGAGCAGCAGCAGAAGCAGTTTAGGTAAAAACACAAGCAGGAAAAGATGCCAAGGGACAGGAAAGCAAACAGAATTCTGGACTTTAAAAATGTTTATGCATCAGCGCATCTCAGTGCCTAAGTAGGGGCCTCCTGGTGGCACGAGGGGTTGAGCCCGCACTTTGGGGCCTCCTCAGCCGCTGCAGTGCGAGTTCGGATCTCGGCTAGCAAGGAAAACATCATGGCACAGCAGACCTCTCCTGTCTCCCCGCTGCTCCCCTCAGCAGTGCGCTTTGGTAGATCCGCCCATTCTGCTCCCCACTCTGTCTCTGGTGACTACTCGCCCCCACCCACCACTGCGCCTCTGGCCTGTACCCCAGCTGCATAATTTTTAAAAAAAAGGAAACCCTGATAAATCTAAGCTTTCTTCATGTATACTTGTTTACTATCAACCTAGCTAAACTTCACAGCCTTAGATATGTACACAGAAATGTCTATACTGTCTTTGTCCTGATACTTCAGTGGGGAAAATACAATTAAAATATACTCTTTGAGATGACCTGAGAACAATAGAAATCAAGTAAGTGGAATTGAATGTACGGGTCAGGACATTAAATTGTTAATTATTTTGGGAAAAGTCCTTAAACCTAAAGTAAAATGTGTTAACATTCTAATTTTTTAAAATGAGGCAAGTACATGTCAGGCAGAAATATGAACAAGAACTGGAGAACCTCTCTCTCGTCAATTCCCTCCACCGCGGACACAGCTGCAATTCAACAGTCTAGTTTTCTTACCTTTTACAACATGGGAGAACTGTTCTCTTACTAAGATGTCCATAGGGTGTCTTAGTAAGAGGGAGCTGGAAAGGACTTAAATGATTCGTTCTGGGGGAGAGTTTATTTTTTTTTTTAAGATTTATTAGCTATTCATACAATCACTGGGGTACAAGCCAGAGGCGAAGGGGGTGAGAGAATCCACAAGACAGAGTGGGGAACAGCACAGGCAGATGGACTGAAACACACAGCTGAGGAGAGCAGTGGGCGAGGCAGGAGAGGTCTACTGTGCCATGTGTGTCCCCTCCCCAACCAGGGGCAGGGATCGAACTTGTGCTGCCAGTGGCTATGGGTTTTTTGTTTTGTTTTGTTTTAATTTTTTAATTTACATATATTTGACATCAACTGTAATCCCCATGCATTCCCCATCACCGTAACACCAGTGCACCATCACCTTAGTCCCCCGTGCTCCCCTCTGCCCTCCACCCCCCCTCTTCCCTCCCCACCAAGTGTCTGGGGGAGAGTTTAAATAAGTGGGGCTTTGCTCTAGGTTGGATGACGTAGGAGAGTAGGGGTGATTCTATGATTCAAAGCTTAAAGAATCTTACCCTCAAGAAAGGAAATTAAACTGACTCAAGTTTTATTTTTCTTTATACAGCTCTCTGTATCCATCCATCTGTCATTTATATGTCTATATCCAGGCAAAAGGGCAGGTTATTATTAAAAAGAGAGAAGAGTAAAGGAGGCTTGCACAGACGCAGGCGGGCAGAAGGAGCTGCCCTGAAAGGGACAGGGTTGCTGAGAGAGGCTCATAGGCACAGGCAGGCAGGAGGGCCACTGCGCTGACGCAAGCTTTAATTTGTCGAGAAGTAACAATCCCTCCAGTCGGCAAGGGTAAGAGGTGCCGGATCCTGCTGGTGAAGTGGACGGAGTGTTCTGTTTTGGTTCATCTTGGTCACTCGGCAGACCAAGAAAGGTCTAGAAATTATTTCCAATGCATAATACAAAGGGCTTGCCGATAACACCAGACTAGATCCTGAATTGGGGGAGAACCGCGGGTCTTCCTCATGTTCCCCTGGTGACCACAATGGCAAGTTCTTACCCGAGAAGCTAGGTAAATGTCACCACTGCATGGAGTTTCTGGCCTCTGCACAGGACAGTGTTTACAGAGTTTTGTAATCTATGGGACAAGCAGTAAGTTTCTATACTTTATTAAGTTATTTTTAAAATAAAAGTGGATAAATTCGTTAAAGATAGGAAATTCAACAGGTAATTCACTTAGATGAATTTTGAAAAACCTGTGCACATGTATTTTTTTATTGTAACATTTGTATTTCTTCATTTTCCCCTTTAATTTATATATATTTGACATCAAATTGTAATCCCCATGTATTCCCCATCACCATCTCACCAGTGCACCATCACCTCAGTCCCCTGTGCTCCCGTTTGCCCTCAACCCTCCCCCTCTTCCCTCACAATCAAGTGTCCCCAATTTGGCCTTGGCTTTTCATTTTTGGTTTTTGTGTCTTTATTGTTATTATTATTGTTGTTGTTCTTATTCCTTTCCTTGATCCTCCTTTGGTTCCCTTATGTTCCTCCTAAGGGAGGAACCATCTGGTATTTTTCTTTTGCCTTCTGACTTACTTCGCTGAGCATCATCCCTTCCAGTTCCATCCATGTTCCTATGACTGTGTCTAGTTTTTCATTTTTGATTGCTGAGTAGTATTCCATCACATATATGTACCACAGCTTCCCGATCCACTCATCTGTTTTGGGCATTTAGGTTGTTTCCAGGTCTTACCTATTGTAAAGAGTGCTGCTATAAACATAGGGGTGCAGATATTCTTTTGAATCAGTGTATTTGTGTCTTTTGGGTATATCCCTAGGAGTGGGATTGCTGGATCCTATGGAAGTTCCATTCCAAGTAGATTGAGGAACCGCCATATTGCTCTCCGTAATGGTTGGACCATCTTGCATTGCCACCAGCAGTGTAAGAGAGTTCCTTTTTCTCCACATCCTCGCCAACATTTGTTGTTGCTACTTTTTTTTGATATGTGCCATTCTCACTG
>JAGFMF010012294.1:4267525-4362218 GCA_019455555.1 Galemys pyrenaicus
TGTAAGAGAGTTCCTTTTTCTCCACATCCTCGCCAACATTTGTTGTTGCTACTTTTTTTTGATATGTGCCATTCTCACTGGTGTGAGGTGGTATCTCATGGTGGTTTTGATTTGCATTTTTCTGATGACGAGAGAAGTTGAGCATTTTTTCATATGCCTATTGGCCATTTGCCTTTCCTCTTTGGAGAATTGCCTTTTTAGCTCTTTTGCCCATTTTTTGACTGGATTGTTCACTTTGTTTTTGTTCAGTCTGGTTAGTTCTTTGTGGATCTGTGATAAGTCCCTTGTCAGTAATGTTGTGTGCAAAGATTTTCTCCCACTTGGCGGGTTGTCGCTTTGTTTTGGTTAGTGTGTCCTTTGCCACACACATATATTTTGAAAAGTAAATGTCACTAAGTGTAAGTTAAAATAATGGTGCTCTATTATATTTTACCACTAAGTTCAGTGAAAATGGATAATAATCCTTTATCAAGCATTTTGGCATGTAGCCGATGAATTGAAATGTTGAATATGATGATCTTGAGAAGTACTTTACTTTCATTCCAATATTTCAATATCTAGGAATTTATGTAAGATAAGTAATCCAAAAATTGTCAAAATCCTGAGCACAAGAACAGCCATCATAACATTTTTACCCTGATAAAGAAAAACTTGAATGTGTAAGATTTGAATACTTGATTAAATCCTTAGGTGCTTTCACACAGCCACATCAAATATCAATATTTTTCTGAGTTTTAGCTACATAGGTGCATATTTTAAATTCTGTAACTTTTTAAAAAGATTTATTTATGCATACAAGAACTGGGGTACAGGCCACAGATGCGGGGGTAGTGAGAGGATTCACCAGAGACAGAGTGGGAAGCAAAACAGGCAGATCAGCTGAAATACAACTGCTGAGGGTGAGGCAGGAGAGGTCTGCTGCGCCCTGTGGGCCAACCCCCTGGCGACAGCAGGGATCGAACTCATGCTGCAGTGACTGTAGTTTGCTTCATAGTGCATTGCTTAACCCGCTGCGCCACCAGGGAGGCCCACTTCTGTAACACTTTGAATGAAATCTGAGATACCATATAATTGAACTATTTCAATGTGCCTTTCTTAAATTGTAAGGTTTTTAATAAAATAAACCTTATAACATTATCACATCCAACAAAATCCTAAAATTATGCAGAATGTCTTCAATTACTAACAAGTTTATACTTGAATTTATGCTGTTTTTAAAAATGCCCCTTCTCATAACTATCCATTATTCTCACATTGCTATTTTTTTATCTCTTACTATAACAGAATTCCTGATTTAATGCCAATAATTTGTTGAAAAATTTAGTAATTCATCCTGGATTTGGCCAATAGCGTCCATGTGATGTCACTAACTGTTCCTTTATCTTTTGCATTTCCTATAAATTTGAACAGGTGAAACTGGATTATCTTCTCTTAGAATACTGCCTAGGTGGTACTATCTTTTACTTTTCTGTTGCATGAAGTAGAAAAATAAATATTAACTAGTGTTTCATGGTGGCCTTACCAGCAGTTCCTTGAAAGTATATCACAAAATATATGATGTCCATGGTAACCAATGTCCAGATCCTTGTGTCGTTCCAGTGTGACATTTATGTAATAGTTTAAATGGAATACAAAGTGTACTGAAAGAAAATTGAATAAATTTATGTGCCATAATACAGCACTAGGAAGCTATTAGTAATACATGCATATAACATATAGTAATCACCAACATTTTGATGTCTTTCTTAAAACTCCTAAGAATGTTTGTGGATGGAACTGGAAGGGATGATGCTCAGCGAAGTAAGTCAGAAGGCAAAAGAAAAATACCAGATGGTTCCTCCCCTAGGAGGAATATAAGGGAACCAAATAAGGATCAAGGAAAGGAATAAGGACAATAATAATAATAATAATAATAATAAAGACACAAAAACGAAAAGACAAGGACAGACTGGGGACACTTGGTGGGGAGGGGAGAAGGGGAGGGTTGAAGGCAGACGGGAGCACGGGGGACTGAGGTGATGGTGCACTGGTGAGATGGTGATGGGGAATACATGGGGATTACAATTGATGTCAAATATATATATAAATAAAAAAAATAATGCTACCAAAAAAAGTATAATCCAGTTAGCAAGAATGGCTTGATAGAAGTATTTATCAATCTCTCATATTGATTTGAAGTCTTTATCAAAATAAATTATCTCTATAGTAATTATACATGTCAATTTTTTATTTAACATGTGATCAGTTTTACTTCAAGAGTAAATAAAAGCAAAGGCTTGTTTCTTTGAGTTAGTCCAGTTTGGTAAGCCTATTGTAATAGGCCATATCTTCTTATACCACCATAAAGAGTGTACACTCTTTTGTCCCCGTGCTTTCTAAAGTGAGGATAAGTTGTCTGAATTTAACATGTAATTTAAATATTACAATGGTAAAGTGAGCTTGCATGAAATTATATTTTCTTAAAATCTAACCGCTAAAAACAGAAGAGCCTTTTTCAGATGTTAAATTTCCATCTCTACAGCCAGATCTGCCGTTCTGCATAGACAGCTTGTCTTGACCTCTGAGCTGCTAGATTCAGGGTGTCCCAGAGGACTACCTTCCTGAACCCTGACAGGAGAGTCTGCTCTTTAATTCTGGGTCTGACATTGCAACACAGAAGGTCCGAGATCTTAAGATTGTACCTACCACATTCTTGACAGCTGAGGCCTGGGCTCTTAGCTCCCCAAGCCAGTGACTCAAAGCGTACCAAGCCAAAAACTGGCCATCAGAGATATGTTTACAATTATCTTTATTAACACTCCACCTCTGGTTCTGGCAAATTGAAATTTGGGTGGAGGACATTGAACTCCAAGCTCTGTTTTGAAGCTACTGAGGGTCTAAGATGGCCTGGGAGAGTGTAGCTAAGACTGACCTTCCCACAAACTTCTACAAAGACGCTGTGAAAGCCTTGGCACCAAGACTAATGCTTGAAATTCCATCCTGAGTGCTTTGATGCGCCTGTGCTTGCAGATTATTTATTTATGTTGAACTACTTGCATTTAGAACTGCTGGCACGTGCTTAATATTCAATGTTGGTCAAATGTCAAATGCAACACTAGCCAGGCATCTTTTCACTCAGGAATGCTGGAAAGGAAATGTCATTTATACCGTGAAATTAAACGAATGCCAAATAAACAGTGTCACATATTGTTATGATACCTGAGTCTCACAAGGTATTTATTTTACAGTTCACTTTCACCTACTAGAAGTTAATTATTTTCACTTAGAGTTTACAGAGTGCTTAATAATATTAAATGAATTCCTCTAGTGGTAGGTAGAAATAACAAGTGTCTGAATAATAATTGTAGTAATTGCTCTTTATAAGACAATGCTGAATATTGCATGAAACTTAATTGTGGATATGTAAGTATAATGCTGTTTGATGAACGCATATGTCTCATTTAAATTTCTTAATGACTCAAGAAATAAAATTGAATATTATTCTTGAAGTAGAGCTCCTTTAGGAGTATGTAGCATAATTTAATTATAAGATATAGTGTAAAATTCATATCTAGTAATAGTGAATAAAGAAAACTGTTGTACTAAGTGTAATGGAAAAGTCTGCAGTCATTGCTATGGGTTGAGGAAAGCCCACATTGATACTCAATAATAAACCTAAATTTTTTAAGGGCATAGAGCAGGAGTTGATACCATATATTGATCCACAAAACAGTTGCCTCCTTAGATTAAAATGGAAGCAAATCACTTTTCTGAGAGAAACAGCAACTTTTGGGATTCCTGATGGCTACTTACTTCAAGAATGATAATGTGTCTTGTAGATTCGGAAATATAAGACGTGCCAGTGCTCCTTATTGTACCTAGATGAATTGGATCTCAGAGAATCTGCTTGGCACTGTAAGCAAAAAAAAAAAAAAAAAAAAAACCAAAACTCAGAAACACACTCCTTTTGACTTCACTTTGAACTATCAAAGTAAATGTTCTCCACCATTGTGCTTTTCAAAAAAAAAAAAAAAAAAATCGGCATTCCCCGATTTCAAGTGACTCAGAAAACTGACTATGATTTTGGTTCCTTTCTAAATGTTTTCACGGGCAGAACTACAGAGCTCACAACACATTTGGATAACCTGTTGAAGTAGGTCTGCATCTGTAAAAGGATGGGAAGATGGGTGTGCTGATTTTTCCTAATCATCTCTGTGAGTTTGGTACCACCGCCATGTCCACAAGTTCCCTCCACCCCTGGATGCGTTTGCCATCAGCCGACCAAGTCTCGATGCAGACTCCAGTGTCTGGGGGTGGTCACTGGACTTTGGAGGAAGTGTTAAGACCTTTGAGTTGTTGGAGGCAGGGGACAACTTCTGCTGAGATGCCAGTTCCTTCACATTCAGAACAGCTGGGCCATGGTGAGCTTTGGGTGCGAGCTGCTACTTCTTTGTCCCCTGAGATGTTTATATATATTATCCCCTTATTTTCAATCCAAGATGTATGGCAGTCGTTCATCAAAATATCTTTTCAAAGTCATATACATTATCGCACTATAATAGTTCGGGATTATGTGACACCATTCATTCTCTCACTTATTGCTTCAGAGTTGCAAAGATGGTTGGACAATACGAGTAACCAACACTGATGTAACTTAACCCAGATTAACAAGTGGAATGAAGGCTAGAGGAAAGGGGAGGATTCTATTCTATGTCCTTAGCAATCCCCTTCCGAATACACCGTCAACCCAACACGATGAGCCTCGAGGGTGCTTCTCCACATCAATTGTTCTTTCTGCTGTAAACCCGTCTTCCCAACTATACTACAAATAGACTCTTCTTCACTTCCTTTCTCCTTGTAGATAAGTTGCAGATATGCTTTCTGTGTGACTCCAAGAGGGCAACCTTGTGTTTATATGTGTGTTATATGTAGATGTGTTATGGGAATCCATAAGACCTGTGCGTGTGTGTAACCTACATGTATGCTACCTATGATGTATAACTATAGCCTGAAACATATATGAATATTGGTAGAAAGATACCAGTGGATAAATTTCATGTAAAGGAGCATGCTCTTCTTGACTTTATGTGTTACTTGGAAGTATCTAGAGAAATCAACCTCATATATACAGAAAAAATAAATCCGTATCGCCTGAAATGATAGCTGAGATTCTGTTATTTAGTTCATTGCAGTATTCATTTAGTTGATAAGCCTATTTAGATTCACTTGGTTAGCCATAACAGAAAAGTAATCTTCAAATACATAAAGCATGGTCTTTAAATAAGATAAGATACAAAGGTCTATAAATAGCTTGGGAAGTAATATTAATGCTGAGCATTGCACTATGAATAAGAAATGTTAAGTGTCAGCTCAACCTTTACAAATGCTTTGCTACAGTGCTTCTAATATATACCTATAATAATGATGATACAGAAGAGTTTCCAATTAAATTATGTTGGTTTTATTAGGAAATGAATTGATTCTGAACTCATTAATTTATAAACATTGAAATATAAGAAGAATGAGGTCTCTACTAAATTGCACAGCCAATAATAATAACCGATTGACATTTTGCATTTAAACAACTACGTGATGCTTTTTAAATGGTTGGAGAAGTGGACTCAGTGGAGCAATTACTTAGATACTAACCTTTTTTTATAACAAAGTAGTATGAGAAAATAGGCAATAATTCAGTGCTCAAATACATTTTAAAAGTTTTCTAACTACAGACACTTTTGAAATTGCAGCTCTCCTGCAGTAGAATATCTAATTTTACACAGTTGCTAAAGATAAATGATTTTTCCTGATCAAATTACATGAGGATGAATAATTTTATACTATATAATTGGTGAGCTGGATAATTCAATAAGTCCATTTGCTCCGGTTGATGGCTTTTCACAAGTAAAATTTCTATAATGAGGGAGTCACTTTTGTCAAAACAGCTGCCAAATAGCAATAGCATTAAAAAATTAATGCATAAATTAATTAAACATTCTCTGGATGTAAAACATGGTACACACTGGGAAACATAAGCAGTGTGACCACATGCTTCATGTCTTTATCAAACAGTTGTCGCAGACAACACATATGTGAAACTTTTCTCTTTTTTTGCACATATAAGCTACTTCAGAATGAAAACAGCCTATTTAAAAAATATTCAGAATACAAGAACAATTTTTTTGAATCTTATCAAAAGTCTTCCAATGCTAATCATGTTTTCAGATTTTCAGTTCCTGTAAATTAAAAGATGAAGCATATTTTGCTAAGCCTAAGTTAGCCCACATTTCATATTTTATTTTGATCGGCATATAGTCTACATATTTTTCCAAAAAGATACCCAAGAAATGCACTTGGCCACAGTAACTATTTTTAATACATTGAAAAAGGAATTGCATGTATACGTATGTAATATCTGGTTTTTATTAGATCACTGCATATCTGTCCTCTTCATAAAAACCTAGTAGGG
Source organism: Galemys pyrenaicus (assembly GCA_019455555.1). Taxonomy (NCBI): domain Eukaryota; kingdom Metazoa; phylum Chordata; class Mammalia; order Eulipotyphla; family Talpidae; genus Galemys; species Galemys pyrenaicus. The sequence goes on from JAGFMF010012294.1 coordinate 4,273,971, forward strand.
GTGAGGAGTACATTTTATTGCTTTATATTTTTTTAAAGACTTTTTTTATCTATGCATATAAGAGCTGGGGTACAGGCCAGACTCTCGGGGAGGTGAGAGGATCTACCAGAGACAGTGGGGAGCGGAACAGGCAGATGGATTGAAACACACTGCTGAGGGGAGTAGCGGGGAGGCAGGAGAGGTCTGCTGTGCCCTGTGGGTCCCCTCCCTGGCCGGGGATCGAACTCAGTGCTGCAGTGACTGCGGAAGCCCCACAGTGTAGCACTCAACCCCTGGGGCCACCAGAGAGGTCCTTACGGCCTTACATTTTATGGAACCCTCCTCTGAGCATCCCTAGAGCCCACCCGACAGCCCCGCCTCCCCAAGAGCCCCAGACATGCCCGTGATAGTCTTAGCTCTCAGCCTTCCCTCCAGCGTGCTTGAGCATTTGTGAACGAAACACAAAGCCATGATCCTGCTGGCGGCTGTAGACCGGAGACACCTACATCATGAGGCACCAGAAAATCTGACAGTGGAAATATGGCAGAGACACTATCCCGCCAGGCGCCTTGCCCCCTGCGCTGCCCACCGTCTCTCTCATTCCCCTGCAGGTACAAGCGGTTCCACATCACAGATGAAATAAAATTGTAGCTTTTTAGTTCTTGAAATAGGTTCAAGCCATATGAAGGCAAGTTTGGCAAATTACATAATTTATGTTTCCAAAACGCGAAATTTCTTATAAGAAGAAACCCCGCGGGGGTCTCCCTGGTCGTGTGGCGGGTTGAGCCCTGCACTGTGATGCATCCGCGGCACAGGAGCGCAAGTTCGATTCCCGGCCAGGGAGGGGACCAACATCATGCAGCAGACCTCTCCTGTCTCCCCACTGCTCCCCCTCAGGAAGTGGATTTCAGTCCATCTGCCTGTTCTGCTCCCCCAATCTGTCTCTGGTGAATCTTCTCACCTCCCATACCCCAGATCTTGCATGCATAAAAAAACTTCTAAAAAGAAGAAGAAACCCCACTGACTTGGTTTCCTTTGGTTGTAGGGATGTACATGTTGGTCTTTTCTGGGCCTATCTTTTCTCTTTCACATTGGTATGGATGCATAGACAGAGAAGGAGAGGAGGACAAAGACTTTTCATAGGATTATTTGATTTTCTGTAATGCTGATACTGCCCTTGTAATGCCAGGAGGTTGTCCTGGAGCATTTTCCTCCATGGACTCCCGCAGGTAAGCAGCACAGGTGAATAGAGCACATGACCTCCGCAGTGCCTGCTTTTGAGAGGCAGGTGGAGTTAAAGGTGTATCTGGGAGGTGGTACCAAATGTACTGAGAATACACTCTGAGACCACATTGCCTGTGAATCAGGGAAGGAGGACTTTCATGGGAAACAAATTAGGGAGGAAAGCCAAGAATAGGAAGCCAGCATCAGCACTGTAATACCTAAAGTACACGACCTACTGTGAGATAGGTAGGAAGAGTGATATAAAGTGTTTTTATAAAACAAAGTTCTCCCAGAGACAAGGTCCCTGTGGAAGCCACCTCGAGGAAGAAATAGGAAATGAACCATATTTCTGGAACTCCCCAGGACCCCAGTCTACCTTTGTCTTCTCCCAGACACATCTCTCTTCAGCAGAAAGAGCCAGTCCTTCCATCCAGAAATGACTTCGCTGCTTTTGAAATTTGTTATAAATGCATCAGACTCTAGATTTTTTTCTTGTTCAGTACTAAAGTCTAGCCATGATTTTGCATATTTCTCTTCACACATACAATGCCCTAATTGTGCAATGCATATAAAAAAGATTAATCTTTTTGCATTATATGAATACATGAACATTGGTATTTTATAGTGAAATTAATTGCAAAACTCAGACACAGGTAAATGTCAACACTGAGCCAAAACAGGAGGACACTGCCTCCCTCCCCTCACCCTGCACCTTCAGAGTACATGTTACGGACAGTTACAGTATCACATCTATTACTAATATTTCCAGTTTGTTGGGTTTCATTTGTGTGTGTGTGTGTGTGTGTGTGCCCTCATGTAGCCAGAAAGATTCCATTAGATTACGTCTGATAAATATTTTATGAACTTTATTCTGCGATCCTAGGGATTTTCAACCTAAATTAATCTTGCTCAGTTTGCATTTTCATCATCTAGCCTGCGTGACTTATAAATTAGCAAACAAAAGCAAATCCACAGGCTCGCCTTAGGATGAAGCTAACTTCAAATAACAACTGGTTAAGTCAGGAGGTTTTGGCTGTCACTTCAAAGGCAAAGAGACTCAATTCCAAAGCCCCGACCATAAGCCCCCTGCCCCCAAGAGATACTCTTGACACAGAAACAACTTGCTTTGTTTTGTCTTAGTTTTGCTTTGATCTCTTTCTGCCTTTTCCTTCCTAACCGATGTTCCTTTATTCGTTATTCAAAGTGCATTTAGTGTTCACTTCCCAGATGTCAGGCCTGCTAGGAAGGGGTGAGGGTACTAATGAGACTAGACATCATGGAGATCATAGTGGAGTGAGGAAGACAGAGAAATAAGCCAGGAGCTCGCAGGCAGTGTGATAAAACTCTAAATGAACAACTGAGCCGTGTCTGACACTGCTTTCAGCCTGCTTACTTTTCAAGATTTATTTATTCTAAAGATTTATTTATTTATGCATTCAAGAGCTGGGGTACATGTCAGAGTTGCGGGAGGTGAGAGGAGTGACCAGAGACAGAGTGGGGAGCAGAACAGGCAGACTGACTGAAATCCACTGCTGAAGGGAGCAGCAGGGAGGCAGGAGAGGTCTGCTGTGCCACGTTTGTCCCCTCCCTGTCCTGGGATCAAACTTGTGGGGGATTGAACTCATGCTGCTGTGCAGCGGACGCTTCACAGTGCGGTGCTCAACCCGCTGCGCCACCAAGGAGGCCCCTTTTCAGGATTTAAAAAGTGGTAAACCACAGAACTGTTGTCCAGCACCGCCGAACACACTAGCATCTTCGACACACTTAAAGCTGGTGAGAGATGATTAGTTGTGAGTGGACAGTTACTCTCCTTCTGACCCCCAGCCTCCAAAGAGGGGCTGTGTTTCTCTCCTCCATTATGGTTAGTTTGGCCCCCTGAGTCTTATTTTTTTACATTTTTGGGGTTTTTTTTCTATATATATATTTGACATCAATTGTGATTCCCATGGATTTCCCACCAGCCTCTCACCAGTGCACCGTCACCTCAGTCCCTTGTGCTCTTCCTGCCCTCGTCCCAGTTCCGCTCCCTTCCTCACTCCAAAGTGCCTCTGATCTGTCTTTGTCTCTGTCTTTTTGTTGTGTTGTGATTTTTTTAATTATTATTATTTTCCTTGGTCCCCTATTTGGCTCCCGTATATTTCTCCTAGGAGGGAAACCATCCAGTATTTTTCTTTTGCTTTCTGACTTAGTTCGCTGAGCCTCATCCTTTCCAGCTCCATCCATGACTCTAGTTTATCTTTTTTGATTGCTGAGAATGGTATCCCATTGTGTGTGTGTACCAGTCTTCTTGATCCAGTCCTCTATTTTTTGGCATTTGGGTTGTTTCCAGGTCTTACCTATTGTAAAGAGTGCTACAATAAACATAGGGGTGCAGGTATTCTTTTGAATCAGTGTTTCTGTATCCTTTGGGTAGATCCCTGGGAGTGGGATTGCTGGGTCATGTGTAGCTCCATTTTTAGTAGACTGAGGCACCTCCATACAGATTTCCATAGTGGTTGGATTAACTTGCGTTCTCACCAGCAGTGTAGGAGAGATCCCTTTTCTCCACATCCGGGCCCCTTGAGTTTTAGCTTCAGCAGGTCACTTTCATCACTAAGTCAATTGTAGGCAAAAGTGACACTGGTCATTTTCATGACGTGGCAGGTGCCTGTGTTTGCACTCGGCCTTTGGATGCCTTTGAGCTTAGCCACAAGGAGCGTGCTGTGCTGTTCTGTGCCATGGGCTACCCCTGCAGCCGCTGCCCCTGAGCCAGAGTCCTGGATAGGTTTGTGAAGGTCAGCAGAGCCGCTCCGGCCCACCGCACACCCAGCAGCTGAGCGGGATGCGGGTGACTGCAGGTGAACGTGAGACCAAGTGCCACTGAGAGGCACGTGGGTCAGGACGATGCCCAGTCCTCGGGGACATGCTGGCAGGTCAACTGCTGGCACGTGTTAAACCTTATGAATGGGTGTTGGCTCTGGAGACACCTAGGAGTTCGTGCCCGAGTGGAGTCTAATGATCTAAAAGAATCCAGCCAGGAAGAAAGAGCTGGGAATGAGTTAGTGGAGTTACCAAAAAAAAAGGAAAAAAAAATCCCAGTGGAGGGACTAGCATCTACAAAGAAGCATGAAAAATCATTTATTTCCACAGGACCTCCCCTGCTCAGGGAGGCCAGTGGAAGATCAGGGCCACGAGCACATAAGACGAGGGAGAAAGGCAGTGAGCAAAACATTGAAAGATCTTCTAGGTGCTCCATCACCAAAACCCAGGACTTATCAATTCCTCTCCACGCATAGCTTGCAATCAAGCATTCTAAGGAAAATCTCATCCTGAGTTATTTTACCCTTGATGTGACCAGCTTTAATCGTGGGGCTACCATGAGGATGTCTAATGAGACTTGGAGGAATTAAGTTTTGGGGATGATGAATGCAACTGAGGGAAGGTTTATCTATACATAAAAATGTTAGAATGTGTTCTCAAAAGGGCCTCCCTGGTGATGCAAGGGGTTAAATCTCAGCACTGTGAAGCTATCAGCAGCCACTGCAGCACGAGTTCGATCCCCTGCCAGGTTGCTGACCCACAGGGCACAGCAGACCTCTCTTGCCTCCCACTGCTCCCCTTAGCAGTGAATTTCAGTAGATCTGCCTGTTCTGCTCTCCGCTCTGTCTCTGGTGCATCCTCTCACCCCCTGCATCTCTGGCCTCTATCCCAGTTCTTGTATGCATAAATCGTTTAAAAAATGTGTTCTCAAAAAAAAAAAAGTATATAGTCAAATGATCAGTTAAGTAATTATAGATTATGACACCAGATTTAACTTGCCTTAATTGATTTGTAGGTTAATGAAAATGATCACATAAAGGACTCCTATCACCATAATTTAAGCCCTAAATTCTGTATTATCCCATGATCTTCATAGAAGCATGCATTCTTGTCTCTAAGATTACATAACTCACCCTAAGCCAAATAATGTAAATCCCTGAAAGGTTAAGTATATAAGGGCAATTTTCTTCATGGAGTGGACCAAATTTTCATCAAACAAGATTTAAAAAAACTCCTAATACTTCCCTGCTCTTCACCGTATCTTCTCCTACCATATCTTCCCAACTATGCTTGTACAGACACATTTTAAGTAACAAAATAGAACAAAACTCAGTTTTCAGATAATAAGTTCTTTGTAACCAATGAGCAGCCTTCCTGGTAAACTCATCCAGATGAAAACACCACATGTCTAGGCACACTGCTCAGAAGTGTGTCCTTGCAGATGGAAACACATAGGAGGGAGCTTCATTCAAAAGCGGTTTTGTTACTTATTATGCTGATGGATAAAATGGAAAAAGCTATGTCCCTATTTATGTCAGTTGGGTCTCCTCCCATGTGGTAGGTGATGTATATTTTTAATTATTAGACCACTAAAGGACACTGCAATTTTGTGTAATTAGGCATAATAAGAGGTGGTCACTGGAGGTAGTTATGACTAGGAAATAGAAGTGAGAACGGTTTTTCCTCTCTAGGAAATTCAGGCCATGTCTACAGTCTCTCGGGCAGTAAAAAACAAGTGATTTACATGAAGGCACGTGTGTCTATGCATAGAATTTTAAAGTGCTTCTTACTTTAATTTTAAAATTATAGAAGAGATGCAGAAACAGTGCGGAAGGATGCTTTATTGCCCTCAAAGTACTCCTGGGATGGTACTGCTTTGTATAACCGTAGCAGCAGTATCCAGAAAGGACCTTTGTGCTGGCACATTTTCATAAACTACAGGACAGAACTCGATCCAATGTCATTGGCGTTTCCCAGTTTTGTGCTTTCTCTCCATGATTGTGCCGGGCTGGCCCTATGCTCCCCTTGCGGTTGCTATTTCTCCTTAGTGTTTCCCGCCCATGACCTTTCCTTGGTCTTTCTTGACCTTGATGCTGAAATCACTCATTTTGTTAACTGACCCCCAATGTAGGTGTGTGTGCCTGCTGCCCTCTCAGGATCAGAGTAGGTTTGCCCAACTGGAACAAGAACACAGCAGAAGTGATCCTGTGTCTTTCAGGAGGCTTCTGCTTGACTGCTCCATTTCCCTTCTTGGCTCATACACATCTTGAAGATTCTTTGCGACAACAAAAATGGTGTTTTTATATCGACTTTTGCCCTCTGATCATCTCATCCCCTGGCTTTCTCTGGACCAGGTGTTGGTGTGGTGTTCGAAGCTCATGGTGATTCTCTGTACCCCACTTGCATTCATTGGTAGCTATCTCTTAGTAACCCAAAGACAGCTGTATATTATATGGACTCTGTATTATAATTTCTTTCTTTACTTTGCTTCTCAAATTGTCCCAAGCTTTGTGATTCAAATTCCTCCAGGTCAGCCCTCATTCCCTTTCTGTTTGTGTCTTTATTATTGTACTCATTGAGATAGCATTAGTGCACAACACTATGTGTGATTCAAAGGCACAAGGTCTCCCATTCCCACATCCCCACCCCCAAAACCCCTCAGTCCTGCACCACAGCAGCTTGCAGAATAGGGGTGCACCAGGATCTACTCTCCCTCCTCCCTTCTTTGCTCCCCCTCCCCATTTTTAGAAGTTTGAGAGTTTTCTTATTTTCTGGCCCACGAAATGATCCTGGCATGTCCTGTTTTCCCTGCTCTAGCCTGGGAGTTGACTGCCTCTTCAAAGATCAGTGGTTTCCTTAAATGCCATCGGAGTCAGAGACAGCACCAGGGGTACAGGCAGGGGCATAGCTGTGGGCACCTTTGTCTCAGGGTGTCCTTGATTAAATGAACAGAGCTTTGGAACGTGCCTGTGCATTAATCAGAAATACGCATAACTGTGTTTCTGCCTCTCTGTGTTCCTAGAACAAAAAGGAGCCAAGAAATGAGTTTTGCCTCACACCATTCTGTTGAAATGCTGCCTCTTTAGGAATCCACTGGAATATCCATTCCTGTGTGAAGACAGTGTTAATTTCTCATGAAGCACTTTTTTTTTTAATTGTATTTGACGACATTTGCAGTCCCCAGGGAGTTCCCACCACCATTCCACCCGTGCACTATCACCTCAGTCCCTTGTGCTCTTTCTGCCCTCCTCCTGGTTTTTGCCCTCCCCTCCTTCCCCCACCCCCATGGTCCCTTTGGTTTATCTTTGACCTTTTGATCTTGTTGATTTTTTGTTTGCTTTTGGTTGTAATTGCCCATTTCCTTGAGCTGCTGCTGCTTTTTGTTGTTGTAGCTGTTGCTCTTTCACATTCCTCCTAATAGTGAAGCCATCTGATATTTTTCTCTTGCCTTCTGACTTGTTTCACTGAGTATAACTCCTTCTAGCTCCATCCATGTTTCTATAAATGGCCCTAGTTTCTCATTTTTGATTGCTGAATAGTATTCTACTGTGTATATGGACCACAGCTTCTTGATCCAGTCATCTGTTGTTGGGCATCTGGGTTGTTTCCAGGTCTTACCAATTACAAATAATGCTGCAATAAACATAGGAGTACCAGTGCTCTTTTGTATCGGTGTTTTTGTGTCCTTTGGGTAGATTCCTAGGAGTGGGATTGTCAGATCATATGGTAGTTCCATTTCTAATAGACTGAGGAACCTCCATATGGCCTTCCCTAATGGTTGGATTAGCTTGCATTCCCACCAGCAGTCTCACAAAGCACTTTCTTCCTATTTCTTGAATGGCTTATTCCAGTTTTTACTACTTTATCCTTCATTTGTTGGAAATAGAAACTTGAGCTTTAATTTCATCTGTGCTTAGGACTTTTCATGGTTATTTTATACTATTTAAGAACTGTAAATTTTTTTTGGTTATAATGTTGGTTCCCCATTTTTCTTAGCATCTTCCCTGTTTAGACCAGTATTTGGAATATAGCTCAATAGCTCTTCAAATACCAACTGCCCCCCATAAACGTAATTCCCAGGGGAACTTCCAGTCCCACAGCTCCAACGTCCTGTTCCAATTCTCCAGAGAAACAGAACCATAATAGAAGAATAATGTCATACAGTTCAATATAATATAAATTCTGGTGTGTGTGTGTTTGTAGCAAGAATATTGATATACGATCCGTTGGACTATTTCCATTGAGTTAATACTGACTTACCTTGCCTTTTCCATAAAAGAAGTGTAGGGTCCCCCCTTCTGACTTTGTCGCCATAGTGTGCCCATCACCACAGACCCCATAACCCCCATCATAGACCCTTGTCCCCTTCCCTTCTTTGTTTTCACCCCTGGTTCTCCACAATCCACAGTCATATTTCAAGGGTTAGTTTTTTGGTTGGGCTTGATCTGAACCTTTGTGTTGTTTTCGTATATTCCATGTCTAAGTGACCCAATCTGGACACCATCAGGTCTTTCTCCTCATTGATTTCACTTAAAATTATTCCTTCTAGTTCCATCCATGTTGCCAATGATTGCAAGAGTTTATCTTTTTTGATAGCTGGATACTAGTATTCCAGTAGTAGTATGTGTGTATATGTGCTGCATCATCTTAATCTGTTTATCTGTTTGGGACATTTAGGCTGTTTCTATATCCTGGCTTTTGAAAACAGTTGATATGTTGACTTTAAGGAATTGAGTCATGATTGTAGAGGTTCGCAAGTCCAAAATCTATAGCGTGGGCAAGTCAGACCTAGGAAGAGGTGATGTTGTAGGCTGAGTCCAAAGGTGTCTGCTTGCATTATTTCCTCTTTCTCAGGAAAGGTCACTTTTTGTTTCTTTAGACTTTCATCTGATTAGGTGAGGCCCACCCACATGATAGAGGTAATCTGCTTTATTCAAAGTCTACTGATTTGAATGTTAATCTCATCTAAAAAATACATAAACAAAAACATCAAGAATAAAGCTGACCAGATCCCGAGTACTGTGAGCAGTAATTTTATCATCCACTCTTGTGCTTCCTCTGGACCATTAGGGAATGACCTGGTCAATTTGATAAACTTAACTGTCATAATGCCAACACCTGTTTGCCCCCATTCTTTCACAAATGACTCAAGTAATAATCGCAGACAGTCAGACTTTTCACTGGGATTAATATTCAAGCAATTTCAAAAGAGTCACATTTGTTTACTGTGGGAATGTTAGACTAGATACAAACATTCTCACCCTATCCACAAAGGAATGAGTCCAGGCACACAGGAAAATGTTGAGTAAATGACTGAATAATCTCTTAAGAGAGAGTTCCATGAACTCCCCAGATGTATATAAGCTCAAATATTTTTTGATTACTTGACTCAGTTACTTGAGTGATAAACTCCCAGTGAGTTTATTACTTGAAATATTTATTTAAAAACTGGTGATAGTACATTTCAAATAGTGGGCAACACAATGTTGACTTCCTTGAGCTAAAGTGGAACTCCTTCATTCTTAAAAAATTCTGTCAGTCCGCAGTACAGTAGTTAATTGGGCCATCCCTGGTTATGTGTTGGAACTCAGATTGTGAATGCGCTGGAGGTTGAGTCACTGGGAGAAGAACTAGATAAGTAGCTTGCTTTGCATTAACTAAAAATTGAGTTAGCACTTGTGCAAGAAAGCGAAAAGCCTCACTGTAAGTTTGACTCTTGGAACAAAGTGATAGCATACAATTTTCTTAAGAGGAAAAATCTTCCTGGAGCAGCAGCAATCAATGAGCCACGAGACTCAAATCATCATGTATCGTGGAAGAGCAAGTTCCATGTCTTGCTGTACATGTAGCAAATAAAAGCAAGTATGAAACTAAAGGGTAGATGACAGCAACAGAAAAGAATCCCAGCAGGGAAAAGATGAGGCATCAGCTTCTCCTGAACTGCTCACCTGTCCTCACGAGAAGTTCATTGTGAACCATCATCCACTGCGCCAAAGCTCAGGTGAGCTCTTCCTGCCTCAGCCGGGTCGCACCGCAGAGGTGAGAACGAGGCTGGGTGTGTAGGTGGAGAACCCCTATGTCTATTGCTAAGAGACAAAGTGTCAGTGCCAGAAACCAGAAGTCTGGGCTGGACAAGGTGGTCTCGAATCACTTCCCAGCGACAACATCTCTGCGAGAACAGGGGAAATGCCGCCCAGGAAGTGTAGCATCTCATTTCTTTTATTTGGACTTCCGTGGATCTCTAGTTTTATATAGATAGATACATCTTTTAACTTGTAAATTTTAATATGTAAATTAAAATTTAGAATGTTGATATTTGAGTTTGAGTTTAAGTGAAATTTGCCTCTCATTGCAATAATTTCCACAATAATTGCATAATTTCCACAATATTCTACTGATAAAATACATTTAGGTGCATGCTGGGATTTTCTTTTTTTAAATACTTTATAGGAGCAAAAACAATTTGTTTTTGCTGTTTTCCTCCTGACAGCTATGGGGAACTTACTCTCCATGACTCGTTGCTCTAAGTTCAGATGTGTATCTCCCATGGTATCTTCGATAATATTATATACATTTTCTATTGTAAGTATATACCTCATTTTTTAAACCACAGCGCTGCAGGAAATGAGGCACTCGGAATTGCTAGTTTGGTACCTGTCTGCTCTGCAGATTGTCACATTCTGTACTATAATTTGCCAGAGACAGATCCCATTCGCAGAGCTGCACAAGTCAAGGAAAGATGTAACAGTACCACATGCTGATAACCATCATGAATATTGAATGATTATCAAAATGCATAATAAAGAATGGGACCAACTTTCAGAACCGTCTTTTTGTAGATGTTCCACAAATTGTTCTCCCCGATAATTCTGAGGTGTAGCCTTCTTGTCCGTCTTCTCCATCCCTCAACATGGCAGGACACAGAAAGTCAAGTTGAACTTAAAGGCACAAAACATGAAATCAGCACTATCCAATTCTAAGTTCTACAGCGCAAACCACATAGCCATTGCCTCCTCCACAATCATTGCTACATCGCACGATTGTGGCTGGTTTGGGTGTTTCCTTACAGTTCTCGAGGAGACCCAGTGTCTGCCGGTTCTGTGACTGCCCACCCTGCAGTGAGGCCTGTGATGGCTGTGTCTGTGCTGCATCTGCACACGCCTCCCTCGTGCTATCCCCAACCACGTGGCATGACAACTATACAGGACGCTCACATCGTGTTAGGTGATACAGGCACAGCGAGGAGATGAAAGCGTAGATTGGGTTCCAGGCCATCCAAGCAAAGCAGATCACACTGGGTTGGGTCCCCCCTTAGTGCCATACTCTGCAATAGGCTGCCAAGTGTGCAGTGCCACATCTGAAAGGCCAGTGTACTTACCGTCATTAAATGCGGCAGACACAAGCCTTGGAAACTGGTGTTGATAGATCCACCCACATTGCCAGAACCTCCAATTTGTCAGGAACACAATAGTTGCAAAATGCAATAAGGTAAAGCACAGTAAAACTAAATTTGCCTATAAATTGGAATGATTGAAAGTGGACAGGAGGATGTGTGGAAGGGATATGCAAATACTCCCCCATTTATAGAAAGGGCTTGAGCATCCTAGGAATTCAGGAATACTATGGGGGTGGGGCTGGAGCCCACCCCACATGGGGTAGCTACACTGTCAGCACCACAACATTCTTCCTTTCAAAGCACAGTTTCAATACCACAATCAATTATCTAAAACACAGTCATCAAAAACCCTGATGAGTTACTTTTTCAGCGTAGTATAAAATGAATGAATGAGCAAAAGTAGAAATTCAGATGTATTTCTATATTGAGATGAAGTTAATATTTAAAGCAAAGGTACAGTGATCCAAACTCCTAGGTAGAAATTTCCAACTCTATCTGAATTATTTTTGTAAATATATTCAGACAGATATTTCCCTAAAATTGCATATATTATGCACATTAGTCAAAACAAATTCTTACCCTGTTTCTAAGTGGGATTTTTTCGTACTAAATGTTCTGCAACTATGTAAACTGGTATTTTTGAGAGTATATTAAAACTGTACTTTAATGTTTTCCCTAAGAGGATAAGAGTAATTTATTTACAATTAGCTTTAAAATAATGTGAATATTGCCCATATTTTCACCATCTAGAGAAAATGACTTAACATTCCAACATTTTTAAAAAGGCTTTAGTTCAAATAAAATATAGCATTCATGTGTTTTTCCTTCAGTAAATTAGTTTTTAAATTTGGATACACTGTAAGTGCTTACCAATATTTTTCACTCTATAATTGATTTTCAATACAATTATTGATTATGGACATACTGTATATATATTAGATGTCTCTGCCCATTTACAAATTTTTTAAAGCTGCACCTTTGTAGATTTACATCCTAATGTTTTTGTTAATATTTATTTTGCTTCCATATTTTTTATTACAAGAAATTGATCTTTGTAATCTGTGTAATGAAAGATGATATCAGAGGGTAGAAATGTGATGTTTACTTTGAGACCTGAGTAGATGAGTTCATTAATTTGAAATAGTTCATAACTAGATGGAAAGCTATCATGATAATTTGAGCAAATTGTGATAGATCTTCAAAAGCAAACCTGTGATTTTTTAATTTTATCCTGGAAAATTATGGGCATCACTGAAAATCATTGAGTAGAAAGTGGAGTCTGCTGGGGCAGAGAATAGAGTGATGAGTGTGGAAGGGGGATGGGTGCAGGAGATGAGACGTGGCAGTAGCTGTGCTGTGGAGATGTGCACCTGCAGGGGGTGACCTGTACCCCACATCACACACAGTACTGAAGACCAGTGGTACCTTAATAAAAAGGATGCAATTTTAAAAAAGTGACTTGAAAGTTTCATACAAAGACAGTTTCTTCCTGTAGGAAGTTTAAGAGGTCGGCTGGTCACGTGAAGCTCTTGATCCCACTGTGTCTGTGTCTCAGCCCCCTTTTATAAGGACCCCAGTTGTATTTGGTTAGGGCAGCATAACAGTCGCACGGTAGCTGGCCTAACTCTGTAAAGCTCTTTTTCTAAGTGAGGACACAGGTACTGAGTGGGTGGCACCGCCATCTGACTTGGGGACCCAGTCTAACCCTGACCATGAAAGCTTATCCAGGGCTTCGGAGAAAGTCAGGAAACAGGTCTGTCTTTGGGGGTGAGAAGTGATGTTCTGGCAGGAGGCAGCAGTAGGGTTGATGGTCTGGCTGGGGCAGAAGGACCTGCCATGAAGCGTGAAAACTTGAAATAGTACAACGCAACCCACAAAGGGTCCTCAGCAGGCCGTTTGACTCATGGATGAATTTGCTCATGTTTTATTTCCTTTCTTTTCCATCCCTTCCCTTCCTTTCTCATAGTTTTCACATGCCACACATACTCCATGATAGAACCTGGAAATATGCTCCATTCCCCTTGTATTCCCTAAGCCAAGTGTCTTGCGGTATATCCTCACGGTATAATTGATAATCTCATTTGCTGCAGAGTCTAGAACACCAGCCCGTCGTTGTCACCCTTTGTTTCAAAGAATTTAGCTTCAAAAAACCAAAACAAACGGCAGTTATGTTGCACTGAGGGACAGAGTTCAAAGTCCTAGGATGATGTCTGATCTTCAGATGCCTCGTTAGCTCTCCCTTGGTTCTAACTCTGTGCCGAAACTAAAGCTGCCTTTTGATTTGTCTGTCCTTGCTCCCTTCTTTGCCTTCATCCGTTCCTTTGTTCATTCTAACCACGTAATGAAATAATAACAAAAACAGCCGAAGATTCCAGTGTTACCGTTGTTTAGCTCTCAATTATTTCAGAATACGCAAATGTTTTCCTAATTTGTTGATTTTTGTGAAGTACAACAAAACTTAACATTCTAAGTTTTTTTCACTTATTAAATTCATTCCTATTTTTAGTAAGAGGAGAGAAGTCAATTGCTTTCTAAATTGCAAATATTTTATCATCTGTAATACAGTAAGTACCATACCTATGTCAGACTACTAAGTTATTCAAATCTGTGTTGTACAAAGTAGTGCTGGTGTCCAAAGTTGTAATTCATTTTATGACACTGCACTATGAATTGCATTTGTTCTTAATCATGCAGAAAAAGTTTTAGCAAGGCATTTGAAGAAGTCTTTCTTATAAAATCAGAAAAATAAGTACTGGTCATTATTTCAGAAAATCTTTGTTTTAAAATAACTCCACTGTCATTCATTTTCAGAGAACTTTGAAAAGTGATACTAACTGTATTAAAGATCATTTGTAGCCAGATTTTTAAATGCTGAAAATTTAGAGAATTTCAAGTGGAGCAAAATTCATAAAGATATAATCACGTATTTGTTTTGCCCAGTGATGTTTTTTTAAAGATTTATTTATTTATACACCCATGAACTGGGGTCGAGGTCAGAGGTGCGGGGGTGAGAGGATTCACCAGAGACGGAGCGGAGAGCAGAATAGGCAGATAAACTGAAATACACTGTGAGGGGAACAGCAGGCAAGGCAGGAGAGGTCTACTGCACCAAGTGGGTCACCTCCCCAGGAGGCAAAGATCGAACTCGTGCTGCAGTGGCTGCAGTTTGCTTCATAGTGTGTTGCTTAACCAACTGCGCCACCAAGGAGATCCCTTGCCCAGTGATATTAAAGAGAAGAAAGTCTACGTCCCCTAAGAAGTGTGTTGAAAGATCATTGAAAATTCACCTTTGCTGTCTTGCAGATTAAAGGCATAAGTTGACTAAAAATTATTTTCTGCTTGAGGAGAGAAACAGATTCAATCAATCTGTTATCTGATTGTCTTTCACTAAGTAAAACTACTTTATATAACATACAATGTAGTGCTCACTTGCAATGCTAACAAAATCAAAAAGTAGAAGCAAAATTGTGACAATGAAAATAGGTAGAAATTCAAGAATTTGGACCGCGTGGCTGATAAAATATTACAACCACTCAAGGAATCTTTGTTCTTTGATTTTTCTGTGGAAAACCACAGAGGAATGAGGGACTATCCATGTATATCGCCTGTAAACTTCAGGTGTTACATATTATTCTAATCATAGATGATTTTGGCAGCTTTGTCCATAATAATCAAAACGTGGAAATGATGAATAGGGAAAAGGCTTAGCAAACTATGCTGAACGCATGTAATGGATTAGTAATCAGTCATAAAGATGAGCTAGCACCTGAGCTACAGAACAACCAGGGTGGTAAACACTATATTGCTTGAAATTCTAGAAAAAGAAGACAATCTGCAGTGAAGAGGGAGCTGATCAGTAGATACCAGAGTTTGGAGTTGAGAGATGTTGACTGAAAATGGTCAGGAGACATGTCTATTGCTGTGTAATCAAAGGTGCTTGACTTTCCATCTGCTCTCTTGGAAAGGATGAGGACATGGAGGTGTGCGGTGGAGTTAGAGGCTGAGCCTACAGCAATGGGACGCTTTCAGAAAATAGCTAAATTAGATGATGATCATAAATGAACTACTCCAAATGATATGCCCATGACCCCAGATACAGAGACGTCTTAACACGGGAGTCCTGCATGTCTGGATACTCTTTGCAGCCCCATTTGGAGGACAGAAAGTCCTAGAATAAGTTGCAGGCAAGTCGTAAGCTTGCTTCACAGCTCCCGTGTGCAAACGTTAGTGCTTGCAAACTCTGAACCAGTGGAAAGGAGAAGGAAGGGGAAGGGGTGCCTGTGCAGTAGGCCTGTTCATGCACTAGAAGAGAGTGGTTGCCGGTAAGACCAAGGAAACCACACTGAACACAGGACAGAAGAGGGGGTGCACTGCTCAGGTGACTGCTTCATGAGAGGTTTTGTCGAGTCCCCTCATTTCCCCCAATTGGATGAACCTGAATGCCATGATCTGATAAGAGACAAAGCGTGTAGGAGCAGGGTGATGACATCACCCCTCTGCGACGTGGCGGGAGCTGACGTGAGTTGTGACACACACACTGCAGGACTGGGGCTGTTGACAGTGTCGGTGCAGTTCTGCAGCTACATCTACTGCATGGAAAGGTCAGCCTTGTTGCATAGGGCAGCTAGAGAGCCATCAACGGGTTGCTCTAGAAATTCCTTGCAGCAATTGAAATAAAGCCATTCTTGTGCTCATCTGCCCTGATGTGCTCCAAAATAATAGCCACTGTGCTTCTCTGCTAATCATAAACCTCATTGTGTAAAGTGCCCCCCATTCCTTTATCTGAAATGCATCAATATAGCAACGCAGAATGTTTGCTACTAGAGTTAACAGTGTTGAGAGAATCCTGCTGCCTCTAAATCCAGCTGTTGTCTAGTGAGCTCTCACTCTAGCCACGGGGAGTGTGCTCAAGTTTAAATTGTTGCCTAGGAGCCTCCCAGGTGGCGCAAGGGGTTAAGCACACAACTATGAAGCTTCCGTAGCCTCTGCAGCCCTAGTTCAATCCCTGGCCAGGGAGGGGACCCACATGGCGCAGCAGACCTCTCCTGCCTCCCCGCTGCTCCCCTCAGCAGTATATTTCAGCAGATCCACCAGCCCTGATCCCAGCTCTGTCTCTGGTGAATCCTCTCACCATTGCCCCCACCTCTGTTCTACACCCCAGTTCGTGTATGCGTAAATAAATCTTTTTTTTAAAATAGTGTTGCCTAGTTTAAGATAATATACTTAAAAATATATTCTAATTAACCTACTACTACCAGGATATGAAACATGTTAATTCTCATCTTACATTTTAACAGCTACTTTTAATAACAATTTAAAACAACTAAAAAGAGGTAGCTTAAAATGCAGAGCATCATCCTTACTGTGTATTTTTCATTTACTATGACAATCATTTAACCAAAGTTAATCTTTAAAGTTTGCCTAATATCTTGCTAGTCTAAAAACAAAGATTCTAAAGACCGATGCCCCATTTCTATATTCCAGATATAAAGAGAAATGAACAAAATCTAATAATTATATAACTTTAATTCGGTATACCCGAATTAAAGTAATAATACATTTTAATTATTTTAACTATATGATTCCATGCATCTCCGCAAAGTGTATAGAGTCAAGGCTTTCCTAGACATTAAGGGAGACATGCCCGCTTAATAATGTTTATATTTTAATAGTTTGCTTTTATGTAACTATAATTAAGAAGGTTTGTCATCAATATGAGCATACTAAAAACGCCAAGGAGAGTTACGACAAAGCGTGTATTCCTTCTCAAATATATGTTGTAGCATCAGCTTCCCGAATACTCGCTTCGAGGATTGTCTGAATGTCGACGTATCCGTCCAGTTTGAGCAGGACTTATGCTGTGGGTGACGGTGACAACATGGACTCGTCCTGGCGTCAAGGCCACGCTGCTCACCGGGCACAGAGAGCAGGGGCCCAGGGACAGCTGGGCCCTTGACTGCTGTTCACAGCTGAACAGGAGTCTCTTCAGTTGAGATTTTGTTGTCACTGATTTATTGGTTTTTAACATTTATTTATGCACACAAGAACGGGGGTACAGGCCGGAGGTGTGGGGGGTGAGAGGATTCACCAGAGACAGGGTGGGAGCAGAAAAGGCAGATGGACTGAAACACACTGCTCAGGGGAGCAGCGGGGAGGCAGGCTAGGTCTGCTGCGCCCTGTGGGTCCCCTCCCTGGCCGGGGATCGAACTTGCGCTGCAGTGCTGCGGAGGTTCACAGTGCGGCGCTCAACTCGCTGCACCACCAGGGAGGCCCTGTCGCAGATTTCTTAATATGCAGGCAAACATCAAAGAGCTCTCTCAGTAGCCTCAAAACCAGTGACAGGGAAGTTAAGATGCTCAGAATTAAATATTCCACGAGTGCTTTATTATCCAAATTCTGTTACGTATGAAAAAGGGAAGGTACTGAAGTGAGCACACGCTGTTCCTTTACTCGTGCCATCGAGCTCATCAGCAAAAGGTCATTTCTCACGTCCTCTGAAGGGTGCGGGAGGCCAAAGTAGGACTCCAAAAAGGTCCGTCCACAGTAAAGTCCCCGCGAGAGAGGGAGACACCTTCTTCCCTGGAGGTCAGGTCACTGCTGCTTCCTCATAAAACATCACTTCGTGGAAACCAAGTCTCTTTTATCCCCCCTCACTCATTCATAGACTCTTGTTTTAGAGACATCTTGGGGCATGTGAAAATTGTAATCTTACAGCTATGGATGGAATTTCCTTTCAGCAGAATAATGGATGTTCTGTAGTGCAACTGTAATTTTAGAAACATCAAAAAATTATTTGTAGACAGCTATGGTTCTAGAAATATGGTACTCAGATGACATTTTTAAAGTGTCCTCTTTTTAAAACTTTTAAGAGCATCATGAAGAATTCATGATCCTAGTAGTAAAAAGTTAATGTCTTAACCTTTTCAGGATTCCCAATGACGCATGGTCAAAGACACAGGTGCTTCGGAGCCAGTGAGGCTGCTGACGTACATCTGAGGAGCGATGAGCTCTCTGCCCCTAAGTCATAGGCAGTGTTGGAAACCAACATTATCACAATAAAATCAAAGTTTCAGTGTTGAGATTATTGATTATGTAGCCCTAGTCACCGACATGCTAATGTTATTCACTTTGTATGAGACTATACTGGTTATATTTTTCTACAGCAGGCTCCAATGTATTCAGCGTTTCACGTAACCGTAGTTCACATTTAATTATTTATGCTTCTTCATAGTGTGTTAAAATGCTGGATATATTATGTCTGTATCCCTCTTGCATCTCTCAAAGAGTTTATATATACAGTTTAACTAGTCCAAAAAAAAAAAAATGCTGGTCTGTTAAGCCAGGCCCACAGTGATCTAAACACATGCCATCAGTGGTGCCCGGTGACTGTTTTTAATCAAAGCTTCTCAACCAGTATCACCAAGAGACACGCAAGGCTACTGCACATCATCTTCCATGTGTTACTCTATGGCGAGCGTTAAAAATCAGTGCGACAGCAACTAATACAAAATAATTTGAAACATTCCTCTGAATTGTCCTAGAAATATCACGACGCTCATTCTCATTGGTTTCCTTAATTTGCACATTATTCATCACGTCTGTGTGGGGGTGAGTGCGGCATTTTTGCAAGTCAGCCATTAATGATGCGTCCTCATTCTGCTGCTGCTTTCTCGTGGCCCTGAAGACAGCTCCGTTTCGTTGTCGCTGGCCTGGCATTTACTGCCTGGTGGTGCCATTTCTGAAAAGTGTGACTCCTCACATCTATTTTACTTTCCCAAAATAATTCACGCAATATGGTTAGACATCTACTGAATATTTATGGACTGTTAATTATTAATCTGAACAAAGCACGTCCTCCCTTCTTGGGCCTGAATGTCGAGTTCCCGTGCACAGCTGCGCCCTCTCTGCTTCCCTGTGGGTTCTGCCTTCACAGTGATGGCTTCGAACACCCTGTGGCAGAGGCTCTTGTCCAGCGGCTCCAGTCCAAGACTGCTCGGGAGTTCAGCAGCACATTTAAAACTGCCCGGCATGCCTTCCCTGGTGTCACACACCGGCCCTGATACCCACCTGTCCTGGTGTTTTTCAGACTCACACCTTCTGAGGTCTTCTCGGTGATTGTCATAAGTCTCCTTCCCTCCCTCCCTCCCTTCACCCACCCCCCCCCAACATCTGGCCTACACTCCAGTTCTTCTATCTTTAAAGAACACACACATACATATATGCACACACACTTCTTCTAAGAGGGTCAGTTTGACTCTTCAGTGTTTCATGAGAATGGGACAGTCCCAAAGAAGGCTCATCTGTCTGAAGGTAGAACAATAATGATCCTGAATGTGTGGTTATGCTATAGTGGAGGGAGGATGGGTGAGAGATACAGAGTAATGGAGAATTCAGTAAGTGAAAGGACCATAGACATTCAGCATTGGGCAGACCGGCCCTTCCTCTGGAATGATCTCTCCCTCTCTCCCCCTCTCCTCCACTTTCCCCTCCCTCCTTCCCCCTCACCAGTCATCCTCCCTGCTGGTGCCCCACATCCACCTGTCCCTCAGTCCTGGGCATCTGCCCTGCACACACCATTGTGCTCCCACAACCGCCATGACATCTCCCTGTCTGTATTTCATCCGACAACTTCATTCTGTGCTTAACGGGACAGGGCAGTTGCCTCTTCTTCGGGGCGGGTTGAACTCCTGTCTTGGTGGTTCTGAGTGTAGCTGTACCAGTTCCCTCTCCGATGGTGGTGGCTGAGAACTGAGATACCACTTCACACCTGTCAGAATTAACCTTCTCAAAGAGACCAGAAGCAACAATTCTTGGCAAGGATATGGAGAAAACAGAACCCCTTTACTCTGCTGGTGGGAGGTAGGTTATGGAAAACAGCCCCTATGAAAACCAGCAGGGGCTTCTCAAAAGAGGAAAACTAGATATGCCATGTGACAGCGGTTCTATTCTTAGACAGCTACCAAAAAATAAGCACTAGTTTGAAAAGGAAACATGCACCCCAGGGTCATTGCAGCACCATTTATAATAGCCAAGCCATGGAAATGGTGTTACTGCCCTAAATAGATGAGTGGATCAGGAAAATATAGTCTTTATACACAGTGGAATACTACTCAGCCATCAAAAATGATGGATTGACATTTTCAGCAATGTAATGGAGCAGGAGGAAATTGTGCTAAGTAAGTCAGGGAGAAAAGGTACCAAATGGTGTTGTTTATGTGTGAAATGTAGGGAAACCAAACAGAGGGCCAGAAGAAGTCAAGTAAATAGAACTGAGGCTACCAGAGGAAGGAAGAACAAAGTAGGAAGGAGGCACAGTGGACTGTAGTGCTGGATGGTTTGGTGGTAGCCGCAGTGACGGGCAGATCCTATAATTATAAAACACAAACCAATATAAACCAATGTGACCTCAGTTTTAGAAAGTGCCAGTGACCAGCAATACCCCCCTTGAAGAACTTAATTTTTTTGAGTGTGTTGTATTTGCTGAACAATTCAGGAATACTTTTTAGAGATACATGTGAAGAGAGAGAGGATTCACCTATTTTATGGTTATGAGTTTATATTTCTAGAGAAGATCAAAACATAATATGGGGGCCTCCCTGGTGGTGCAGCAGGTTGAGCACCACAATGTGAAACACCCATGGCACAGCAGCGTGAGTTCAATCCCCGGCCAGGGAGGGGACCCACAGGGCATAGCAGACCTCTCCTGTCTCCCCACTGCTCCTCCCCTCAGCAGTGTGTTTCAGTCCATCTGCCTGTTCTGCTCCCCACTCTGTCTCTGGTGAATCCACTCACCTCCTGTGACTCTGGCCTATACCCCAGCTCTTGTATGCATAAACTTTTTTTTTTTAAAGACACAATATGTATGAGAGGCCTTAAAGTCAGAATCCAACTCTGCACTCTTTGGTCTTAATGACTGAACCAGTGACTTTTTTTTTTTTTTTTGGAGTTTATTTAGAGAAACTTCACTGAGGGAGGTTCTCCCTGCAGGAATGAGTTTTGCTATGGAACATTTTCATACATCTCATTTATTTGGACACAACACCTTCTCTTGTCCTCTGTAAGAGGGGAATTTTTTTTTTTAAGATTTATTTATGCACACAAGAGCTGGGGTACAAACCAAAGGTGAGGGAGGTGAGAGGAGTCACCAGAAACAGAGTGGGGAGCAGAACAGGCAGATGGAGTGAAACACACTGCTGAGGGGAACAGTGGGGAGGCAGGAGAGGTCTGCTGCGCCCTGTGGGTCCCCTTCCTGGCTGGGTATCGAAGTCATGCTGCTGTGCTGCAGATGCTTCATAGTGCAGTGCTCAACCCGCTGCACCCCCAGGGAGGCTTTGTAAGAGAGGATTAAAGCTTGGCTGTCTCCAGGTCACCTCTCACGGCTCCATGACACCTGAGACCCTCACCGCCACCACCCCAACAAGCAGAACACACCGTTCTTCTGTAACTTCCCGAGAAATCTCACTTGACTCTAGTGCAAGTCCTCCATCTATTTCTGTCTTATGAGTTTCTCTGTTGGCTGCCAAGTGGCTCAGACATGAGAAGGTCGTTGGCTTGTGCTAGCTGTGTGGGTTGTTATGGTAAAAAATTACAGGCGCATCCTGAGGCCTCTTGCTGGCCTTGTCTGATTTATATCAGTCACATTTTAGTTTACACCATCCATCTTCGCTTACATATTTTTGTGTTCTATCTAAAATCATCTCTGGAATAATAAGCAGGCTAAATCTTAGTAAGTAAATGTACCATTTTTCCCCGAAGAGGTTCATTATTTTTCCTGCTTTGAATGAAACTAATTGTTTACCTAAATTGACCAGTTGGGTGGATGATGAAAAGGGCTATTTCATCCTTTCCAAACTAAAGTCCACCTAGTAATAACCAGAGGCATAATCATAAGGTATAATTAAATTCTGTTTTCAGAGCTTGGCCCTGAATGTAACCAACAATATTATGGTACTTATATTTTAATTTGGATTTTACATATTGGTCAGTCCAGAGCATGGAAAGACTACCAAAAAAACATACTCATGATTTCTACTTTTAAGAAACCATAAGGGTTGGAGTTATATCTGAAATTTAGAGGGATACTGAGTTCTGTTATTTCCTAAAGAGATAACTTAGCCAAAAACTTTGTATTAAGCACTTAATCTCATTCTTATTACTCCTGGGTGCTCTTTACTTCTGTCACTTCTGTATCAACATTGTATGATTTAGAGGCACAGAATCCCACCCCTTCAGAAGGATGTTCTGGTCTTAATACAGTTGATACAGGTGCTAATTCACAATGCACATCTGAAACATGTTAGAATGTACCCTCATTTCAATGAAAAATTATTTTAAAATATGTATTTTTTAAAATAGCTATAAAAATAGGCATGAAAAAAGTAACTGAGATAAATGTTTCTTTGGTTCATTTGATAAAAAGTAGGTTCTTTGAAATCAGTTTTGTGCATTGATTATGAGAGATATTAGGCAAACTTTCTTTGAACATTTTGCTGTGGCTACTTTTGTGGGTTCTACATGGTATGTTTGCAAAGGCTGAGAATTAGCAGAGATTTCTATGCTTCCACCCCGTACCTGATGTGTGAGGAGATGGGGTTAAAGGGCAAACCCAGTTCCGGGTGCTCTTCTTTTTTTAAAAGATTTTATTTATGCACACAAGAGCTGGGGTACAGGCCAGACAGGCGGGAGGTGAGAGGACTCACCAGAGACAGAGCGCAGAACAGAACAGGCAGATCAACCGAAACACACTGCTGAGGGGAACAGCGGGCACAGCAGGAGAGGTCTGCTGTGCCATGTGGGTCCCCTCCCTGGCCGGCAGCAGGGATCGAACTCGCGCTCCAGTGGCTGCGGTCTGCTTCACAGTTCATTGCCTAGTCCACTGTGCCATCAGGGAGGGCCCCCGAGTGCTCTTATCACCTATTTTTGCTTCCTTCCTTTGCAGAGACAGTAATCTGTATGAGCCTCTGGGTAATCACCCCTAAAAGCCTGTGTTAAACTGTGATAATAGGATAAATAGTTCACTTCTTTTCCATTTTCACCTCTTTGGGGATTCCCCTGTACCCCCCATCCACATATGGGTGGTTTATTTCCTTGGGCAGATGTGATGTAATGAGCACTGCTAGCGCTGTGAAACCCAGTTTTTGAAGAAAAGAAAGACTACTCCAAAACTACTCGGGTTCTGGTCTCGTTTCTAATGAGTCGCCAGGGCTGTCTGGGCATCACATGCTTGGCAGGTTCAAGGTGGAAGGAAATTCTGTCTGATGCATGGGAGATGCTAACATGGCCAGGGAAATCCAAGCAGGGGAGGGTGGCTGTTTTGGCTTGTGGTGTCCTTTGATCTGTCTCCCTAATAACTGAGTAGCGTCTAGATAAGGAAAAGTCGAGAATAATGTGAATAACCCTGTATTTATTAAATAACAGTGGTATACTGACTTTAAAAGGATACTTCAATTTTGGGTTTCTGAATCCAGTTGTTTGAAGAACTTAGTAAAGAAGGAGGATTGAAATTTATCACTGGGTTTTATAAGCAGAGATTGAATGAAATACGTTTTCCATTGAGAAGCACAGAACCGTCATTCATCAGACTGCTAAGTTCTCGATTCATTTGGTTTTTATCACCAGCATATGTGACTGGGTAGAATATTGTACTTTCCTTGAAATATTCAGTGACTTGCTTTTTATACTCTTAATTGTGGCAATTTAAGTTTATATTTTCATGTCTAGCTGCTACCTAATGATAGGCATTAACTGCAGTAATCCAAGGGTAAAAAATTCAGTAGGACTCAGAATACAGAGATGCTTGAATACACCAAAGGAACAGAGTCTTGCACACATTTCAAAGTTTGACTTTGTAGGAACAGAGCCTAGAAGTGAGTGTGTGGCTCTAGCCAGGTTCCCCTGCGTTGAGTGAGCCAGCCCTGTTCTAGCAATCGTATCAGCACTTCTAGAAATGAAGTGAAAATGATGTTTTTGGGGGAGAAGAGAAATCGCTAGTAATTGTTCACTTTTCAAGATCCTTTGCAGCTAGGCAGCGTCCTCAGACTAGCTCTGGCTGGGGGGAGTGGCGTGTGGCACAGGATGGGGCAGGACGGGTTGCTCAGCTCTGCTCCCCCACCAGGGAGAGCAGGAGCCCATGTAGGACACGCATCAGATCCACCTGCATCTTCACCGAGCTCTGCCCTGGCCAGTCACCCCACCACCTCCAGCAGACAGTGTGAGAGAGAAATTGTTGTAAACGTTGAGTGGTCCTTAGCGGCTTGGAACATAACTAATGAATCGCTACCAGTTCTAATCGTTTTACTTTTGATGCATGCAGTCCTCTGGTCATGGGGGTGACCTAGCTACAGCCAGCGCTCCCGCGCCCATCTCTGCATACATCTGCACATGGTACATGCATAGGCGTGGTGTCCTTCTACTCCGTGAAGGTGGCCCGTCTTCCTCACTGTATCTCAATGGAGATGAGCAACTGGCCTGTAGGAGCTGGCCCAGAATGAAAGAGTGAGGAAGGAATGCTGATTTCTAGGTAGGGCCACCTCATCTCACCTAAACAGGCACAATTCCCTTTGCTGTTTCCTTCCTCATACATGCTAGGTGTTACATGTACAGGTGTGGTGGAAGTCGTGGGTGTCTGCTTTCCTTGGGGGGGGTGAACCCTGCTTTGGGCTCAGCACTGGATGCCTCTTGTGGAGTTTGAGATGAATATTTTGGATTGGACTCCCTAGACTATCAGTACTTTGAATAATTCCCATCACGAAAAGTCATTGAAGATGAGAAAGTAAATTATATGTGCCTGCGGGAATCGTGAGGTACTAGCAGAGAAAACGATTTTAGCATTCGCTCAGGCTGCCTCGGGAGGAGAGAGTGGACTCGATGTGACAAGTGCAAGTTTTCTTTGACCTGGACTGCTGTGTGTGCTGCTTTTTTTAAAAAAATATTTATTAATGCATACAAGATCTGGAGTGCAGGTCAGAGGTGTGGAGGGTGAGAGCATCCACCAGAGACAGTGGGGAACAGAACAGGCAGGTTGACTGAAACACACTGCTGAGGGGAGGAGTGGGGAGACAGGAGAAGTCTGCAGTGCCATGTGGGTTCCCTCCATGGCCGGGAATCAAACTCGTGCTGCAGTGGCTGCAGATGCTTCACACTGCGGTGCTTAACCGCTTGCGCCACCAGGGAGGTCTGTTTATTGCTCTTGAAGGCGCTTAGTCACACATCCCAGGGGCCTGGTTAGCACAGCATAACCTCCTGGCCCAACTCAAGGAGGACCTGCCCGCTTGCAGAACCACGACCTGCGGAATTGCAGGGCTCCTGTGGTTGTTCCACCTGTCAGCCTGGAGCTTCTCCCCGCGTGAGCCCCTCGTGACACTAAATACGGTGGATGCGAGTGAAATTCTGGGAATGTGTTCAAAATGCCAAGACCTTGGTTTCACGTCCCTCACATCTGACTCTGTGTCTGCATGGGGCCCAGGGATAAGCATTTAGCAGGAAGCCACAACACTGTAAGGCAGGTAGTTCACAGATCAAAACTGAAAAACAGGAAGATAAATGAAACAATATAGACTTTGTAGCTCCTGGAAGAGGTTTTGAAAAGTCTTTACCAGTAGAAACCTAGAAAAAATAATATACTTATGAAATTAAAAGTCAGTGTTTTCCTCATTTAAGAAAATCAAAAGTACAGTGTTTAAAAATAGTCCTGCCCACCAGGCTAGTGCAAAACATATTTTATAAACTTGATGCCACTTGCATGGGTAATTTCTGTGGTCTAACTGCAGGGCCAGTAGAGCTTCCACCGCAGAACACTGACTGAGGCTGCTGTCCGACAAAGACACTCCAGGAGTTCAGTCTTGCTGCTTCATCTCATGTATCACTTAGTTGCCCACTCAGAGTAACCTGCATTGAGCTTTAATCATCTTTCAAACATTTGCCTTAAATTATTATTTATATAAAGCAAAAGAAAAAATAGAGCTGAAAAATCAAGTTGGATTTGAGTTGTAAAAACACTGCCAAGAATTAGGTCCATTGTTTTATTTTTTTTTAAGATTTATTTATTTCTGCATACAAGAGCTGGGGTATAGGCCAGAGTTGTGAGAGGTGAGAGGATTCACCAGAGACAGAACGGGGAACAGAACAGGCAGATCAACAGAAGTATACTGCTGAGGGGAGCAGCGGGCACAGCAGGAGAGGTCTGCTGCACCTTGTGGGTCCCCTCCCTGGCCGGCGGCAGGGATCGAACTCATGCTGTAGTGGCTGCAGTTTGCTTCATAGTGTGTTGCTTAACTCACTGCACCACTAGGGAGGCCCCAGGTCCATTGTTTTAGACCAGTTTTCTTTAATTTTTAGGAGATACTATATTATATAGAAAATTGGGATTCAAAGAGATAAAATAACTGTGTCTTGATGAAAGTTACAATAGAAAACTAAGACTACCTGATCCAAAATGTAATCTTGGGGCCCGCCCTGGTGGCACAGTGGATTAAGCAACTCAATATGAAGCAAACTGCAACTACTACAGCACGAGTTCGATCCCTGCTGCCGGCCAGGGAGGGGACCCACAGGGAGCAGCAGACCTCTCCTGCTGTGCCCGCTGCTCCCCTCAGCAGTGCATTTCAGCCCATCTTCCTGTTCCGTTCCCTGCTCTTTCTCTGGTGTATCCTCTCACCCCCTGTACTTCTGGCCTGTACCCCAGTTCATGTATGATTAAAAAAATAAATTTTAAAAAATGTAATCTTTCCAACACATTGGGGTCTCTCTGGCTCTCCCCCAACCTGTTTCTCCATCCCTTGTTCTTTCATGGTCTCCTCGGGTTCTTCTCATTGCCCAATTCTATAATTTTCTATTACCTGTCTAGCTAGTATCTTCCCTTAATTAAGAATAGGATTCTTTTTCTTAATAGTGTCATTTTTTTTCTATAAAGCTAACATTGATCTACAACACTGTGTGATTAAGGAGTACAGGTTCACACCTTCAGATGTGTTACCACCAAGGGCCCTGTGCCCTCCCCCAATATGCGCCCCCAGTCTGGGAGGTTCAGCTCTGCAGTCAGATTTCTAGGGTTTGTCTTAGTAGATTTGACCATTTCTTTGTTTCACAGAAACCATTCTTAGCAGTTTCAGAGTATTCTGTCATGTTCAAGTATCTTCATTTGTTTAATCAATCCTTTGTTATGGGGTATTTAGACTTTTTTCCTATTTATCACGATTAAGGCCACGCTGTGGTGAACTTCCGTATTTATATATCTTGAATCACATGTTTAACAATATTCTTAAAATGGATTCTGAGCATACAGTTGCTGAATTTAAAACGTACTCAGTTGTAAGTTTGGACAATGTGAAATTTAATTGTCTAGGAAACTGGCTTCATATAGGCTGAAATTTTTTCAGAGACTAAGATGTTTTTAGAGACCAGATACTTAGCTTTGGTTCTTCATGTCAAGAATACATTGACACATTACATAAACACCATAATAAACACATTTTAAAATTTAAACACATTTAAAAACTACATGGATACATAATTGAGCTTGATAAATGATAATCTCCCAAATACATAGTTTTAGATGATTTTCAAGTATTTAAATGCTTGATTATTATTTTGCCAATCTTCTAAAATTATGCTCTGCCATAAGTTAACTTTCTAGAGTGGGATTGTTACTTAAATAAACTGTCAAAGTCTTAGGGCCTCCATGGTGCAACCACTGCAGCGCCAGTTCGATCCCCGGCCAGGGAGAGACCCACGTGGTGCAGCAGACCTCTCCTGCCTCCCCGCTGCTCCCCTCAGCAGTGTGTTCCAGTAGATCCTCCTGTCCTGCTCCCCACTCCGTCCTGCTCCCCACTCCGTCTCTGGTGAATCCTCTCACCCCCCACCCCTGCACCTCTGGCCTATACTCTGGCCTGTTCTTGTATATATGCATAAATAAATCTTTAAAAAGTATAAAAATAAACCATCGGCTTATTTTGTCATGTTACAGCTGAGAAAGTCCCTGTCTAGAGGAGCGAAGCAACCTCTTTCCCTGGCATATTAAGTCAGTGGCAGAGGCAGAATATAATTGCATGTTTGGACACATAATGCATTGCTTTTCTGGAACTCTAGGTTAAAGACAACTCATTAAATAATGAATGAGCTCAAGTTTAACACTTCTAGGAAACTGAAAGGAGAAAAATCTACTCAGAGTCGATTTGTTTCATAAGCTAGAAAGTGGAAATAGTGCTTTTACAAATCATTTGCACTTGCAAATTCTGGAATCAATATGGTACTTTCTAGAGACTGATGCTATTAAGTAGTGCACCAGACTCCATTTCTGAATGAAGTTGGCCTTATGAGAAAGTCTGCCTTGTACATATTCTGCTAATGTGCATGTGTGCTGCTGTTCGGTGTGGCTGCACTAGTCCAAGTTACTCCTTCCAGCTTTTAGAAGTAGAACAATAAAGTAACCACTTCTGGGGTGTATTATGGAGCAATCTCAGCATTTTCAGGTTCAGCACTAAATGGCATGGGGCAGAGATGTGATTACCCTGGTAGCCGCTATCTCCAGCACCACGAACGGTCCCTTCCATGTGATGCTGATGTCACTCCCCAGAACCTTTCTCAAGTGTGTACTTTAGTAATCATGTCACTGTTTTATCACTTCATACTGGTGTCTCCATTTTACCAGTTTCTAAAGTCCGATTGAGAAGAGGGGTGACGTTCTCAAGAGCACATGGAAAGGGTTACATGAAAGGTGGCCTCAAGCAGCAGCCTGTATTTCACATCAGTGTGAATCAGTGCAGAGAGAAGCACCCCAGGAAGCAGGTGTGACAGTCACGCCAGAAAAAGGAAGTGCCATGCCTCAGGTGCACTTAGTCATTCACTTAGGCCAGCTTGGGAGTCATTAAAGTAGTTTCTTTTACAATTTTATTTGATGGTCATGAGAAAACATGACGTTACCTCTGTGAAAATAATCAGTTATAATAACAAAAAGTATTTGCTAACCCTAAAATAGCCCACTGTGTTCAGCAATGTAGTAGCTCTAGAGTTTTAAAAAGAATCATCAAAGCCAGGCCCTTATTTCAAGAAGTTTACAAAATTATAGGAATTATTCTTGGAAGTCATTGAGAAATGACTAAACTTCATGAAAATTTTTTGGATCACTGTGTTTTAAACACAAGCTCTGTTAGTAGTCAGGATTCTGCAAAGGGATAGTATAATATAGACAACAAATATATTTGCTTTGTGCAAATATAATACTATAAAAGATAGGAATGTACTTACTATTTATATATTCTTATATGTGTACAAATAATCCTAAATATATATTAATAACATACTCATGTATCATATATAGCATGTATATTGTATACTATAAGACAATATATAGTTTTTAACTGGCCACTCAAAAAGATACTGTATCAAGCATTAATCAGCTTTTAAATATTTGTCTAAAATTATAATTGATCCTAAATATTTTGATGGAAAAGTAGAAGTGATAGCTCAAAATATAGCTTGACTTCTACATATTATATAGATTTACTTATAGAACAAAAAAGATGCCGCATGTAATACAGGTGTGTAGTGAGTGTGTATCACGCCACTGTCACGCTCCTGGCATTCCAGCTGGCAGGGGGAAGACTGTAGAGCTTCCTAGCCTCCATGACCACATGAACCAATTCATGTGAAGATTTGTGTTCACTTAATTGCAGAAGCTTCTGGTTTATTCAGGAGCTTCCTAAGAGCACCGTAGAAGTATGAGAGCCAGAAAAGGCAAAGTGAGATGTCCCAGTTCAGCATCGAGTAAGAGAGAAGTCACCACACCCTTCTTCCTCTGTTTGCTGTTCCATGCAAGCCCTCAGGACCATGATGGTCCAAGCCCTTTGTAAGCCACTTACTGAGTGTAAACACGTCACCCTTAGCACATCCAGAAGAGTATTTATCCAGATTACTATCGTCCAGAAGAGTACTTAGCCAAATAACCAAGTCCGCTCAGGCTGACATTTAAATTAACCCTCACACTACCTTTTGGTAAAAACACACCCACACATCCTGTGGGTGAGAATTAGAAGAAATTATCTGGGTTCAAATCCCAGCTCTGCACTTAGGGTCTGCCCTGGGACAAGTGACTTAAGCTCACTGCAGCTGAACTTACTCTGTTCAGGCATAAACCTGAACTTACTCTGTTCGTCAGGCTCAGATGATCTAGAGTGGAAGACCACTTCCGAAATTGCACAAGACATTGCCAGGCAAGTAGATGCAAAACAGTGTTAGCAAAGATTGTCCAGCAGAAACATCATCACCGCGTTTGGGGAGTCTCTCCTTCTGTACAGAACGGGGAGACCTGGGTAGTGTGGCCATGTGCAGTCTTTTCTGAGTTAAAGAACTGTTGGTCATCACACACCCACTGGACAAAGCAGGGAATACCAAATCGGGAGGTGCAGGAAAGGTGCTGAAGGGGAAGTTTGTGCACCAGCAACACAGCTTGGGACACTGGAGGCCCCCCGCTGTCACCCCCCCCTTCACCTGAGCCTAGCAGATCCCATGGCAAAATACACCTTTCAGTTTGCAAATGCCATCATCTCCCCTGGTAACTTAGGCAGCACACTCCTTCACACTGGAGTGAACAATTCAGTTCAGAAACAGAAATTGAACTTTCTGAAAGAGAAATTCACACTTGTACCTGGAACCCTTAGCAATAATGAGATCGGTGTTTTGCAATTGAAGCCTTCCGACTCACACCTTTAACAAGCAGGGCTGAGGTAGATGATGATACCAGTATGTAACATGTTCTTCTTGCACAGCCCTTTATTCAGAAATACCACGGACCTACTCTGTGTGAAGAACTATGGTTCCCTCTTGATACCTTCTCAGTTCTCCAGAAGCTACAACTGCTGTCAGGCCATCTCCTGGTGATAATTTCGTAAACAGAGTAACAGGTGTATACCAAGAGTTGGTGTTGATTTAAGCTACCACATATTGATTTGCCTTCAGGAAACATGACGACGAATTCAGCTAACTGAGAACGATGTCATCCTCTGGCCACATGATCTCACTGGTTGGGCATTCATTGATAGTTGTTTTTGCATTTTGAATCGGATATAAAATGGTATTCAGGCTTTAGGTAATTAAAATGATTTAGTTGGTGTGTTTTTGTCCTGTGGAAATCCACAGGGTGCCGAGGAGCAAGAGCCATATCCAGACTTCTGAGCACATCTGTTTCAAGTCCCAGAACTCCAGTAGTGTCAGAGGACATAGTCACACACTACGCTCCTGCTGTCTTCACCGCAGTTTAGTCTACTTGTTCCTCAGAAAGCGCTTCCAAGTGGCAGCTATTTTGGGTACACAGTAATGAGGGATTGCAAATGAGTATCTTTACCCAGAATAAAACTTCAATAACTATCTCACGATAAGTCATATTATTGGTCTATTCTGTCATGATGTTTTAATGTTATTATATATAGCATGTCTTGCTCTTCCAAGATTTATTTATTTATGCGTACAAGAGCTGGGGTGCAGGCCAGAGTCGCTGTAGGTGAGAGGATTCCCCAGAGACAGAGTGAGGAGCGGAACAGGCAGATGGACTGAAACACACTGCTGAGGGGAGCAGCGGGGAGACAGGAGAGGTCTGCTGAACCATGAGGGTCCTCTCCCTGGCCAGGTATCGAACTCATGCTGCTGTGCTGCAGCTGCTTCACAGTGCTGCATTCAACCCACTGCACCACCAGGTTGCTCTTCCATTTTTGAACAATGATCTGTAGCATTCAACTCTTTGCTTATCCCCTACCCTCAACCAGGTGCTTTAGGCCATGGCTGCCAAAGGGCACTTTCTAGATTATCTCCAGTCTGGGTGGACAGTCTGGTAAGAGTGAAGATGCAAGTGAAGATTTCTGGCCCTTAGTGTGTCTGTATGGGACCATGATGGGGTGTTGCTGAGTTAAATTCAATTACATACTGATTTTTTCTTTTTATCAGTAACAGTTAAGAGTTTCCAGAGGAAGGCAAGTACCTCTTCCTCAGTCCTATAAACACTTTGCTTTATTCACCAGGCACAAGTCCATTGTCATTTGGTTATTTTCTCTCCTGGTGATGATTTCCACATTAACAAAAATAGATTTATTAAACTGCAAACTTAAGAGTCCATCCATTGAGCTGCTGTCATAGAAGGTACTCTGACTCCAGAACAGCATGCCCAGTGCCTGTCTCTTTCGTCCCTTTTGGAAATCTACCTCCAGCCAGGTTTGACATGTGCTTGGGATGGCGTTTATCCATCCCAGCCTCCAGGGAACGACAGCTGTTGGTGAGCCCTGATGAGATGCTCCAGGCTGAAAATGAAGCCAATTCTGTGGCAAGCAGAGAAAGCTATAGAAAAAGAGGTGTTTTGTGATAAAATTTGACAAAGGAATCAGAGCTCACGGAAACTGAAGCTGTACTTTTCGATTGTGTTTTTTACTGGACCTGAAGTTTTATTTAGTTTTTAGGTTGAATTGTCTTTCTGTAATCAGAAACTAGTTAGGACTTGATGAAATGGGATGACTTAATATTGAAATTATTTCCAAAGCAGTTTATAAATTTTTAATCATACTAGATAATAAAATAGGTCTTTTTGAAAAATGCTATTAAATACAATGACATTTGGAAAAAAAGAATTAAAATATCCAGGAAATTCCTTAAAAAGAAGTAGTTTGACCCCTAAAAAAAACAGTAAAATATTTTTAAAAGCTAAAATATCCAACATGATTGGTGGCCTTAAAAGAAGAAAAAAAAGACATAGGCAGGGAGATACTTTAAAATATTTTTGTGTGGTGTTGAGGTTAATCAAAACCATAACCCAAAGATGAACATTTTTTTAAATTGCAATTCTTCAAAATTAAGCATACCTCCTTTCCAAAAAACACTATTAAGTTATTGATAAGACAAGCAAAATGACCTCACGAATAGGAACATGTAGTCACAAAGTTCATACTGAGTTCAATCTAGAACAAATATATCAAAACTCAATAAGAAAACAGAGCCCAATATAAATATGGACAAAAGAGGTCAATAAAACCTTTAACAAAGAAGCTAATACAAGCATGTAAAATGATTATTTATATCATTAGCCTTTGAAAAATGCAAATTGAACCATAATGACATGCAAGCAGGCACTTATTGAAATAGCTCAAAGTAAAAAACAGGTCATAACAAGTATTGGTGAGAATATGAAAGGACTAAAAATCTTGTATCCTAATAGTAGAAATACAAGTGTGTGCATTCTAGACAATCCAGCCAATCCATTCCTATGTACTTACCCAACAGTAGTCAATAGATATTCTGTATGCCAGCTTTGCACAGCTCTATATGCTATAGACAAAGCTAGAAATGATCCAACATCCTTCAGAAGATAAATCAATAAATTCTGTTTCGACCTCACAAAAGAATGCCACTCAACTCAGTGGAATGAACTATTGATAAACGTTGCAACATGGATCAATCTCAAAATTATATTCTATGAAGAAATTAGAAAATTCCAGCTCACCCATGGTGACAGAAAGCAGAGGGCGGATAACTTAGGCATAGTATTGGGGGGGAGGGGGTGATAAACAATAGAGATGAGGGATTTTAAAGACTTAGAAGGAAACGCTTTGGAGTGATTTATATCTCCATTCTGATTGTATGGATAGCTCTATTCCTATACTCATGCCAAAATTTTTATCACACAGTTTAAGTGCAGTTCAGTTTGTGTTAATATCACTGAAGCAGTTACATATGATGTTAAGATAGGACTTCAAAATTTCCCTGCTTCTAGGTTAACTTGAATAAGAATCTAGAATTATTATACTTCCAAAATAATAGAAAATATAAGTCATATTTAAGTTATGAGGACTTTGTATTTTATGGGAAAACATTAGGAATTCATTTTCTACGTCAGCCCTTCATAGCTGATGTGATTTTAAATGTTACGTTCCGTGTCAAAATTCTTGCATTTCACACTCATTAAGTGTGAATTAATAAACTGTAATTGTATACTTTCTCTGCAACAGTATTTGGACAGCTGAATACGCTTTGGGGATTGCTTCCTGTCATCGATATTACTCCACCACATTGAGTCCCGTTGAAATTTTTTTAAAGATTTATTTATGCATACAAGAACTAGGGTGCAGTCCAGAGGTGCAGGGGGCTGAGAGAGTACCCCAGAGACAGAGTGGGGAGCAGAACAGGCAGATGGGCTGAAATACACTGCTGAGGGGAGCAGCGGGCGAAGAAGAGGTCTGCTGCGCCATGAGGGTCCCTCCCTGGCCGGGTATCTATCGAACTCGCGGGGCTGTGCTGCGGTTGCTTCACAGTGCGGCGCTCCACCCGCTGTGCCACCAGGGAGGCCCTGCCACCAAGTCTTTTATCCATTGTAAATTAATTTCTGTGTAATGCGTGCGCTACTGTCCGGTTTCATCCTTTTGCGTGCAGCGATCCAGTTTTCCTGACACCACTTATCGAAGAGGCGCTCCTTGTCCTTCACCCCTCTGTCGTGAATTGACCGTCCATACAGGTGTGGGCTTAGTCCTATGCTCTCAGTTCTGTTCCACTGGTCTGAGGCCAAACTAAGGGTCAGACAAAGGCAAGCGTAAAACGAATGCTTGAGGGGTCCTCCCTGGTGGCGCAGCAGGTTGAACGCCACGCAAGTTCGATCCCTGTCCAGGGCCGGGACCCACATGGTGCAGCAGACCTCTCCTGCCTCCCCGTTGCTCCCCTCAGCAGTGTCTGGGTCCATCTGCCTGTTCTGCTCCCCACTGTCTCTGGGGACTCCTCTCAACTCCTGCGACTCTGGCCTGTATCCCATCTCTCGTTCGCATAAATAAATAAATCTTAAATAAATCTTTTTAAAAAATGAAAGGAATTTAAAAAAAAAAAAACTAATGCTTGAAAGTGGACTATAGAACTGAAGCATATGGGGAAGGAGGAGTGAGAGCAAAGAGGAAAGGGAGCATGCGAGATGTGGTGGGTGCACCATGGCTGTGATACCTGATGCGGAGCCCAATGTCACCTCGGTTTAAAAAGTTAGATATATGTTTAATGAGTTTTTACTAAGGGGACTCGGCCATCCACCTGGCCTCCATGCTGAAAGCAAATGGTTATAGACTCCCCTGCCTGCCTTCCATCCTCTGGACTGCTATCACTTACAGAGCTAACGTTGGGAATGGGAAGCCACACGGTGACATCAGCGCTGGGCGCATGTTGAGTCAATTCTCTGCCCTAGTTCTAACGCCGAAGAGCAATGGCGAGCAGGCATTTTGCCCCATCCTCTCTTCTGTGTCAGTCCTCGTGCCTTGCAAGGGGACATTAATCTTTCGGCAGCTTGCGTTATGTTTTCTGGTTCCATACCAGCATGCCTCGTATTCGTGAACTTGAGTTTGTCTCCTCACCTCTTCAGACACAAAGAACTAGTTGTCATCAGAAAGACACCGTTTTGCCTTTTCTTCCGGTTTTGTTCTGCTCGCCTGCTGACACACACGGCTTCTTCTTTTTCTAGCTCTGAGTGCAACGCCGGCCCACCCCACATAGCATCACCAACTTATGAAGCCTCTTTATTTTCGCAGTATGATATGCAAAGCATAAACACATGACAGATGCTGTAAATTTGTCTAATTTGATTGGGGAAAAGAAATTGGGTCATTTATCTTAGTGAATTCAAAATATGGTTGCAGTTAATTTTTTCCCATAAACATTAAAAATTGAGGAAAGCCCTGATGGCCTAACTTTTAAAAACTGTTTCCCCATGACTGTCCTCCTGTATAATTTTGAGAGGCTCTTGCAAATGCAACTAGTATGACCAGTGTCGATGTGTATTGATTATCACAGACTCCCCCAGAGAGTGGTGAATTACAAGACTGACTAGGTGCACTGATTATCTTTTATAAGTTTGGCATTGTTTAAAAAACTTTCTACAGCCCAAACTGTTTAGAAACCATTGTAATTCAGTATTATTTTTCATACTTTGGTGTCTGTTGACTTGCACAGGGAGGATGTCAGCGAGAGATGTGACATGAAGCAAGAAACAAATTTAAATCTCAAAATGACACAAACCCCATCACTACCTATAGAAACCCTTTGGAATGAATCTCTTGGGAAAATCTCTTGCAACAGTCAGCCCTTTTTATGAATTTTATGGATATCTTCGAGATAGATAAGGTAAAGAATGCAGTGTACAAAGATAAAAAGATAGGACTCAATGTCAGTCTTCTTACCTGTCATGTTACTAGATGCAAGAAAACTCTAGGGGACATAGTAGCCTTGGTGAACTTGACCCCTGTAACCAAGGTCCATTGTCCAGGAGAGGTCAGTGGTATAAGAAACCAGATCTAGTGTTGCTGGGGAACATGGAAATCCTCAGTTCTGAAGGGAGGATGTAGATGATTGGCAGGTCATGTGTCACCCAGAAGGACCTCTTGTTCCTGGAGCAACCTGGCATATTGTGGGTTTTCACTGATGAGAGATGGAGGACTAACCGCTGGGTCCTGTGTGGTTCCTGAGCATTTGAGCACCAGACAAAAAATGTTTTAGAACTTTATTTCTTCTACTAGGATATTTAATAGACAGTTAACTTAAATTGGAAGAGGAACCATCATTCAAAAGTCATTACTTTGTGCTTCTATTGCAGCGTTGTGACATGAGAACAGTTCAAGATGACTGGTGGGGGGAACAGCAGTAACATAACTTATGATGGGATTTATGGCTTATCGTGGTTCCATTGTGTTCCAAGAATCATTCATTGATTCATTGCTCAAATTCTTAGAAACTGGGGAAACAAAACTTGTGCTATTCATCTGATTAGATGAAGAGATAGTAGGACATGGGCAGCTGTTGGATTTTGGATTTAGCAAAAGACATGAAATGCGCTTTTGAAGAAAATGGTTTTCCTGGGTCAGCACATAGTTTTTAGGGCTTTGGTTTTTCCTTTTGACCAGCATTGGTTAAGGGGTACAGTGATTAGGTCATTTGGCAAAACCCGGTTGTCACCTCCACCTGGGATTTCCTTAGTGCCCTACATAACTTTTGAAGATTGTTGAGCCTTGAATACATTCAACAGTTCTTAGGAATATTGGATTCTTTGGCCACTGTAATCTGTGCAGGGGTGACTGTGAAGGCCATTTAAGGCGTTCACGCCCTGACGAGGATACAGTGTATGGTGGTGAAGGCTGAGAGGCCTGGGAGCACAGTCCTTGGCTGTGAACAGTGTCCTGTCGGCCCCACTGTTTTACCTGGTTCCAATCATGGAAACTCACCCATCTTCCATCCGGATCACCTGATCCAGATAACCCAGAATGTGCAGAAGAGTCAGGTTGTCAAGATTTCTCTTCTCCGAAGTCCCGTTCTACATCCGCTCAGCGAGGTGTTTTCAAAATAGCCAGAATAGACCTTAGAAATCACAGCATTAGAACTAAAAGAGAAAAAATGAAAGATTTTGCTCCTTACTAATTAGTAAAATGGATTTTGAACCTAAGTGGAAGAGATGAGAGAATGAGGCAAAAGAACAAAGAGAACAAGAGCAGGAGGACGTGGCTGAGAGGCACCCAGGAGTCCTGGACCAGGGGTGTCGGGTGGGAGCTTTGAGTGTGTCGCTGCATCACAGTTCTTTAGGAAACTGTCCCCTTTAGCATTTGTATATATCTAAAGGGTCCTGAGAGGTTCTTTACCTCCCAAGTATACGGGGTTCAGGAGGGTGTGTGTGACGTTCAGTGAGACACGATTGCAGTGGGCGTGGTCAAGAGAGCAGAGTCTGCTGGAGTCCTTCGCAATGAACCATGGCCTGAGCAGACGCTCACTAAGGTAGTGGACTGGAGATAGATGCACCTTAGAGATCCCTCCGGTGACCGTGTAGCAAATATGCAAACTTGAATCTCGGGGTAATATTGGTTCTTTGAATTGACATTGATGGCTGAGGATGATAACAACCGAGTTGTTGGGTGCTGGTATCAGACTATAAAATGGATAAGTAAGGGATGGGCCCCAAGATGGAAAACACAAGATAAATAAATAAAAGAAGCTATTACTACGGCGATGATTTTCAACAAGGAAAATCAATGAGCCAGAATACAGACCACGGTGAGGAGATAGTTATCATCACCTGAATATGAGTAGCGTATGAAATTCTCCTACAGATGTTCACAAGAACACCGAGTTCCGAGTCCCTGCCTGTGACGCACGTCATAGTGTTGCTCAGGTTGTTAGTTTGCCAATAGACTGCATGCCAAAAACCCCAACAGTTTGGTCAGATTGAGGATGTCGATTGAGCTTATAGTCAACTTCCCTGGGAGGGTGGAGGCCCTCAGCCAGGCGGATGGTCACAGCAGCCGTGCGACTGCACCCCAATGGCTTGGGAGTCCCAAGGCGTGGGAGAGTGCCCTGGGCAGGCAATATCCGATGTGCTTTGTCACATTGTTTTTCGGAGAAATAGGCACCCGCACACGGCTCCCTGGGAGAGAACAGTAGGGGATACATACCTGCGACTCAGAGCCCCCGCCCTGCGCACTTCTTCTGTGTTCAGTGTCGCCTTGTAGCTCTGAGCATGGTGACTTTTGTGAGCTCTGTCCTTGTGATAAACCCCCAAAGCCGATGGTGAGCTAGCAAACCCCCAAACTTGCAGCTGGTGTCAAGGGTCAGGATGGTTTGGGGTACTCGTGAGCTTAGCAATACTTTATTTTAAAACTTATTAGTGAAATCAATGAAAACTTTAAACATAG
Organism: Galemys pyrenaicus; assembly: GCA_019455555.1. Classification (NCBI taxonomy): domain Eukaryota; kingdom Metazoa; phylum Chordata; class Mammalia; order Eulipotyphla; family Talpidae; genus Galemys; species Galemys pyrenaicus. The sequence goes on from JAGFMF010012294.1 coordinate 4,313,046, forward strand.
GGCATTTAGAAAGTTTAAAGCATGAAAATTTTTAATTTTATTTATTTATTTTTAAAGATTTATTTATGCATGCAAGAACTAGGGTACAGGCCAGAGGGGTGGGGGTGAGAGGGTTCAACCAGAGACAGAGTGGGGAGTAGATCAGGCAGATAGACTGAAATACACTGCTGAGGGGAGCAGCGGGTGAGGCAGGAGAGGTCTGCTGCGCCATGTGGATCACCTCCCTGGCTGGGGATCGAACTCATGCTGTAGTGGCTGTTGGTGCTTCATGGTGTGGTGCTCAACCCCTTGCACCACCAGGGAGGCCCCAAAACATGAGAATTTTAAACCTGTTATTAGCTAAGTAGGATTTTGTGTTGATATTAATTTTTATAATAAAATGTGGAAGGAGATATACAGTATTCTATAAACCTTTATTATGTACTCTGTTGTGTCCAAGGAATAATATAGTTTTTCGGGAATATTCTATGCACCTGTACAGTTTTCCAGTGCAGCTGAAAAACAAGATCAAGTTTAAGCACTTTCACATTCATGTTAATAAGCTACTCCTTTTTTTAGTTGAACCAGAGATCTTATAGGTAGATCTTATATGTTTATAACTAAATTGTTTTCCTCAAAAGCAGCCTGCTTTTGTTGTTTTTTATATTTTTTTCTGTTTTGAAGTTTTGATTATCTTAGGTAGATATTTTTAGAGTACAAACATTTATAAAAAAAAAATTGGTTGATAAATTTACAAAATTTTCCAAAAGGATTAATAAGAGTAGGAGATGTGGGGGGGGGAATAACAGGAGAAGTGGGAGCTGACCGGAGACCCACGTTAAATTATTGGAAAAATCTAATTATATTCCCTCTGTAAAACTATTAGATTCAAGGAACCCATTTGCAAGCATGTAAATACGTGGAGGATTACAACTGATGAGAGGATCTCTGTTTCACGTGGCTCCTCACTTTTACACAGGAAGGAAAACCTTTCTTGAGAAATACTGTGGAGGAGCCACAACACCTGAGAACAAAATCAGAGGTTACCAGATTGCTGACCTGGTTTTCTGTCCATGTGAAGTGTTCCACAGGAGTTTCTATCCTGCAACCTGGCACTGAACTCTTTGAGTGGTTTTCAAGAACTGGGCTCGCCTAGTTGTCTCCAGAATCCTCTAAACAGAGGTGCCCAGCCCAGGTCCTAGACCCTAAAGGGAGCTGTAGGTAATTCAGGACATTTTGGGGGACAAATCAACATAATATGTGAGAGTTTCACTGTGTTAAAATTAGTTGGCCACATGGTTTCTGGACAAGTAAATGCCTGACTTCTGATATTTGTCTTTAGTCAATAATAATATTTAAAAAGGGCAGTTATTTGTAGATTTAACACAGGGTAGTCTGTGTATTAAAATTTTAATTTACCCATGTCTGTAGTTATTATACTATTTACATTTCCAAAATCAGCAAAAATTCCCCTCCGTTAAGTTGTCCATAGAGCCTCAAATTATGTTCCTTATTAAAGCTGTAATTCGTGTTTAAAATATATTTAATCCCATTATGAGGATTAAAAAGCTTACATAATGGAGTCCTTTCTAACAGTCTGTTACTACTTAGTAAAATAAATTTCTATGATAGTGACGTGCACTAAATCGAACGTCAGAGGCAGGTGGTTTTTGGCAAAGGTTGGCTGATTAGAACTTACTGCTGGGAGGGTAGTTGACATTAACTGAAACTTCAGTTAACATGGGGACCTGCCAAGAACAGGCAAATAAACACTCTTTTATCTGGAAACACTATATTGGTACACACCAAGAGGAAAATGCTTCTGTGAGTTTTGCAAACTAAAGCGCGAATTTGCTAAGGCCTCATGGGTGTGCTGACTCAGCGAAAGGGGGGCATCTTGACCTGTCCTTCCTCTCCCGGGGGCATGGTACTGCCCAGTGGCCATGAAACTTTCTCCAGGATGTTTCATCTCTTTGGCATTTCCTGTTCTATGTAATGAAAGGCACCATCGCTTTTTAAAATTAACTTTCATTTCTCTTATTATTAGTGCAGTGGGGAATTTTTGATGTTGGCCAGTTGGGATTTCTCACCTGTGATTGTCTTGTTCAAAAGCTTTGTGTATATTTTGTGAGTTCTCTTGGTCCTATATTTATGAGTATTTACTCACCTATCATAGGCCTGTGTCCACATTAGTCTCTCTGTCTTCTGCTGAGATGGTTCTTGCCTTTAATACTGCTTTTTCAAGTGTTTTTCTTTTAAAAAATAATTAAGGTAACATTGATTTACACTATTGTGTATGATTTATAATAAGTTCATACTTCTTCGATCTAAGCTACCACACCCACCATCAAAGCCTCTACTTTTCTTACACTTAATGGTGATATATCAGTGTCATAATAATTCTTATGTCTTAAGGTTTGTATTTGGTTCAAGACAGAGGGTGCATCTTAGTACATACTGCACTTTCACATATTAAACTAGAGTTATCCTTCCCTTCACACAGAGTCATTTTTCCTGTTGGAATTATTAGTTTCATTTTCCCCCATCTCTTTATATTCACATTTCCAAGATTTGTTGCAATTTCATTTATCCGACTCTTAAATTTAATTATTTATTTAACAATCATATATTCCACTTCCAAGATCTCATTCTTCTTAATTTATTATGGCAATTATATTTTTAATATCCAAGAGCTTCTTCTTCCCCCAGACTCTTGTCTCAGGATATAATGCATTAAGTCACTCTAAGATACTAATTAGAGACTTTTGTTTGTTTTGTTTATTAAATTTCTCTTCTTTGTATCATTAGTGTTCCCTTTGAGGGTCTTTTTGTTGCTGTTGTTACTTTTTCTTACAATGTTTGCTTTACTTTCTAGGTGTAGTCCCCAGAGAATTCCCACCACCAGGTCACCCGTGCACCATCACCACAGTCCCTTGTGCTCTTCCCGTCCCTGCCTTGACCGCCGTCCCTTCCTCTTCCCTGCAGAATGTCTGATTTGTAGTTGTCTATTTTTGTTTCATCTTGTTGTCCTTTTCTGTTGTTGTTTTATTTTTTCCTTGATCCTCTGTATTCCTCCTATAATTTCCTTTTGCTTTTGGGGGGGGGGGGGGACAGAAAGGAGTTTCTTTCAGGTTTTCTTCAAATGGCCCAAGATCCTGTGTTGCCCCTGTAACACAACAGCAGTGGGTGCTGGACTGTGTTAGTATACAGGTCAGGCTGGTAGACTTGATGGGATTTCCTTTGGGGGGAGATTGGTAGAAATGTGAGTATCCTGAAGTTCACTAACCTACAGGAGTTTTGCATATTTAAGTATTGAAAGAGATTGTCCAAGTCTCACTCAGGCTGGCATATGTCCTGTTGCTGTGTCTATTGTGAAAAAGTGGAGAATTCTATTCCTTGCACAAGTTTCTGATTTCTCTCCCAAATTTACAACGTAGGCACTAGCATTTTCTGATTTCTCATCTCTCAAAGCTGCTGTCCTGTGAATTCTCTAGGCTCTATGTTTTCCAAATGGTGTCATTAACTATCTTCCCATGTTTGTTTTCAAAATTCCAGTATGTGCTAAATTGTCTTATCACCTGATAGCTTCTCACTCTTAAGTTTGAATGAAAGAAACTTTCAGAGGAGTGATTATTTGCTCTGCAAAATAGTTCTCACTTCATTGTAGCTTTGCCAAGTGAGTTTATAATAAAAACAATATTTTCATATAATATACATACTATCTGGAGATAACAAAACATAATGACATGTAACCAATTTGTTCTTGGAAGTTTTTTTAATTATCATTTGAGGATTAAATATCTGTTTAGTATATATAACTACTGAATATATGTAATTACTATGTTATAAATTGAAATTTGCTTTAGAAGTGCATTACATTTCTCTAATTCATCCAAAAAGTATAAGTGATTTGGTGGATTTCAGTTTTATACTAAAAAAAAAAAAACGATTTCTAAACATATCAGATGTACTTAAAACAGTTCAAATACATCCCTATTGCAAATTTTTAAGAAAATTTTATTTATGTGTAGGAGAACTGGGCTGTCGGCAGAGGTGCAAGGGATGAGATCATATACCAGAGACAGAACAGGGAGCGGAACAGGTGGATCTACTGAAACACACTGCTGAGGGGAGAGTGGGCAAGGCAGGAGAGATCTGCTGCGCCATGTGGGTCAGTTCCCCGGCTGGGGATCGAACTCAAGCAGTTATGGTGGGTTGTCATGGTAGAACTCTGAGCCTTAACCCATAGGCCACCAGGGAAGCCCTCCATATTGCAAATTTTATCTGCTAATTCCCAAACATAAAGTCTGAGGCATTACAGAAATGCCTCTGGTTTAATTAAGCACAAACTTGTTAGATTATATGTAAATTATCAGATTTAATATGTTCATATATTTAGTTTCTCAATGTAGGGGAATGATATCTACACTTCAGAACATGTTGAAACTTTCGGACATCCACAGTCACATTTTATAAATTTACAGTAAAGTCAAATCACTGAGGGGATAACTTCCTAACTCAGCGTACTTTATCTCATAAGCACTGGTAGTCGTTGAGAGAGAAATTGATTTCCACTAGTCATGAGAGTTGTTTAACCTCATGGATTATAATTTATCTATAAATTATAGAAAATTGAAATTTCTTTAAGAAAAATGAATACATATAAAGGGATTTTTAAAAAATGTTATATAATTTTTCATTTTTATATAATGTAAGGTGTAGTTCCTGTGAAATTCCCACCAATTCACCTGTGCACATCAGCATAGTCCCTTGTGCTCTTCTCACCCACTTTGATCCTCCTCTCTCCTCCTCCCCTGAAGAATGTCTGCTTTATATTTGCCTAACAATTTTTATTTTTATCATAATTACTTTTTCTTTTTCCTGATCCCTTATTTGGTTCCTCTACATTCCTCCTATAAGTGAAACTGTCCAATATTTTTCTTTTTCTGACATTTTCACTGAGCATAATCCCTTCCAGGTCCATCTATGTTGCTGTGAATGAGATGAATTTATCTTTTTTTGATAGCTGAGTAATATTCCATTCAGTAGATATAGCACATCTTCTTGATCGAGTCATCTATTTATCGGCATTTGGGTTGTTTCCATATCTTTTTTTAAATTTCTTACAATGTTTGCTTTTTTTTTCTAAGTGTAGTCCCCATAGAATTTCCACCACCATTTTCACCCGTGCACCCTCACCATAGTTCCTTGTGCTCTTCCAATCCTGGCTTTGATCCCAATCCTGCCCTCTTCCCTGCAGAATGTTATGGTTGTCTGCTTAATTTTGTTTTGTTGTGGGCTTTTTTTGTGTTGGTGTTATTTTTTCCCCTTGATCCTCTATATTCCTCCTATAAGTGAGACCATCCAGTATTTTTCTTTTGCCTTCTGACTTATTTCACTGAGCATAATTCCTTCAAACTCCATCCATATTTCTGCAAATGTCACTACTTGATCTTTTTTGATTACTGAATAATATTCCATTGTGTAAATATACCATATCTTCTTGATTCAGTAATCTATTTTGGGGAATTTGAGTTGTTTACATAGCTTACCTATCGTAAATTGTGCTGCCATAAATGCAGGGGTACAGGTGTCTTTTTTAATTAATATTTTTGTGTTCAGTGCATACCATATTTTAAAATGTTTTCATGTTTTCCTAGATAGCATTTTAAAATTTAAGTTTCTTATTATCATTATTTGAGCTCTGCTTCTTGCTATGGCTCATTTGTGCATGGCTTCACATAGGAAATAGATTCTGTAGTTTTGAGTCATCAGTTATTGAATGTTCTGCACAAGAAGTAGCTTCCATGGGATTCATACACACTAAGAGCATTTAGAACTCAAAGGGGACTCAAGGTATTTGTCACCTGTCATAGGGAGGGCTTCTTTCCTAGGTGGCTCTTTCCCATCCTTTATACTTTAGCTTTTCAGACTTATTGCTAAGTTCTTTCCACATACAATTAGTTTCTTTAAAATCTTCAAGACAAAGTAATACTTGTTTTCCACATATTTTTGAGGATTGCCATAATCCTCGACACTCAATGCCTTGAATACTTTTTAGCTGAAGTTAAAAAATGGATACAAACATAAAATCATTTAATAGGTTCTCCGAATCAATATACATTCTATCACTTACATTGACTTTCTTCTCTATATAACCCTTTTTTGTAACAAATCCAATTATGTTCAGATGTTACCAGCCAACAAGCACACAAGACAGACACTATATGCCCAAATCTGGGAGACTTTTCAGACACACCTGAGTCACTGCCTGCTTCCTGGAAACGAGATCCCCCCCCTAATTGGGGAACTGGAGAGCACCCAGGGGCCCCCAGGTCATCGCAGCACCCCACTCCAGGGGCTTGGCAGTCAGAACAAACCCCTGGTCTCTGCCCAGACACCTTCGTGCCTCCCAGCACACTGAGCTCAACAGCCCTGACCTCCCTGCTCAGGACTGTCTAGCTGAGCCCCTGACTTGCCTCAGCCCTGACCCTCCTCTGTAGGTCCTCAGGGACGTCTTCCCTGCTGTTCCCTCTACCTGAATGCTCTGCCCTGGGCTGGAGCTGGTTTCAAAGTGCAATGGAGGGGCCCTCCATTCTCATCCCCTTTCTCTTCTACCCCTTTGCCAGAATCCTGTCGTTCCTTCTGCACCTTCTGACCTTGGTCTTGTCCGTGGGGTCCAGCCAGAGAAAATGCTCCAGAGATTCATGGGCTACACCCCTCCCCATCTTACCTAAGTTTTTTAGGACTGTTGCTAGTTTGTACATGGAGTTTAATTTCACATCCAGAGCTCGGGTGGCTCATTCATGTTCCAGTCGCTCTATGTCATTTAGCACACCATGCTGAATAGATCCATGTAACTGTTCAACTTCTTCTCTAGACTTAAAGCTTACTAGAGAAAAAAAAAGCCATCAAAGAGCACAAGTAAAGCACACTATTATCAGATGACTGCCCCTGCATTTCCTGCCTCTCTGGGGTAAGTGGTGCTGGAGATGACTTAGCCCTGTGCCTGGTGCTGCAGTCTGACACACCTCCAGACTTCTCCATCAGATCCCGGTTCCTTCACTTAATAGGCCATGTTTTCAGGCCCAAGACTTGTCATAAAGATTTAATAAGGCCGTTTTTCCTTTAAGACCCCAGATGACACACAAGACACCAGATGATGCCGCCAGATTAGATAAAAACGACAATCTGAGAACTGTATGACACTGAAAATGTCTCCTCAATTCTCATATCTTAAAAGTAGTTACAGTTTGATGCATATGACAGGGAAAAAAATATGAAGGGCCTCTTAAGTAAATGAAAGAGAAATAATCCCTTTATCTCTCCCTCCCCCATGTTAAGATTAGAGAATGAATATTTCACTAAAGCTCCAGAAAGATCATTCACACTAGAATGGCTATATAAGGTGCCCAAGAGACAGAAGAGAGTCCTGATAAAGGTCGATTTTCCTTTCAAAACTTGTGCTACTATTAACCACTTCTTAGAATTACCATGGCTATATATTTTTCTAGTGTTTCTCAAGTAGATAAATTCAAGTTATACCTATATCAGTAAATTAAGATAATCATTATTTAAACAGTCAGGTCTGACAATATTTGCACTGCAATCAAATCTTGGAATCATCAGCAGTCTCAAGAGCAAACCAGTCAATATGAGGTCCATTTGGCAGTAAATCATAACAACTGGAAACACAAAAGATAAATTTTGAAGACTGGGTGGCTGAGAATTGCCCAAAGATGACATGACATAATGGTAAAAGAACAGTGATAAGAAAGCACAACTCCTAAATGTATTTTGCTCACATAATTTTTTTCACAATTAGCCAAATTTGAAGGGAATAATGAAAGTAGATATGATTAGACTTTAACATCTTTATTCCTCTCTTTTGGTCAAGTAGAACAGCAACCAAAAAAAAATCTCTGTAGATGTATTTTCTCTTTTATTTCCTTCCATTTTGAGGAAGGGCATAGATCATAACACAAAGGGAATGGGTTCAGGAGGTGAATGAGGTACTGCTACCAGAGGCCTGTGACTTTTGACAGTGGAAATGCTATTTCACCTCCATGTTCTTCTTTTCTTTGAAAAGTGGAGCTGTATTTCTATCTTGAAATGCTGTCAGGGTTAAGTTAAGTAATAGATCTCACCAGTGCCTGACTGTAGGCAGACAGTCGTGAATGGCCCCATTCCTTAAATTTCTTTACCGATAGTATCAGAGTGTCATGGTTTCTAGACTAAAGCCAGTGCTCCCCAGAGTTCTGTTCATGCTCAGTACAAATCTGTTTTCTTGACTCACAGACAAGTTTGTGCAGGGAAGAGTCTTGTTCTTTATTTATTAAGTTCTACGAGATGGTAATGACTACTTGTGAAAACGTGGGAGCACCTCCGAGATGTGTAGTGTGTTTCCAAGGAGCAATGTCTGTGCGCCAAGAAACTGCTGGAACAAATGGCTTTATTAAAATGCCAAGCGTTTCTGAAAAGAATGGCAGGAGGAGGCGACACAAAGGAAATTTACACCATTTTCACTTGAGCTGATGTGAGGAAAAAGTATAGCGCTGGGAAATGGAGATACTGTTCTACCGGTTTAGCTCTTTGCTATGAAGACATTTGAGAAAAAGTTAAACGATCATCAGTTCTTACATGTTGAAAATAGTGCCCCTCACTGAGAGGGTGCAAGCCCCGGCAGCCGCTGTGCGGGAGGGCGGCGCTCTGTGACGTCACTGCTGATATCGTTGACATCATCTAGTCGGGTGTCTGAGGTCACTTAGGTCTGCTCCGAAATGGTAACCAAGAGGAGAAGGGCTCTCTACTCTTTTCAAAACACCGAGGAGCAGTTCGCAGAGATGGCTGCTGTTCCCATTGTCCTGGCATGTGGTTATCACAGTTTAGAGCAAATGGGGGAAGAAAAATACTCAAGGCAGATTTTTCTAATCCGTCCACTTGGGATAATGTATTCTATAGCTTTGTGAGGAGTAGCAGAATCTTTATTTGTATTTTTAAACATTTGTTTAGTTATTTATTTTACAAGAGCTGTGGGAGGTAAGACGGTTCACCAGAGACAGAGTGGGAAGAAGAGCAGGCAGATCTATTAAAACACACCGCCGAGGGGAGCAGAGGACGAGGCAGGAGAGGTCTGCTGTGCCATGTGGGTCCTCTCCCTGGCCGGGGATCGAACTCATGCCACAGTGGCTGTGGATGCTTCGTAGAGTGGTGCTTAACCCACTGCGCCACCAGGAAGGCCCCCAGAGTCACAGCATCTTTAAATGGAATATCGTAAACACTGAGAATCTATGTGAATGCACATTCACGTATAAGATTTATAAAATAGGATATATATATAATTGCACATGCAAAAAATACAGCTGCAGGGAATATTGTTGATAAACATTTTATTCAGATAATAAAGATGCTGCCTTCCTTTGCCATTCTTCTAAACACCCCCTTTTGAAAGTGACTACAAACTCAGTGCCTCTGGCTACCAGACCGTGTCAATGGGACTATCGCTGGAGGACTTTGGTGGGAAGGACGCACTGTCCAGGCGGCGTGCCTGGCACACAAATACATGCCCTGCACGTGGAAGGACGCCTCCTCGATGTTCCTATTCTTTAGCTGAAAGTATGTTCAGCACAAACAATGGACAACTCCTCACACTCTTTTCCTGGCCGTTTTTATTTGTAATTCGGTGTGTTAAAGGATAGTACCAACTGAAAGAAATCCTAAAATAGGGCTACATTTTAGTTTTACATATATCTTTACATCTTTGGCATTTTAAAAATATTATTTCTGTACACTATTGCCTGCTGCATGGTGCAATTAGGCGTGGCAAGAATGAAATTACATGAAAGTTAACATACTCATTAAAATGTTCTCATATGGAATTTAAGACATCTTTCTAGATATTTTCACTTTATTTGGGGTATAATATTTGTATTTGATAAATTGGTTCCTTTTGATGCACTAGTTTATATGACAGTAGATAGTTTAATATTACCTAGGTATTTTTTAATTGAGGCAACATTGATTTATAATGCTGCAAATGATTAGAATATATATTAACACCTATACACATACATATTTAACTTTCTAGGTATGAATGTGGTCTGTCTTAGTCCAAATCCATAATGGCTTCCTAAGTTAAGTTTTTCCTAGTTCAAGAACCTAATGCAATACTAATCATTCTGGATGATTCTTATTTCGTCCAGTAATGGATCCAAGACTCACTTCCATCTGCAGATTATGAACATTTCCTTGACATGAACTGGGCATTGCTTTCCACATGGTTGTGGTAAGGCAGCAGTTACAGACCTGACTGAGACTCTGTCTATAGCGGGGCCAGCAGTTACAGACCTGACTGAGACTCTGTCTATAGCGGGGCCTATCAAGAAACACCCCTTGTCCTTCTCACTTTACTGCAGCTTGAGGCAGCTTCCCCTAGGAAGGCGGTGGTATGCGAGAAGCCCGCTGCAACTCCATGACGTAGAAATAACTGTCGGAACGCTTTTCTGTAGCTTCTTCAGAAGTGTCCTTCTATCACAGATGGTAACGCCCTTGAAGAACGTCTCAGGCAGACAGAATCAGTAGCTTTCTAGAGAGGTGACACCCAGTCTCCTGCCTGCCCTAACACTTTCTGTAACATCCAGAGGTTATGGTTACTTTTCCTATTAGTATATGTATATACCTTTATTTATGCATAGGAGAACTAGGGTACAGGCCAGAGGTGTTGGGGGTGGAATGAGAGGATTCACCAGAGCCAGAGGGGGAACAGAACAGGTGGATCTACTGAAACACACTGCTGAGGGGAGCAGCAGGGAGCCAGGAGAGGTCTACTTCGCCATGTGGTTCCCCTCCCTGGCTGGGGATCGAACTCGCGCTGCAGTGGCTGCGTCTGCTTCATAGTGCGGCACTTAACCCCAATATATATATATATATATATATATATATATATTATATGATATACATATGATATAGAGGAGCAAAAACAAAGATGGGTAAAGAAAGAGAAAGGGGCAAGAAGAGTAAAAATACAGGGAAAAGGACCAATCAACGGTCGAAGGGGAAAAGAGGAGCAAGAAAGTGAGGGGGTGGGAGGGAGGTGGAGTTGGCAGGAGGAAAAAGCAGGCCAGGCAGCTGGGCATGAGGGGTAGCGCGTCTAGCGCATGAGGACAGTGAGTTGTCCGCTCACACTGTCTGCATCCACGCCTGCTACTCACTAGTCTGGGCATTATACGTCTCTGTCCATTCATCTCCTGCTTCCCCTCCCTGCAGTCAATTCTCCAGGCTTGATTTTTCAAAATAACATTTGTCTTTGCACAGAAAGGCGTTGGCTGTGAGTGGGGAGGCTATGGTGGGGCTGGGGGAGCTGCGGGGTGCCCCAGTGCCGCCGTCACACCTGGCGTTACACGACCGCCCAGACCCAGGGCAGAGCAGAAGGAACGGCACCTGGGCTGCGCTGGTCCCCTCTGTGGTCACCTTCCAGAGGCGACCAGGGGAAACCAGCCCCCAAGAACTGCCAGGCGGGCCCCACAATGCCGTCAGTGGGGCTGTCATTTTGAGCAGGCCTGGAGCTTAACCGGTGAGCGTCTTTTATTATTCCCATTTGCTCTCCTGCTATCGGAATTTCCAGGTCTAACATAAATATTCAGTGCCCCCTTCCACCTCTGTCAGCTTCAGTTCATCTCATCTCTTTAAAAGTTTAATAACTTAGATTTGTATAGCACTTAAGTGTTTTCAAGTAGATCTCAGAAATAAAATTTCATTTCATTCTCAAACAACTCCTCAGATCTCAAAATGAATATCCCAATTTTGGAGACAAAGGAGCGGGAAGCCCAGAAAGATTAGCTGCCTTTTCTTGGGTTACCTGTGCAGCGATGGGAAGCAGTAAGATTAGAGCTCGGCGTTGCCAGTGTCTGAGTGAGACGAAGGCCATTTCTGGTTTGCTTTTCACTGTTTGAGACGCACGTGTGGGGGAGCATGCGCTGACGTGCAGCCTCCCTCTCCCTGGCATAAACGTGGCCTCACAGCCTGGGAAGGAAACACCTGGTCTTTGTCTTCCCACACAGAAGAGGTAATGTTACAGCAGCAGCTCAGCTGGGATCCACTCTGGCTGTGAAGGAACCCGGTAACGGTTCCATCCGTGCATGACATCATCCGAGCTTTCCTCCCGGTGGTCAGGGAAATCTCGAGATTCTAATTCACTGAAATCAATACTCATTTTATCGGCCATTTTCCCATCTTTTTAGTGAGTCACGCACGCATTTGCTCATTGCTCAACCCCAGCTGACGGCTGAGCTGCTGCTGCTTGCTGAGAGCAAACCACAATCCCCACCCAGTTAATGCACAGGGAGGTAGCATCCTACATCTCAGGAAGTTTTACCCGCCCCGAGAAGATGTTTCTATCCAAAATAAAACCAAAGGGAAACATGTTGAAGAACTAGACGCCAAGGAGGAAAATCCATTATGTAAGCCTCCACAATACCCAGACAGCAGGGGCCTCAGCTGCAAGGAATGGCTGAGTTCTCCTTCCAATTTGCAAGAGGCCCCTACGTGGTCCCTGTGGTCGAGCCTTGCTGGTGATGAATGAATCTGACTTTTACATGCCTGGGTAGTCAGCCTGTTTGGTAAATGTCTCATTAAACTCAGTGCATCCAGAAAGAGGAGTGAGAGGAGGTACAGTATTTTATGCAAGCTTGTTAAGCTCTTTCTTCACATAATTAGCAGAGTTTCCAAACTTTTGACTACACTGCCACCAGCAATAAAAGACTTGTCTGAGCTCTGGCTGGCATGACTTTGCATTTCTGGAACCTACCTGCTGTCGATGGAAGAAACTGGTGAGGGCCAAGCTGTCACCAGTGCCCCTTTATCTCAGATGAACACATTTTGAGCTTCAGAAGATTTTCCATCGCTTATTTGATAACTCTGCACTTTACTATTCTTTTCACTTATAGAGTGGTTTGCAATTTGCTGTGACAAAAATCTTGAAACATAAAAATTTGCAAGGATCCTTAATGATTTTTTTGAAAGGAGAACTGGCGTCCAAAGTTTTGCTCTGTGAATATGCATTTGGGCTGTTTCTGCTTTTCACGCATCCATATTCTGGTGAAATAAGTCATCAACTTTAGCATAGAAATTATCTTAGAAAATACCTTTTTCCATCATCATTAAACATATAAATGCAGCAATTTACAAATCATGACATAAAATATAATTAGGCTTCACTGTCTCTTGATAAGTTGGAATTCATATAATTTCATATTTGGCTCCACTACTAATTTAATCTAGTTTCTTAGTTAAGTACAGTTATCATGCTTGAGATTTCCTGTTGACCAAAGGGCTAATTATCTGCTGTCATACCATAGGGTTCGTCCTTCAGGTAATTTATTTTGATATGTAATCTTCATTACCTATCCAGTATAACTATGTGTCCAGGTATGTTCATTTTTGTTAAAACAGTCCACTCTCATCTCTTAAGAGATGCAGATTATCTGCTATCATAGCTTATGCAGTTACATTTCAGAGACTAGAAATTCTTTTCCAACTTTGAAAAATTTTAGCTGCATTATTGGGAACTTACTGTATGAGACTGAGTTTTATGTATTTGGTCTTAGATATCACTTAAGCATGACTTTGTGTATAATCAGTGTCCAAGAGTCACCTTCTGAAATATATTCTCTGCTGATGCAGGAACTTGTGGCTGTTTGTTCTGCAATAGAAGATTGTTTACTTGTATTTTACACTTTTGCCTTCATTCAATGCATTTGTCATTCTATAGTGTTGCTTTGCCACTTCTGAAATACTGGAAAAAAGATGCAGTCTTTACTCAGTTTTTCTCTAAAATAAGCAACCCCAAAAGAACTCCTGTTTTAATATGCTTTAACCGTCTTCATTTGCCAATTGACTGATCTCCCCACTCCCACCCTTTCTATACAGTATCTGATAATGCCCAGGAAAAGAGGTGGAAATCTCCTCCACCCTTCCTGTTAGTGACTAACTAAAGCGATCAACATAACTTTGCTTATCATGCTCAAGGTCTCTGTCAATCGTGGGTGGCGGCTCTGAGCCCAAAGCACTAGATGAGGGTCGGGACCACCACCGTGTGCATCAAGCACCAGTGTGGGCTCTCGCTGCTGCTGTTCTCTGCACGTTCTCGGAGAGTAATGATGTTCTCCCTCCAACTGTAAGATTGCCATCGGTTTACCAGGGCTAGTGCTTCTACGAAGATAAAATTCAGAGAGCCTTGATATGCTTATTTTACTGAGCGAGACACAGACTGCTCCTTCGCAGGGAAACCACCACTGGATGGAGGCTGGTGGAAGTCTAGCTTTCTCTAGTTACAGCTCAGTTGATGAAACCTGGTCTCCTAAGAAGCGTTCAGCCCTGAGTTTGGCTGGTCCCTTAGGGAAGGCAGCGCCAAGCCAACGTGCTCAGTTGTGTACTTCCGGTTCTCCATCCCGGGCCGGGAACCCCCAGAGAAGCTGCACTGCTTGCTTGCAGGAGTGCAGCCCCTGGGAGGCACCCACAAAGCAGTGCAGGAGGTGCGACTCCCCGTGCACATATCTCAGGAAACTCTTCTACTGGTTGCTTCAGAATGAGATTTGGACCTTTCTAGTACTTCTAGATAATCAGAGTTCTGTACAGGGATCTTGGCAGAAGCAAGTTTTCTGCCATTGTTTAAAATAGGACGTTGCAAGCTCGAGCCCTGTGCTGCTTTGAGCAAACCAGACTGTCCACGCGCTAACAGTTTTCCATATGCTCTTCGTGCCTCTGCTTCAATCTGCAGTGCAAGAGTCTTCTGCTGTGTCCTGTTGGGAAGGGCTGCCGGACACCTAGGCTCCTCCTCGGCACAGGGCCCCTGTGTGTAGTGGGTGAGTTAGGAAGCTGGCTTACACTTGCGGGAGTCAGGGCCGTGGTTTGGCTTGTGTGGCCGTGTTTGGCTGGAAGGGAAGTCACACTGTGGCTGCCATCTTGGTTTACTTTCACTCTTTCGGTACTGAATTTCATGAGAAAAGCTCGTCCCCTGCGAGATGAGGCAGCACAAATCAGACGCCGAGCGATTCTCCTGAAGTTATAAGCACGGTAGAGAGATGAAGATCATGATTACATAAATATCCAAGTGCCCCAAATTATAGCTAGTGGAAAACAAGGCTAATATGAACAAAGCCTTTTCCACTCTTTGCAACTGTAAATTCAATTATGAGTAAAATCAGGACATTTTAATTTAACCAGTATGCAGATACATCTTACCCATACACACATGGTTTCAAAACGGGTTTGTGGCAGTAGAAAACAACCTGGTTATTTCACTTTCTTTAATCAGTTCTCATTACTGTTGTGTCTGCTCATTGTGTTTCCTACATGCCTGGTATATACAATACAGCAGTGCAATGAGAAGACGCTCATATCTGCTTATTTATATAGGGAAAATGGGGCATTCACATTGTGGAAAATGATATGCCCAGGTTTCAAAATCGGATGAGGATGATCCTGTCTTGACCTTCAAGGCTGTGGTCCAGCATTTGGGGCAATGTGTGCTGAAGAAGAGGGAGATGTTATTACAGTTTTGAGGGTCAGAAGAGGCAAAGATCGTGAGGTTGTCAGTGAAGGAAGCATGATGATGCGCCCAACACTTTGCCTGGACTTTGCAGGCCGAGCCGAAGCTCCCCACAGCCTTGTGCTGGGGATAGTGTCAGCAGCCCGCCTCTGCACATGGCGCCTTAGTGCGCTGCAAGCTCACGTCTCCCCAGTCCATGCACTGAACCCCCTGTCCCAGCAGGGCTGTGTGAGGAGCCGGGTGGGTCGTGAGGGTGGAGAGCTTGTGAATGGGGTTAGTGCTGGACAGGGTCCCTCAGAGAGCTCGCGTCCTCTCCCTGCCCTGCCAGGTGAGGGCACAGGTGAGTGAAGCCAGCAGGCCCAGCCAGGAGAGCGCCCTTACCAGCACAAGCAAGCAGACACTCGGATCTCAGACTTGCAGCTTCTAGAACTGGGAGGAATCAATGTGTTGTCCATAAGGTCTGCGGGTCCCTGTTGTAGGGGCCAGAACCAAGTGCCTATGAATTTCTTTACATCTGTGAATTTAAGAAAAATGTTATTAGGATTAATAAGCAATTTAATTTACCCTTCAGGAAGTCAATTTACTATTCTGACAATCTCCCACAAAACTAAGCAAATTGGACTTTAATAGTGTAAAAGGAATGAAAAATATAAATTTTTAATGATTAACGTTTAATACAAATCATTAAATGATTTTAATGATTGAAAAATATCAATCTCAAGCCAATCAGGAAATTAAAAAATAAAAAGACAACCTATTGGGGAAAAGCAGATTTCCACAATAAGCTATCACTAAAATAAAAATAGTGTGTAATGCTGAAGAGGAGCTGACTCACTCATGTATTGCTGCTAGGGGTGTAAAATGACAGTCCTCCTTAAAATAGCTTAGTGCTAAATATACACCGACCCTATTACTCTGGAATAAATGCCTGATATCAAATGCCAATAAATAAAAACAGGTTCTCACAAAACCGGTGTAAATCTGTCTGCACAGCTGCTTCCATACAGTCCAAATGGAGAAACCACCCAGAAGCCCCTTGCTGAGTAAGTTTTAACAAGGTGTGGTATGTCCACAGCAGGGAAAACTACTCAGCAGTGAAAAGGGATGAGCTGTTAATGTACAAAACGTGGATGAATCGCCAGGGAATTATCTGAGTTGAAAAAAGTTTAAGATCCCATTCATAGGACGGTCTTTAAGATGGCGGCATCACAGAAATGGAGGCCAGGATAACGGTTGTGAAGCCTTAGGGATGGCACCCACGGAGAAGCAGGGGGCTATGGAAGAGTGGCTTAATCCTGGGGATCCTACAGTGAGGGGCTCTTCTGTATCTGACTGCATCTGTGCTAAGACCCAGGCTGTGATATTTTCCTACAGTTTTGCAAGGTGTCACCACAGAGGGAAGCTGGGCAAAGCATACATGCGGCATCTGTGTTCCTCTGTGTTATCTTAGAAATGTTACCTCAAAAGTAACATGCAAAGCAAGGACTGCATTTCCATTCAAACATTTTGATTTCAAAACACCAGTGCTAAACTGTGAGCAAAGCTCCCGCGCCCCCCAAAAAGGCAACCTTGTTTTTCACAAATGCCCTCTGAAGTGGAGGAACGCGCACAGACTGGGCGGCTCCCCCAGGGCATGTGCGCTCCCACTCTAAGCCCTCCCTCTAAACTCAAGCCCCCGCCACCCAAGAGTGAGTCTCCTGCTTCTCCAAGGGGGCTGGGCTTGCTGACCTCTAACACGGCGCTGTCGGGGTTTCTCCTTCGCAGCCTTTGCCTCCTCGTCCTGAAGGGCAGCTTGCTTCCCCCTGCTCCCCGACGGACAGTCAACAGTCGGCTCGCGGGGTCGGTGCCTGCGACCACGCAGGAGGTAGGGGTGAGCTGTAAGCGCTTCTGCACGCAGCGTTGTCCTTCGAGCGCTGTTTGGAGCGAGATACGTGTGTTAGTGAACCCGGCTGGCTGGCGAGCAGCCCTGCGCTCTGACTGCCCTGGACCGCCGCCAGAGGTGCAGTGCCCGCAGCGCTCTCGGGTCCAGGCTTCGGCCCAGGGCACAGAGGAGTAGAGCAACTCGAGCAAGGGCAGGGCTGCTCATCGCCGCTTCGCGCAGTGGTCGTCACGCAAACGCCTCCAGCCTGGGTGTCAGCCGCCGCCGCCACGCTCTCTACGTCGGTGCTGGGACCAGGTGCTAGTGACAGCTTTGCAGCTCCGGCTTTCCTTGGTAAACACACGATGTCTGCGGGCTGCTGTGCGGTTTCTGTCAAGAAGCCGCATGGCCATAGTAATACAGACATCTGTCCACCTGATTGCTAAGAGTGCACTAAGACGGAAACCGCCTACTAGGTCGCTGAAAAGCAGAGTCCCCATCAAAGCTACCAGTGAGGTGTGTAAACTGCCAGAGTGACCACGTAGGCAGCGTTCCCGCGTTCTACAGACCTCCGGTGTGCATGTATCACACTGAGGCACTGAAAGCTCCTTCCCTTAAAAACTCTTTCAAGGGGGGACCACCCTGGTGGCACAATGGGTTAAACAAACCGCAGCCACTGTAGCGCCTGTTCGATCCCCGCTACCGGCTGGGGAGCTGACCCACAGGGCGCGGCAGACCTCCCCTGCCTTGCCTGCTGCTCCCCTCAGCAGTGTGTTTCAGTGGATCTGCCTGTCCTGCTTCCCCATTCTGTCTCTGGTGAATCCTCTCACCTCCTGCACCTCTGGCCTATACCCCAGTTCTTGTGTGCATAAATAAGTCTTTACAAAAGAAGGCTAGTGACCACCTGCACTCCCCATTTTATGTACAAACATCTGGACTTATGCAGGGACTTGTTCTTAAAAAGTAGACACTGACACATCACCATGGCAGAGCCTTTTCGTGGCATGTCAAATCCTGTCTGTCTACAAGAACACATGTACCTGTAAACACACAGGTATACCTGCCTTGCCATACCACCTGTACAACTCAGCATTGGGGCTGTTCTTTAAATGATATAAAGGGCCTCTCTGGTGGTGCAGAGGGTTGAGCGCCATACTGTGAAGCTTCCGCAGCCACTGCAGCGCGAGTTCGATCCCTGCCGCCGGCCAGGGAGGGACCCACATGGCGCAGCAGACCTCTCCTCCTGTGCCCGCTGCTCCCCTCAGCAGTGTGTTTCAGTCAGTCTGCCTGTTCTGCTCCCCGCTCAGTCTCTGGTGACTCGCGCCTCTGGCCTGTGCTCCAGCTCTTGTATGCATAAGGGATAGATCTTTTAAATAAAGAATAAATGGTGTGAAGCTGGGTGATACCCGAATAGAGGAGACAATTTCAAATTCGGATGCTCCTCCTTGGGCTGTTCCTCTTGCTGAGTCTTCCCTTACCAGAACATGATGAGCCTCTTTAGAATGTTAGGAGGATCTGCTCTGCCTTTGAGAGGGACATGCCTTCAAATACTGTCCAAATGGATCCGAGAGGTGCGCTTAATTTTTGTAACCTTTAAAGTCATGACAGCCTGAGATGAGATGACGAGCTGAGTCAGGCAGGAAAGTGCCACGTGCGGCCACGCTTCCCGGGCTCTCTGCAGCCCGTGCAGATGCAGGGCGAGGCGGGCTTGCCTCTGCAGCCCAGGAAAGTCGGGCTGGTGCCTCTCAGTGACTAGGCCAAACAGGCGGCGGGCTCACTTGAACCCTCTGCAGCCTCCATGTGTAAGCTCAGAGGCCAGGGCTGACTCCCTGTGCGTGCCCTCTTGAAGAGCAGGGGGCAGGGAGGTGTGTCCTGCATGCGGATGCTGGGGTTCCCTGACACTGACCCGGTTCGTGAGCCTGCAGGCTCTAAAAGCTGCTTTCCTCACAGCTTCTGAGCCGGGGGCAGTGTCTTGGCACACACCTGGCAAGAGTGACATTGGCATTCACATGAACTCCAGAGGGCTGGCAGAAAAATTCAAAGGTTAAGTGCAAAATAAATAGTTTTCTCAGGGGTAGGCAGGTGTGAAAACACACGAGCATCAGGTGAGACCCGAGAGAATAACAGTGCACCATTAATTTCTCCGAGTTGCTGGGTAGTAGCTTTTGGGTTCTTGGACACCAGGAGGGAATGCTGTTAAGCACAGATGCTTGCGGGGGACCATGTCTGGGTCCTGTGGTCCTCTGGGTGCTGTCCCTGCACCCGGTTACAGAGATGCCTCACGGCACACACCCGCTCCTCTTAGGGTGAGGGGCTTCAAAGTCACTTCCCTGTGGGCACCATCTCAGGTTGAAGTTCAGGTGGGATGTAGGGACCGTTTCAAAGTCAGGGCTGGACAGTGCTGGGGTCTGGAGAACCCTTTAAAGTTCACGGGAGCAAAGATTATTTCAAAGTCCTAATGCTACTGTCATCCTTGTGAGGATGGAATTAGCTTATCTAGGAACGACATGACATTTGGCATTGCAGCAAGCCAAATGCAGAAGCAGATGTGAGTCTAGCTGGCATGAAAGGGATTTACCAAAAAGCGAACTAACGAACGCAGGCTTCACCACGTGCTAATTTTGTCCCCAGAAAGTGTTAGGTTAACACACGCTAGGTTATTACTTCAGTAAATCAAGATTTAAAAAAAAAAACAACTGGGCTTTAATTCTATTGCCTGCAATATACAGTCCACATAAAAATGACTGATGCTCCTAAGGGAGGTTTTTCTTAAGAGGATGAAGGAGTCCTGATACCCAAAAGCTGGGGACCAGCTGACACCAGGCAGAACACCAGGTTTCTGCAGCAGCTGTGTGCTGCTCGGTGTGTTCAACCAGGGCCAGAAGGGGACGAGCCCAAGTGAGTTCCCAAATGCGTTTTGATCATTAAGAGCAGTAAGAGTAAAGTGACCCACCACGTTGTTTCTCTTTCCAGAGAAAGAGTAGATAATTAAGCCATCAACATTATTTTACTTATGAAAGTCATCTAGTTGCACACAAGTTAATATAAAATACTGGGGGAAGAAAGTCATATCACACACATAGGGATTTTCCCTATCTCTGCATGTGTATTAGAATTCTGGAAAAGATATTTATAGCTGCTGATGTATATAAAACTCAATAAGTGCACCCTGTAGCATCACTAATACATCTTTTTTTGAAAATATATTGCCTTAATCGTCTTTGAATTCTCATCTTAATACCACTAGATGCTGAGCTGATCAGAGGTAACAATTCAATATGTAATTTTTATAAACAAGAAGCCTCATCCATATTGCTTCATGAATCTATTTAAATGGCTGAGTATCCGTCCCAGTCAAGGTGGACAACGACCTAGAAAAAATATCCCTAGATCGTGCAGGAGATGGGTCAGGATCGCCTATATCTCTACTAGGTGCTGTAGTTCAAGGTTTAGCAGAACATCCAAAATTCAATCGGGATGTTCAATCTCTGATTTCAAAAGCAATTAAAAAACATTCACTATTAATATTCCTCTTAATGTTAATTATTCATGGGAAAAACATCATGCCTCAGATAAACCTATCCAGATTTATTTGCGAACACTGCTTTTATTCTAAAGCGGGGGAGAAGTGTTCATTGCTAACTTGCCGCCATAAATTATAGTTTAGAAATGTACTTTAGTTAACAAACTCCTTTTTTACTGACATCTTGAAACAATGATGACCAGGCTCGCAAGACTCAAATGTCTTAATGCGGAGCTTCCTGGAAATTTCGTGGCACAGGACAGAAAGTAGCCCTAAGATGACCGTGTAGGAAAAAGTAATCATATAAAATAACTTCTTCATTACTGTACTTGACTTCAGGTTAGCTCCAGATAATCATAAAAATGTAGTCTGAATTACTGCAGATACTTTATGGGAAATCATATTAAGGTAGTGTTATTTTATAGAGGGATACTATTATTCTTTATGGATCAATAAGGATTGCATGGGTATATATAAATGTTAACTTTTGCCATCAGTCCTGTCAGTGGAGGTAATTCATCAACAAATTTGTCACGAAAGCAAAACTATATTTGCCAATCCATTTCCTTTTCACTAGAATAGGTTCTTTGCTTTAGAACATGAATCACAGAAAACACTCACATAAAAGCCACTTAACAGTCCGATCTGCCTAATTTGAAGTATTTACAAATAGGACATTGACAAAATGACGTGACATGCCATTGATAAGAATAAACAAACAGAAGATAAGACATAAAACTCTGTACTTACAATTAAAATTTTATGTCACTGTCTGTCACGCCATTCCTATCCAAAGTTGCTGCCAGTTACACCAGACGCACAGAGAAAACATTTCGCTTAAAAACCTGCTTAAGATTTTGAGCAAGGCACGGACTGAGGACATAAAAAGCAGTTGTCAAAACAGACAAATGAATTTCTTGTTAATGCAATGTGCCACTCACAGATGCCCATCATTTATTACTGTTTGTAATGTAATTTGAGTGAAAACAAAGATTGGACGCTTTATTCATAGTGTGGCATTTTTGGGGGTAGTAAAATTTATGGTTTTCAGTTTAACTAGATCAAAGTACTCAGCTTTTTTCCATTCTCAAAAGCATTCTTTAAAAGGATTCATTGAAAATATTTCAATATCTATAATTAAAACATTCACAGTATCAAGCATCCAGGGAGGATTGCACATACCTGACAGTGAAAGTGTTGGGGCAGAGGGGGTGGGGGGGGGTGATAGGACACAGTGCATTAAGACATGAGCCCTCCCTGAGGAAAACTTTCATGGGCACCATCTTTGTCCTTGAGGGAAAGTTCTAGAACAGTGAACTGTGCCTGTTTTTGGAGTCGGAGTACCGGGGATGGAGGTGCGTGTCTGTGTAAGTGCTTAGACTGGGTCCATTGCACTGGCATCCCAGAACACCGTGCAGGCTGCACAGTTTAATCCAGACGCAGAGCTGCAGCTGTCCTACTGCGCTCCTGGGAAATGAGCGCCCTTTCCTGTCGTCCTTTCACATCCTTCACTGGTGCACAGTGGCCAACTGTCTGGCCAGGGCACGTCTGCATTGCTCTGAAGAGCATCTAATCTCTTCCCTTATTACATACCCGTGGCCGGCCCCCTCCACCACGCGCCGGTAATAGTGGCACCCGTGGCCCAGTCCCCAGATGCCGGCATCTGCTCCTCTGGGGCCAAGCAGTGCTACTGAGAATATTTTTGATATGTTTGTGGCAGAACACTTTGAACCTTCAGAAAATGACAATCTGTTGGGTTTACCAGCTGTCCCAATTGCCTCTCACACATCAGTTGCTTAAACAAGTTTGGAAAGTCCAGACGAATCAAAACCCTTCAGTTCTGTCTCTGTCCTCAGATCTCAGAACCGCTTTGCTGAGCTTGAAAGTGTGGGCTTCTCTCAGGTCTGACCACTTGCTGTGTGCCTGCTTCTGCTCTGTCATTTCGCAGCTGCTGGTTTTGGGGTCCCCCATCTGCCTCACGTAATGAACTTTAAGGGGATACATAACTGGCCTGAACATGCCTCCTTGGGCAGCATCAGGCCGGCGGCCGCTAAGCTCACCAGGGGCAGGTATCGCTCCAGTGCCCAGAGCATATACATGCCATGCCCCTCCGTCACGCCCAGCCCACCACAGCGTGGCTCTTCTGCAGGCAGAGCGAGGCGGGCATGCCACACAGGCCCTGTGCTCTCAACCTCCAACCTGTCAGTAGTCCCTCTGGGGTGCATCTGCCACCTGGCAGTGAAGGGGGCTTCAGTCAGCCCTGCATGTGGGCCTGGGATCCCATTCTTCCTACCTGGTTTGTAGATCTAAAAACCAGCCTCAGTTTCTCCTAAGCAGACCCTCTGGCCAATCTCCAGGTAGATAGAAGCCCGGGGGAGGGGCACCTGAGTGCAGATGGCACGGACGCACCAGCCCCGCCTCACGGCTGACTCTGGTCCTAGTCCCCAGCCTCCGGGCATGCTCACCTGCTTCACTGACTACTGCACCTGCAGCCTTGCACAGGCGCACGCTAGGTCCCCAGAACTCTAGCCTGTACAGACGGTCAGGCATGCCTAGGGTTGTTTTTAACTTTCTTTGTTTTAAGTATTTATTTATGCACCCAAGAGTTGGGGCACAGGCCAGAGGCTAAGGAGATGTGAGGCTCCACCAGAGACAGAGTGGGGAGCAGAACAGGCAGGTCGACTGAAACACAGTGCAGAGGGGAGCAGCGAGTGAGGCAGGAGAGGTCTGCTGCGCCATGTGGGTCCTCTCCTGGGCCAGGGATCGAACTTACACTGCAGTGGGGGTGGAAGCTCACCCCACTGCACCACCAGGAGTGCCTAGGACTTTGCAGCCTGCCCCATCCTGCAAAAAAGCAGGGAGCCCTGGGGCTCGATGGTGGCACAAACAGCCTGCCCATCTGTTCCAGAGCAGACTACACCCCAACGTACAGACAGACCCCTCACAGCGTAGGGAGGTCCACGTCCCGCTCCTGGTTCCACCTACTTACTGGTGGCTCCTGGGAGTGTGTCCTTGATAAAGCACTTGCACTTGAATTCTTGGCTCCGTATCGCCCTCTGAGCGAACTCAAAATACTATTTTTATAACGTGGCTGTGACCGCAAGAGCACCGGCTGACAGAAAGCAGCAAGTCCGTAAAAGAAATGGGCTGTGACAATAAAAGGCAGAACCCAGCATTAGGTCTTAGACAGAATTCCACTTCGAGAGCCCACAAGGAGCTGGGTAACAGAAACTCAGTGATTCAATTTTCAATTGAAACTTTCAAGTTTCAGTCGCAAGAAGTCCATTCTTGCTGTAGAACGATGACATGGCAATTTCCCATCATACACAACTTAAGGAGAGACTAGAGGCGGGAGCCTGACATATAACTGTGTGCAGCTCCTTCAGGGTCTGTGTCCCAAGCTCAAGGAGAGGACTCCAGGTACTGGCCCAGCTCATAGACCTTCCCTACAAGTTTAGTACAGGAACCTTTGGGCAGAGATACAGCAATTCCAGAAACAGGGTAACAACTTCCAAGCAGCGGCGTCTTTGCCTACTCAACTAAGACTCCATAATTCCTTGTTCCATTTCCATTGTTAGTGTACTAATTGAGGAGATTTTTAGCCACTAAAAGTAGACCCACACTTGTGTGGGTACGTATTCTACTTCAGGATTCTGTAAAACTCCACACCATTCATTCTATACCAAAAATGATATGAAAAAGGGATAGAAAGGAAAGCTAGAATATTTTCCGGGTGTAAGTACAGAGGGAGGCTGAGCAGGATGATAACCTGATAGCCTGTGTCACACAGGGCAACACAGAAAGAGAGTAGCTCGTTTAAAAAAAACTGTATATGCACAAGAGCTGGGGTACAGGCCAGAGGTGCGGGGGGTAAGAGGATTCACCAGAGACAGAGTGGGGAGCAGAACAGGCAGATGGACTGAAACACACTGCTGAGGGGAGCAGCGGGGAGGCAGGAGAGGTCTGCTGCCCCCTGTGGGTCCCCTCCCTGGCCGGGGATCGAACTGGCACTGCTGTGCCGCGGATGCTTCACAGGGCAGCGCTCAACCCGCTGCGCCACCAGGGGGGCCCCGAGAGTAGCTTTTGCATCTGCTATTTTTCAAGTCAGATCTGCAAAAGTTCCCCTTTGTCAACTCATCCCGCACGGTATATAGGCGCCACCCACCCTAAGAGGAGACACAAACCAGCCCAGAAGAGAAGCAAGCAGCTTTGCGATGGAATAGGGGGGAGAAATGCAGTGGCACCTTATTTCCAGCCACATTCACAGATATAATCATAACGCGGAGCCTACTGTTGAGGAGCTACTTTGAGACTAAATTTTGAGTCACTGCCTGTAGAGCACCACATACGTCTCTGCCACTAGAATATCAGGTCAGATCCAAGCCATTACGGTGCATACTTGCATCACTGCAGGCATTTTTTCCAAGAAGATAATTTAGAAGACACCCCAAGATCATATTAGTAACTTTAATTAATACAATTCATCACTGAGTCTCTAGTTGGTATGAGAAAGTAGCATATTTGCCCATTCTTACAAAGTTCCGGATTTGGTGTGGGTCTGACCTATTTACAGGTGCTTTTTCCTACTGGGGATTGGTGCTAGCTCATTCTGCATTGCCCCTTAACTTTTGGGGTGCTGTCATCTCTGGGGGTGACATCATCATACCAGGCATGGTCTCAGTGATTAGTTGGTCTGTCTGACTTACTCAGACACAGCCCGGCCACAGGAGGAGTGAGCCTGTTTCTGCGCCCCTGTAGTTAAGCCCCTGTTCGTCCTGCTCTCTTGCACCCCTTGTCTCCGATGACCACACCCTCACCCAAGCAAAACGTTCTTCCAGTGCCTTGAGGAAACGTTCTCTCTTCAGCCGCCCTGAGGCTGTTGCACCTTCCAGAACACATCATCACTGTCCTTCTACTCAAAGGTTAAATAAGTAACACCCTGACATCATCGCCCAGTCCCACGGTCTCTAACACTGAGTTTGACGAAGCAGCACCTAAGGGCTCTCCAGAAAACCTGGGAGAACTTTCTGGCCTACAGCTACCCACACTCAAGTGACCCTCCCAGTAAGGGCAGTTTTCATTTACTACATCCCTGATGTAGCCCCTCCACTCCAATACCTGTGGCTTGTGATGTCTGACTATGTACATAGCTTCGGATGGTAATGTCTGTGAACAGTACACATGGGACACACAGCCCGGTCCTTCTGCATCCCCTGTCCCCATGGTGTTCTGCCTCAGTGGGCTCATCGTGCCTTCAGAGGAGCAGGTGCATAGCGGGGAGGGCCCAGTAAGCAACTGCAGTAAAGTTACCTTCTGGCCTCTCCCTGGAACTAAGCTGGCAGGTTTGGACAGTGGTATTGCCACACAAAACTTTTCAGCAAGTCTCATTATCCTTAGACAGACGACACCGGTGCCCAGTTTTGAAATTCTAATCTGCTGGATTTTGTAAAATCACTCCGTACGGGCACTTCTGTGCTACTGGCCACTTCTGGAGCCTTGTCTCTGTCCATCCTATTGTCCTGGTTTTACTTTAGATACGCCCCATGATTAGGCTCTAGCTGTGGCTTTTTCAGATGGATTTTTTTTCCAGTTGAAAGTGACTTTTCAACTGGCTTGTGGGAAGGAGAACAGGGACAACAGCAGCCCCGCACGGGAGGAACACACCTCAGGAGTCCAGTCGTGCCCTCTCCTCAGGACCAGCTCCTCCCACTCGTGCAAGATTCATTTTTGCAAAAACAATCTGCCAGAAAGCCTGGGCAGAGCCAGATGCTGACTGCCACATGCACAGGGGAAACTCGCCCGGGCCGGCCCACAGTAAGGCTTTAGCTATGCTGTGTGAGCGCCAGCCCTAGGCATTGGTGCAGGACAGTCCTTAGCATCTCCTCTTCCCAACGCCGGCCTCTCTATTGCCACACATACAACTTTCTCACCAGACGACACCGCTGCCCAGTTTTGAAATGCATGAGAAGCACCATTTCCACGGACAACACTGATCTCGACCAGCCAGGGCCAGCTCTGACGGGGTGCATCTGCCCAAGCTGATGCTGTGGTGGCGCCGAGTGCAGAGCGGGGGCTGCCAGTAGGAAACCTGTTCCCTACTCGTGAGAAAAACCAGGACTCTGTGAACGGATGTGTGCATACCCTCCTTCCAGGCAACACCTTTACGCCGTTACCTATCAATGGCAGCTAATGGCTTCCACGTCCACCAATACCCAAGGTGCCTCTGCGGACGCCGAGCCATCGGGGTAACGTGACTTCACCCCCTTTCCCAGTCTCCCCTGGCTTATCACCTCCTCTCTACACATCCTGCACCCTCCTTATCAATCAAACTCCAGGTCATATTGATTTTGTTCTCTAAGTAGTGTCATAACCCTTTCTATACACTCACTTATTGGAACACCTTGAGTTATCCCCCCCAAAAAAAGAAAAAAAGCAAGTATGTTAGTTCAGATCATGATTTTCTCTAACTCCAGTACTTTTTCATTGTGCTCACACTGGTTTCACACACTTTGACTCAGGTACAGGCCCCACAACCTCTTCAGACATGGCACCCACCACCGAGGCACCCAAAGTCCTTTCATCGCCTGTCTCCATGCGCACCATTCCTGCCCCTCGCTCCCAGGGCACCCAGGTGGTTCATCCACACGCACGCGGTCTGTACTGCTTTCTCCAAGCACTGCCTGCTACCCTCAAAAACATCCGATTCCATAGCACACAGAGTCAACAGCCATCACCTGCTGCCTGACTGTACAGCTGGTATGTGGAGCAAGTCCTCGGGAAGACTCGGGCACGTTTAAGAATCTTAACTCATAACAATACATAAGACAGGGTAGGTGTTTTTAAAGCACCTGTGGAAATGTGTTTGACTATCAAGCAATTTGATGTCTAAGGAAGTGGAATAACAGGTGTATAGGCAACTATTCCTGAACTTCCAGGAATTTGTATAGATAGGTTTGGCTTTATTTGGCCTTTTATTTCACTGGCCTGAAAGTCTTTCATTAAGCCACTTAAGTTAAATATTCAGAGAGCTTGGCCATGGATATGGTTGCTATGGTAATGTGATCCTACCAATATCTAGCACTCTTAAAACTTTATGAGTTTCCTGAACGTGTAAGAACTCTGGAGAAAGCATACCCTTTACACTTTGGGTGCAGCTGTATAATTTTGACAGTATGTCTAATGAGAAAAACAAAGAAATTCATGTCTTAGAAATGTGTGTTTTTTAAAAAATGCATGTAAGAGTCATTATGCAAAAAGCGTAGGATCCATATTCTGAATATAGATGTCTGTGCATTTAAGATCATAATGACAGGGTCTGACCCCACACCCTGTATGCACTCACTGTGAAAACACGTCTAGAAGTTAGCTGCAAAGGTCTCATCAAAACATGCTGCTAATAAGAGAGTCTGAGTAGTATACGCCTACTTCCTTATATCACGGCAAAATCTGTGCATTCAAAAAACCATCTTTCTTTTTACATTTTGAAAGGACAGCTTTATTAGGAAAAGGAGAAAGAAAAAAGAGAAGCACCTGCATAGTCCCAGGTGAGCAGAAGAGCTGCTGCTATGCAAAGAGAAAAGATTTGTGGGGGGAAAACAAAACAAAACAGCTCATAGTCCCGGCGGGCAGGAGCTGCCCATTTTTAATACCATCTATTGCCCAAGAGCTGTGCTCTCATATAGCTAGTTATAAAATCAGAATACCTTTTGTGGTTTATCACACCCATAAACCTCATCTGAAGTAAGCAATTGCCAAATAAAAAATACAGACCTATCTTAAGAAATCTAATACATACATTTTAAAGGTTTTTAATTATCATAGTTAGAGCGGATTATCCATATTTAAATGTGATTGTTTATTTTTCAAAAATATTTCATGTTTACCTTGTTTTAAATACTTTTATAGTTAACTGCCTTACACATCCAGATGGTGCATAGGGTGCAGGCAGTAGTGGTAATTACCCCCATTTCAAAAAAAAAGATATGGTAAGTAATGATCTCTATATAACTTTGTCTTTTTTTGTTGTGATTCTAGTTTAGGTAAAAGCCTCACGAACGTTCTTTCAAATCTATTTCTATTTTACCATTTCTGAGATACATCCAATTTTATACAATACAGTGCTCCCAGATTGCGAGATAAAGAATCTGAGTTACTTAAACGCTGGGCTTACAAGAGGTTGAGGACAGAAACGTTCATACGCATGCTAAAAGTTGGAATATTTTTCCTTAACCTTTAGAGTCATGCTTAATTTGGCATATTAATAGTAAAAATATCTTGAAAGATTAAAGAAATTTCTAATAGTAATTTTTAAGTGTTTAAGTCTGTTTCTTGCTCGGTCACAAGTTCCAGTCTTAAAACGCAGAAGAAAGCGGCATCTGACAACATTAGTGTCTGATTGCATCATTGCTTATTTTTTTCCGAGTAGTTGCTATAGCGATGACACTTCAGGTGCACACAGAAACTCCCGAGGGGAGCTGGGAACTAGCAGGAGAGACCAGCTTTGAGTCATCTCCTGCTAGTTGTCCTGTGCTGCTCACCAGTTAACTGTCCCCGTACGATAAGGCGCTCCACTTCTTCCCCAGTGGACAAACGCTCCCGTGAGAGTGTCTTCCCCCAGAATGGCTTATAAAAATTGTACGACTCATTCAAAAATAAATATTCTCACACTTGTTTGCAAAGGGCAAAGAAAACAGACTTCATTATAACAGATGATGTGGACTTCTGAGCAAATTCATTGACTACCAGAGACTTGAGATTCATTCTTGATACAGTGCATCTGGATAAATTTTATTCCTCCAAATCTGTCTTCCTCTAATAGTGATCATTAAAAGGATGTCTGACTTCATCTGCCCTATCTCTGTCTATACCTGTATCATCTACATTACAGATATCTATTTGAAAATACATTTTATATGTAGTTTGCAAGCCACATCTATGTTTGGAGCCTATAATTTTTGTCAGCTTCTCAGAATAGTTAATGAAATATATTTTTTAAATAATTGATATTAAAAACACCATGAAGAATTTTTGAATATGCATGTACAATTTAAGTTTATGCTTCCTACTTACTAATCATTCACCACCCGCTAACACCGACACTACCAGGTAATTCACGAGAAGGCCTTTCAAGGGCATTAACTCTGTGCCCTTTGCTTTCACTTTCTACCTCTCAAAGCAGCCACACAACAGAGATCACGAACTCAAGCCCAGTTCGAAGGGGGTTTGATGCCAAAAACATACTTTGACTGAAAACATATCCACGGCCCAGCAAAGGCAGCTCCCAATGCAATGCTGGCATCACGTGACTGAGGTGCAGGAAGCCACCTTAGCAGATTATCTGCTGTAGAAGTCAGAGGGAGACAGTACAATTAAGGCCTTTTAGCATCAGTGAAATCACTATTTAGTGTTTTTTTTTTTTTTTTAATTTGTGTACACAAGAGCTAGGCTATAGGCCTGAGTTACAGAAGGTGAAAGGATTCCCCAGAGACAGAGTGGGGAGCAGAACAGGCAGACTGACTGAAACACACTGCTGAGGGGAGCAGCGGGGAGGCAGGAGAGGTCTGCTGCACCCTGAGGGTCCCCTCCCTGGCCGGAGATCGAACTGGCACTGAGCAGATGCAGCGCTCAATCAGCTTTTCTACCAAGGAGGCCCCACTATTTAGTTTTGACAAAAACAAGCTGCTTAAATTATTCAGCACCTAATTAACACCCTGATCAATGGCATTCCACTACATGGGTGATTGGCTCTGCAGCTGCTGAAGGCATATGAAATATGTCCGATCCATATTCAGGCACCGGGTTGAACTCCACTTCGACTAATAGCAATGGGTGCATTTCAAGCCCTCACTTCGCAGCCACTGCTTCGTGAACTGCAATTTTCTCCATTTCCCATCTGAGGTTCACAAACTCTGCACCAGAATCTCACCTAACGGAGAATCAAAATGCATTCTATCAAAAATATGAACTTTGAAAATGCCAATACTTTTGCTCTAAAAATCAATGTTAGGAAGACAAAGCAGAGTATCTGAAGAACACTTTGTCTTCTCAAAGGAGCAAATATCAGCAAGGGGAGAGCAGTGGGCTGGTGTATTTGAATAAGAAGTCCAGATCCCTTATGTCTAGGTATGGAGTCTGGGACTTAGAGGAATAACAATAGACTGGTTGCAGGAAGAGACCAAGGGCTAAGAACTGGGCGTGGCCTCACAAGAAAGAGGGGGCGCATAACTCAAGCTCCCATCAGCACAGGCCTGGGGCTGGAGGACACGGAGTGGTGACGGGCACTGCTGCCAGGGTGGCTGTGGACATGGGATGCACAGGAACGGGTCCCAGTGTTGTAAATGCACCTCACGGCTGCCCAGAAGTGCCAGACTTGCTACTGATACAGCCGGAGATGCTTCTTAGCCTTTCAAATTATGAAATTAATAACTGCTTATGAATCAAATTCAGGCAAAGTCTAAAATATAGTAATTACCCTGTCCTCTCCAATTCGCTTTCTTGCGCTAAATGTTAAAAACTAATAATTGGGTCTCCCTGGTGGCGCAGTGGGTTAAGCAACACACTATGAGCAAACCGCAGCCACTGCAGCACGAGTTCGATCCCTGTTGCCGGCCAGGGAGGGGACCCACATGGCGCAGCAGACTTCTCCTGCTTCACCCACTGCTCCCCACTCTGTCTGGTGAACCCTCTCACCTCCCGCGACTCTGGTCTGTACCCCAGCTCTTGTGTGCATAAATAAATAAATCTTTTTTTTAAAAAAACTAATAACTGATGACGAATACAGCCTTCCTTTCTTTCTATACACACACACTGTGTGTATGTAACATATTCATGTAGGACGTGCTGCTTCCTGGCTTCTACTTATATCCTACAGATACTTTGCCGTATCCCACATTCCATTCCATACAGCTCTCAATTGCTGTAACAGTAGATATGGAATTGTTCCACAAGGTCTCAGCAAAATTCAGTCCTGAAAGTTTGCTGTGACCCAGTGCTTGTCTGGCTTTGTGGAGAGTAGGTGACAAGGCTGAGTGGGCACGGTGGCCCCTGGGCACTTGAGATCATAAGGGGAGAGTGGCTGTTATGCTTGTTCTAGATGCAGGGTGCTGCAAAAAAAAAACAAAATAAAATACTTACTGGAGAGGGAAAAAGAGGAACAGGAGAAACCAAACTCAGTGTTTTCATTCACTCAGAGATTAAAAACTATTCAGCAACAACTGTGGTTTTTGTTGTTGTTGCTTTTGGGGTTTTTTTTGGGTTTTCTTTTTAAAGATTGATCTATGCACACAAGAGCTAGGGTACAGTCCAGAGTCACAGAAGGTGAGAAGACTCACCAGAGACAAAGCGGGGAGCAGAACAGATGGAGCTGCTGAAACACACTGCTGAGGGGAGCAGTGGGCGAGACAGGAGAGGTCTGCTGTGCTCTGTGGGTCCCTCCGTGGCTGGGGATCGAACTCATCATGCTGCAGTGCCGTGAATGCTTCACAGTGCAGCACACAACCCACCCCACCACCAGGGAGGCCCAAGCAGCAATTGTTAACCAGCAACAAAGTGTCTGACTTTCGTGGAGAGGGCAGAAACATATCAGTGTATCTGCATGAGGGGGGAAAGAAAATGCCCCCCCTCCAAATAAAATACAGCAGCAGGCTGGACGTGAGGAGTGAGATCCTCTCTCATCTGGGTGTCTGTGTGGAAAGGAACAGCCCAGGAAGAAGGGGGGAGAATGCTGGAGAAAGCACTGCAAGGCAGAGGGCTCTCAGTGCAGGAGCCAAGAGCCCCGAGGGGCAGGGTGTGCAGGAAGCGAAGAGGACACAGCTGAATGGAGCGACAAGGTGAGGTCGTGGGCCCTGGGGATTGCAAACTCTGCAAGCTGGGCCCAGGCCAGGCCCCTGCGGAGAGGTCAGTGCAGGCAGTGGACACTGGTGGCCAGGTCAGGCTGGTCACTGGGCAGGACTATAAGATCACCAGTAATTATGCTAAAGATTATTGCAAAAACCTTGACAGGCTTTTTATGCGCAGATTCTCATGAAGTCAGGCTGTGAGACAGCAGCATGAATCTGAAGCAGAAGCCTCGCTCCGAGCTACTACATACACTTGGAAACCTTCTGTTTTCCTTCGTAACCTTTTCAAGAAGGACGAGCATTAATTCATATTCACGACAGCGGCAAAGCAGATGCATATGTTGAGAAGGGAGATGGGAAATGAAGGGGGAAGGATGGGGCAGGAACTTCGCCAGGCAATTTAGAGCCGACAAAGGTGATGATAAGCTAGAAGCTGGAGGATCTCGCACCACAAAAAAAGAATCAACTGAATCATATCACAAAACCCACACGCAAGCATTAGGAATATTTTAAAAAACTCAAACGACTTGAATGCAAGAATTGTGTTTGTGCATATAAATGTCACGATTCAGCTTTAGAATATAGATGAGGGGCTTGCCTCCCTGGCGGCACAGCAGGTTGAGCGCCGCACTGTGGAGCATCCGAGGCACAGCAGCGTGAGTTCGATCCCCAGCCAGGGAGGGACCCACATGGCGCAGCAGACCTCTCCTGCCTCCCTGCTGCTCCCCTCAGCAGTGTGTTTCCGTTGATCTGCCTGTTCTACTCCCCACTCTGTCTCTGGTGACTCCTCTCACCTCCCACGACTCTGGCCTGCACCCCAGCTCTTGGGTGAATAAGTAAATAAACTTCGGAAGATAGGTGAGTTATTTCCCGTGCATTGACGTGGCTGCAGCGGGGTCCTCACCCACCCCCGTCAGGAGCCTCCTCATTATGCTCATTTATAATCATTCCTGTCATTATTCTAAGGACTGGACTTTGCTAATTAGCTCTCTCTGAATACTGCGCTCCTCTGATCCCTGTTTCCTCTTCATCCAGGCGCCCTGTCATCTTGCTTTTATTTATACTGACCTTTGACATTCCAATTTTCTGTTTGCTTTTTAAAATCCTGGCTAATTAGAGGATTTCAAATTCCTCACGATCAAGAAGTTCTTGTACGGAGCATGTAATTAGAATATATGATGACAAGCACTGGGATTTGAACACCCCAGGGTGGAGCGATCACACATGCGAGCAGAGGTTCCCTGAGGACGCATAGCCTTTCAGCAATTAACCTCTCACTCCGGGCCAGGCCCGCGCGCCATCGCCTGGCATCTCTTAGTTGGGATGCTCGCAAAGTCTGCCCTTTCACTGCCTGTCATCAGACGTGGTGAACCCTCAGGTTGAAGTCAAAAGGCCAGGAGAGAAAGTCTCATCATCTTGTACAAACGATCACGGCGCCTTTTACTAGAAAACTATCATTAAACGTTTCCAAATTGCCTTTTGCCCTCACAGACTGCGGCACTTACACTTCTCTATGTTGCTGCTCCGTCCCCAGCAAGCTCCAGTATCTGCCCCGTGCAGCTGGGGGCACACGCAAACAGCCGGAACAAACACATGGAGCGGGCGCTGGGCAAGGGCAGCAGGCCTGGGACTCAAGGCCACCTGCTAGCAGGACATCCTGCCCTCTCACCCTCGCGCACCTGCTCTGCGCCAGGCCCTGCATTCACATGGCAAGTACAAAAGACGCCACACGTGGGCCTCCCTGGGAGTACAGTGACTTGAGCATCGCACTGTGAAGCATCCGCAGCACGAGTTCGATCCCTGGCCAGGGAGGGCACCCACAGGGCGCAGCAGACCTCTCCTGCCTCCCCGCTGCTCCCCTCAGCAGTGTGCTTCAGTCCATCTGCCTGTTCTGCTCCCCACTCTGTCTCAGGTGACTCCTCTCACCTCCCGCAACTCTGGCCTGTGCCCCAGCTCCTGTATGCATAAATAAATAATAAACTCTTAAAAAAAAGAAAAAGAGGGCCTCCCTGGTGGCGCAGTGGGTTAAGCAACGCGCTATGAAGCAAACCGCAGCCACTGCAGCACGAGTTCGATCCCTGCTGCCGGCCAGGGAGGGGACCCACATGGCGCGGCAGACCTCTCCTGCCTCCCCGCTGCTCCCCTCAGCAGTGTGCTTCAGTCCATCTGCCTGTTCTGCTCCCCACTCTGTCTCTGGTGCCTCCTCTCACCTTCAGGGACTCTGGCCTGCACCCCAGCTCTTGTGCGCATAAGTAAATAAATCTTTAAAAAGAAAAAAAAAAAAAAAAACAGGGCACTACACTAGGAGTTGTCCCTGCCTCCACGGAATGGAGAACAGATAAAAAAACCAGCCCTGGCACAGCCTGACGCGGCATTGGGCCCCATGCCCACGTCCCTCCTTGGTCAAGGACGACAGGCGACCGCAGAGAGAGAGCGCGGCCCTGGCAGACACGTCAGGGTGGGCGGGTGACAGCGAGAGCACCGGGCATGGGGAAGTCCAGCCGGAAGAGCATCTCCGGAGCTGCCTTAACTGTCCCATCAGACCATGTACACCGGCCCCAGCGAGGCAGGAGCCGGGGTCTTGGTGGTTGCCGAGTCAGAAAGACCTCCGCGGCACAGTCATAAACACGCAGGTTCCTCGGCACAGACGCCAAAGACACACCTCGACTTTTACCCTAACGTGCAGAGCCAGCCCTGGCGAAATGCAGCTCACCTGCCCACCTGCGACTGTGGGGTGCCTCTCTTTTCCTAATAAGCCTGTCCTTCTAATTTTTTTTACACCGTGTAAGAAACAGTAAGACACCTTAGCGCAAAGACGAAGACGCCAACTCCCGGGTTTCAAACCCTGTTACAAAGCGGGGGGACCGCGCTGGAGCCGAGGTGCCAGGGATGAGCCAGAGCCAAGGGCCTTTAAGTAGGACCTGAATTTCAAGGACACCTGCATTGCAAGAAGAAAATGAAGGGAAAATAGTCTTAAATTAAAATAAAAAATAATGAGCAAGGAGCAAGCGAATACCAGGAGTCCACTTGCACTTGTGAAGCAGGAAAAAATGGTGAACCCGCGTGGAGACGGCGCGCTGGCTGCAGCAGGGGCACACGCAGTGACTCAGCACGGCACGGCTTCTCAGCAAAGTAAGTGGACTCGCCTTTCGACTGACTTCCAGACCTGCAGGCAGCAGACTCCCACCGCCCCCGTGCACCAGCGCTGGTGTCTGCCCAGCTGCCGGGCCCCCTCACCCCACGTAGGCTCCGCACTGAGCCTCACGCCACTGGCTAAGTGACCGTGCAGGGCAGCAGCCTAGCAGGGAGAGCTAATGCCACAAGCACCCCCAAACCCAGAGATATGTTTGACCAGGCTCCGGAGCCCCAGCTGGCAGCAGGTGTGACAGTCAGCCCTGCCCCACTTCCCTCCAGGACCGGTTCAGGGAAACTGCTGGGCAAAGAGGAAAGGGTCTGGTTCCCACGCCCTGGCTCGCCCCCGTGTCTGTACCCCTGTTGGGTGCAGGGGCGCCGCGCGCAGGAGGGTCTCCCCACTCCTCATCCCTGGGACGGACGGCTCGTCTCATGCTCCCGCGGCATTCTCCTTGCCCCCGGGGATCTGCTAGGGCCACTGCTTTGCACACAGGTGCGGATCAA
The DNA here is from genome assembly GCA_019455555.1 of Galemys pyrenaicus. Taxonomy (NCBI): domain Eukaryota; kingdom Metazoa; phylum Chordata; class Mammalia; order Eulipotyphla; family Talpidae; genus Galemys; species Galemys pyrenaicus. The sequence goes on from JAGFMF010012294.1 coordinate 4,349,426, forward strand.
CGCAAAGGCCACCTTGAGAGGTGAGGGTGATGGCCTTGGCCCGAGCAGTCAGGTCCCTCGGGTCGCTCTGGTCGCTGTGGGTGGGCAGGGCCGCCAGGGCCGCGATGGCTGTATGCAGTGACCCCGCGAGCCGGCGGGAGGCAGCTGGGTTCTCGGTTCCCACATTGGGCGGCACGGTTCACAGGAACCAGAGCTGCTGGGTCAGCAGCGCACCTGAGCGCGGCGGGAGCCTCCGCCGCCAGCACCGGCCGCTGGCCTGGGCCTTCTGCCAGGAGCAGCAGAGAAAGAGACATACACCCGCCAACTCTGCGCGGTCCTGAGGGGAATTACCGAGCATGGGCACTCTGATGCTGGGAAAAGGCCAAGTGAAGGCGCTGAAATGTAAATCGTGTGTCAGAGGGTAAGGCAGGAAGGCTTGAGCGTAAGCTGTAAGCTCCTCCAGACAGACGCTCCCCTTACCTGCTGCTCCAGGGGGACGGGCCACGCATGAGGACTGCTTTATCGTCACCCACCTGGGAAGCAGCCAGCGCCACAGACACCCCAGTCTGGAGGAGCCGCTGCGTTACAGGAGGCAGCAAGTGGGCAGACTGGTGACGCTCAGCGCGCCAGAACCAGCTGCTTTCTAAAAGTCCCTTTGAGGCCTTCTGGGTATGTAATTTCCTTAAGTATTCGAAATATTGAAAGTACATTTCCCTGGCCTGATAATCTCATTAAATACCATATAGATGAGATCTCCACGAGCTGTTTGTATTTTGCAGCACTGAGCTGCATGCTCTACCTCTTTTCCGCAGAGGACACATAGGAGATGTTTCCATTTTAATGGGCAGCACGGGCTTTGTCACAACTACGCAGAGGCTGTGACAGCACATAAATGGGCACGGACACGCCCAACACTATCTACAGTAACAGCAGCGACCTGGGCTTAGCAGGTAAGCAGAGTTTATGCCGCCTGTCTGGTACAATAGTTCATGTTTTTTTAAAAAAAAAAAATATTTATGCACACAAGAGCTGGGGTACAGGCCAGAGGAACAGGAGGTGAGAGGAGTCACCAGAGGCAGAGCGGGGAGCAGAACAGGCAGATGAACTGAAACACACTGCTGAGGGGAGCAGCAGGTACAGCAGGAGAGGTCTGCTGCGCCATGTGAGTTCCCTGGCCAGGGATCGAACTCATGCTGCAGTGGATGTGGAAGCCCCACAGTGTGGCGCCCAACCCCTTGTGACACCAGCGAGGCCCCATATTTCATGTCTTTTCCACTCAATATCTGCTATATTCTGCACAGGGGGGCGGTGCTTTTTTTGTATGCATTAGAGGACTGAATTATTTTTAAAGCAAATTATTTAAGGTAGATGATAATTATTATATTCATGTAACATGTTAGTAGGAAGTTTTATGACTTTTTTCCTTAGGAAATGGGCAAATATTAAAAAAAAAATTCTTCCTCAGATAACTCCTTAGAATAATTTTGTGTTTTTTAAGAGGAAAGCACATGGAACAATACAAATTTTCACTCAAGAATTATGTCAAAGGATGATTTATACTACAAGATCCTTCGCAACGAATGCCTTATTTAAATATTTTGTTGTGTGTCCCTTTTCATGGAAAATTAAATGACGGAGCTTTTTTTTTTTTTAAAGATCTCTTCTACCACCGTTGGTGAGACTATTGTCTGGCTCAGCCCCTATGGAGGTTTCTCAAAAGATCAAAAATAGATCGCCATACAACCCAGAGATTCCACTCCCGGTAGGTACCCAAAGAATACAAAACCACTCGTCCAAAAGGAAATCTGCACATCTACGGTCACTGCAGCACTATTTACATAGCCACACCATGGAAACAAAATAACCGCCCCAAACAGATGAGTGGATCAAGAAAATGTGTAGCTGTAATAGAATATTACTCAGCAGTCAAAACTGAATTCCAGTCATTTGCAGCAATGTGGATGGAGCTGGAAGGGCTGAGGCCAAGAAACCTAAGCCAGAAAGACAGTGGAAAACAGAGAACCCCCGCGAAGGGTCAAAGACGATCTTGAAAGCCAAGGCAGAAATGAGACGGGAATGAAGGAGTTACTGAACTTTGCTCGAGCACCGCTGGCGACGTGTGGTGTTTAGCCTAGAACCCTGCAGACCCATCCTCAACTTCTTCAGGCTCCACCAAATGGTCTCTCCATCTTTAAGTACACCTTTTGGCAGCCGTCCTTCTGCCTACCTGTGCCCATGCAGGTGCTGCTCTCCACCAGCTCTCTGCTCTGCAGGGCCGTGGCCTGGAGAACTGTCTCGGTGAGTGACATTCAGTCCTTTTCACCATTGAGCAGTCTGCACTTATGCCCCCCCCGTCCTCCCCTGAAAGATCCCAGATGACAGTGCATTCTGTGAAGTAGTTCTGGGAAGAGGTGAGGCCAGAAAATGCCAGAAGGCAAGTAAGGAAAGGAGCAGCGGAGGGTAGTCCTCAGACAACAAACAACACAGACCGCAGGTAGCAGAGGCCCAGGCCGACCAGGCAGGATAAAACCAACCTCTGAATTATCCCCCTTCAGGGAGAGGGCACTGAGCGTTTATGCCGCAAGACCCGTTAGTCCTTAGAGCCTTGCTCCCGGGTTGGCAGCGCTTGATTCTTCCTAGAAGAGCCAGTACAAGCTCAAGGCACAAAACGAACTCTGGTCCCAAGAAATCCCACTGTTCTGCACGTGCACGAACATGGGGAGACCCGCAGAGCTGTGAGCACGAGTCTGCTATGAGCGCCCCTTTCCCTGTCGGCTCCTGGCCAGTTTTTTCTTATTGGAACAATTTGGAATTGCTCTTGAGACATAGATGGAGGGGGAAACACAACTTGACCTCTCTGAGAAAGATTTACTATCGGAGGTGCCCTAACTAATGTAAGGAACCAGGCAGACCCGAAATATTTCATTCTGCTAATGCAGCTCAGGGCCACAGGAAACACTGAGAACGAGGTTCAGTCCCGGGAACACCGGAACAGTTGTTCCCTAATGTCCATTTGTCTTTCCGGGACAGAGGGAGGCATGAGCGCAGAGAGGTGTGCTGAAGACAAGCCTTAACTCATCCGCAAACGTCACTTTGCCACTGAAGTGCTCGTCTCCTTATTAAGCATGCTGTGACTTAGCCCGAGATTAAATTCTGAAAACGTGTAATGTTATGGTGCGCTCCAACCGAAGACCCACTCTCTAAATGTGTGCAGACTGGCACTGGGGCCCCTGATGGGATGCGAACGGACCACGCAGACGGGCCATCTGAGGTTGTCCTTAGCCCTGCGGGCGGGCAGGAGCCTGCTCCTGGGCAGGGTTAGCCACACCCATGGGGCGCTTCCTGCCCCACAGCTCCCGTCACCCTAGACCCCGATCAGACACTGGCTGCCTAAGGGACACTCCTGACTTTGGTTTTTCTTTCAGATGCTGTAGAAATTCTCTTAAATTTAGTAAAAAAAAAAATCAAAAAATGGGCAGAAGAACTTAAAAGACACTTCTCCAAAGAGGACATACACATGGCCAACAGGCACATGAGAAAATGCTCAGCATCCCTCATAATCAGGGAAATGCAAATCAAGACCACAACGAGGTACCACCTCACACCGGTAAGAATGGCACACATTGAAAAAACCAACAGTGTCAAATGCTGGCGAGGATGTGGGGAAAAAGGAACCCTGGTACACTGCTGGTGGGAATGCAAGCTAATCCAACCATTATGGAAGGCTTTATGGAGGTCCCTTAGTCTACTAGAAATGGAACTACCATATGATCCGGCAATCCCACTCCTAGGAATCTACCCAAAGGACACAAAAACACCGATCCAAAAGAGCACCTGTACTCCTCTGTTTATCGCAGCACTATTTGTAATTGGTAAGACCTGGAAACAACCCAAATGCCCAAAAGTAGATGACTGCATCAAGAAGATGTGGTACATATACACAGTGGAATATTATTCAGCAATCAAAAACTAAGCCATTTATAGAAACATGGATGGAACTAGAAGGAGTTGTACTCAGTGAAACAAGTCAGAAGGCAAGAGAAAAATATCAGATGGCTTCACTATTAGGAGGAATGTGAAAGAGCAACAACTACAACAAAAAGCAGCAGCAGCTCAAGGAAATGACAACCAAAAGCAAACAAAAAACTCAACAAGACCAAAAGGTCAAAGATAAACCAAAGGGACCATGGGGTGGGAGGGAGGGAGGAAGGAAGGGCAAAGACCAGGAGGAGGGCAGAAAGAACACAAGGGACTGAGGTGACGGTGCATGGGTGGAATGGTGGTGGGAACTCCCTGGGGACTGCAAATGGTGTCAAATATAATTAAATACATTTATTTTAAAAAAAGAAATTTTCTTAAATTTGATTCCTGTCCGTTACCCAGACTTCAGTCTGTCTTTGTCAGAAGAAGTAAGAACAGACCTCGAGCTGGGCTGGCCATCTTTACCCAAATTTGCTTTTTTTCTGTCATCCCTCTTCACCCTTCCCTTCAGTCTGCTCCTTGGCTACCTCACGTCAACCATGACAGCAGGAGACCACAGAAGCTGACAGTGTCACCTCCTGAGCCACATCCTCTCTAGAAGGTTCCTGGCTGTCTGCTGTTCACAGTCTCATCAGGTAGTGGTAGGAGTGGTAGGCCTTTCTTCAACGTTTTCCACTAGCCTTTGAGTTTAGCCTCAAGCAACAAAGCACTGTAATTCAGACCCATTAACTGCAAGAAAACGGTGCCTCTCCTTCATGTTCACTTTACTGCCTTAAGTCATTTGTCATGTATTTAGCCTAGAATTCTGAAGAACCTTGTCAACCTCTTTAGGCTCCACCAAATGTTCTCTCCATCTTTAAGTACACCTTTTGGCAGCCGTCCTTCTGCCCACCCATGCCCATGCAGGCGCTTCTCCTCCTCAGCTCTCTCCTCTGCAGGGCAGCAGCCTCCTGCCTGCCCGTGACCTGCACCTGCCGGGGCTTCTCTGCACTGACACCCTCAGTGGAGGCAGCTCCCTCAAGGCCGCTGCCTGCAGCCGTGCAGCCTCTCTCAGCAAACCTGTCCCTCTCGGGCAGCTCTTCCTACCTGCTTGTGTCTATACAAACGTCCTTTACTCTTCTGTCCCTTTCCCTAATAAACCTGCTCTTTAAATATAAAAATAATATATATACCTTTTACTTATTTTTTTCAGTTTACTTTTTTGAGGTAACATTGGTTCATGACACTGTATGATTCAGAGATACAGGCTCACACCTCCCCAGATGTAGGTCACCCCCCACATCCACCGCCAAAGCACTGGTGATCCTCCACGGCAATCCCAGGCCCCTCCCACCCTTTGCTCTCTAGTTCTGCAGGAGGATTGTTTTGCTTTGGCTTCGTCATTCGTTTCTTTATATTCCATGAGTGAAACCATCAGGAATCCATACCTCATTCAAGATACTCAAGTTTTTTCCAAGGTGTTCTTGGTGTGATATGATGACTTAACTCACCAAATATTTGTAAGATACAAAAGAAACTCAAATTTATGATTTGCCACAAGTCACTAGTAGAAAAAATTCTCCGTCTAATTATTTTAAACATTTCAGACACTAGATCTAAGACCATGTTTATAGATACAAAGATGAAACCCAGAACTCAGGGGCTCTGGGTACTGCTGGAACGTGCGCAGCCAGAGGGAGAATAGGAAAACAGAGAAACCTGCAGCACAACACAGAGGCTGGTAATAGCGGCCTGTAACTCACACTAAGAAGCATGGACCTTGGGTTTTGGTAATAGAGGGCCTTTGAGAATTTCCAGGGGATGCAGAGTTATAAGACAATTTTTATTTTAGAGAAAGCCTACACTAGAAAAACTGTAGATTATAGTTTTAAGAAGTCCTTCATTTTGAAAACTTCCAGATTAAGGATAATAAATAACTCCCTACATATAAGCTTAGTACACTTGGAAAATTTCAATCAATCTCCCTAGAAATCTAGGACCTCCCTGGTGGCACAGCGGGTTGGGGGCTGCACTGTGGGGCTTCCGCAGCCACTGTAGCATGAGTTTGATCCCCGGCCAGGGCGGGGACCCACATGGCGCAGCAGACCTCTCCTGCCTTGCCCGCTGCTCCCCTCAGAGGTGTGTTTCAGTCCATCTGCCTGTTCTGCTCCCCACTCTGTCTCTGGTGAATCCTCTCACCGCCCCCACACCTCTGGCCTGTACCCCAGTTCTTATATGCATCAATAAATAAAATCTAAAAGTATTATATAATTGTTATATCATAATTATGATATAATTATATAAAATTATTTTATAATTTAATGTATAATAAAGTTATTACAATATAATTCCCCTGTAGCACATGGAGAAAATTTGAGAAACGTTCATCAGGTTTTCAGGGTAAGGCACCTAGGTTGGAATACTGGCAAAGGGAGAGAGAAATCTAGAATGCCACATTGGTTCCCAGCTCTAGTATCTTCAGACAAAAATAATACAGGGGAGAATGGGGAGAGAAACTGTTGGATGCTGATGAACAATCAACAAAATAGAAGGTTTGGGCTTCCTGGATAGAGAGTCCAGTGAGGCCTGGAGACGGATACACGCAGGGTGGTGGGTCACGTGACTGAGCTTCAAGGCGAGCGACCAGGGAAGGGGAGTCGGGTCCCTACACACACCTGCAAGGATGGCTGCCGGGCTCAGGCCCGAGAAGAGAGCAGGGCAGAAGTGCTGAGAAATGTACGTACCAGGAATGCAACAATGAACAGCAGTCAAGAGAAGTGCCAGCACAAAGTCCCCGATACTTTTAAATGCCTTAATGAACAGACAAATTGTGTATTGCTTATCTGATTCCCCTCTCTCAGTTCAAGTCCTCTCTCAGAACACCAGGTATCTGTAGGTATGATGGAGGATAAAGAACAGAGAAACTAGAAAGGAGACGCCTGAAGACCAGAGACCTGGCTCCCACAAGGAGGGGAGGGCAGAAGGATTAGCAACCATTAACCAACTACAGAAACAAAGATCCTCAGGCGCCAATGCCCAGAGCACAAAGCACAAGATCCAGGCAGGTATCTGACTGCTCGGGGGCGTCAGACCAAAGGAAAGCCAGGAGCTTGAGCTCTCTCTGGAATCCACTGTGGTATCTCCAGAGGCCACTGTGTGCAGAGCCTCCCCCAAGCCCCTCCCCACCAAAAGAAGACGATAAAACCTAATTAATGCTGCCCGCACTTAGGGGCAGCTCTTCCCGCTGGCTTGTGTCTGTGCAAGCGTCTGTTTCTTTCCTGTCCCTTGTCCCAGTAAACCTGCTCTTTAAGACAACTAAAGTTTCCTTCTCATCTCATGAGAAACTCACCTGGGAACTCGCGCGTGCTGCTGAACGGGAAGCTCTGGTGAAACCTTTCCCAGAGTGAACCCAAGAGCCCCGCTGCCCAAACCTACAGACTCCAAAAATGACATCAGGTGGATAAGATTGATGGAGGGACATAATGTTTTCTATGATCTTATGTGTCCTCACAGCGTCCTTTCCAATCACTTTAACGATTGCAGGTCTCACCTGCTGGCACCTTCACAGCGTCCTCCCCTCCTGCCCGTGGATGCACGTCCCCATCTTCCAGCATCTCCATGTTCACGCTTCTCTCTCTCAGCTGTTAGCTAGCGACCCTGGCGAGCTAGTTCAGGGGACGGACTCCTGAGACACGAGCTCAGTGCACTCCTGCTATCTCGTCCAACAGGTGCCTTCCCGTCCTGCCTGGAAGCAAGGTTTGGGTCACACTGGACGTCACCAGGTTACGTTAGTCTCCACATACAGCCACTGGGCAAGCTACGCCAGAAGTCACAGGACAGAGGGGCTCCCCATCAGGTTAAGATGCGAACCTCACACAAGTTCCCACACGTGATCTAGACCGCAAGGGGGGCCGCAGGACCACACCCAAGGCCGGGGTCCCGTGGGCTGGCGTGTGCTGCTGCTGCTGCTGCCGCCCTACCTGCCTCAGTGGCCTTCCCTGCTCTTGGGGAAGACCTGGCACCGACATGCACTTCTTCCCCTGGCAAGGGCAGGGGCCAGTGCGTGGGCAGCTGCCACTGGACAGGAGCTGCGGAGTCTCATGAGCTTCATGGACAGACACTTGGACAGGAAGAGGCAGAATCACAGTGGATGTCACTGATGGCGGCCAACTAGGAGTTCATGGACACCGAGTGCCCGGATGATAATAGCTACTACCCCCGGCTCCCCCCCCATCTCCATCTCTGTGTATTCAGCACACAGGCTAGGACTTGTCTCTTACCTACATGTCTCGCGGCTGCAAAGCTTATCAGCTTATGAATTCTGTTTATATCTCACATGCTCTTTGCATATTCAGTATATCTACCCGACACAGTTTGTGAGTTTCAACCCCGCATAGAGTTGATTCATTATCCAGGCTTAACATAAAGCGGTTTTTAGTAGTTTCACTCATAGTACTTATTTTGGTTAACAGGCATAACTGTGGATTCTTAACTAAGGGAGAAAACAGAATGCTAGTGAAAATTTCAGGCCCATGACAAGCCAGCGGAAGACTATTTTGACTGAAACAATGAAAACTTTAGATTTCCATGAAATCACATTTCATAGAAAATTGGTTACTGTGTAAAGGCTTCAGTACCCAGAACATTCTGCTACAGTATTTCTCGAAGACATTGCTCCGTTAAATAATGCTGAAAATACCCACGGTCATTTGTAGTTTATCCAAAATAAGAACTTAGAAAATAAGAACTTCTAAAAATATCAGAGAGTTTCTCCACCAAATCCTTGAAAAATATAAAATGCGAAGTTGAGGATAATGATGTTTCTAGTTACTAAAATACTATTTCACTTGCTATAATAAGGTTTCTTAATTCAGAAGACTTGAAAATAATTAAGGCATTTTTATATTTTTACTCAAAACAGAAATAACCACCCCTTGCTGTTTATGTAACAATATATTCACTATGTAAATAGCTATATATTCTTGAAAAATAAAAATCGATTCCTTGAATGTCTTCTAATTTCAAGAATTTATTATATTTGATATAAAACTGGTCCAAAAAGCAACAGCCTAAAGCAAGTTTTCCAGAGTCAATGAAGGCCACCTCATTAAGGGAAGAACCACAGTAAAATACAAAAACCCGTGGAGAGCACACTAATGCCATTTACTGCACCAGGGTCTGTGCTGATTCATCAGGATAAGATATCAAATTCTCATAAGTCTGATAATCTGCCCACTATCTCTCTTCAGTGGAATTGGCAAGTAGGTGCTTTTTAATATCACTTTGTCGATTTCCAAACAGAAATTCTTGCCTCTGTTTTTCCAACAAAGATTTCATCAAATTGCAAAGAAGCAGAAGATCCCACACAAGATGCAAGAGAGTACTGAGAAAAACACTTTGGCGTTACTCTTGACAGTGCTCTTCTGGCTATGAAGCCAAAACACAGGCAACAGAAATACGCAAGAGAGAAAAAGGTTCTGCCCAGCAAAAGAAACAATCAACCAAATAAAAAGACAGCCGATGGAATGGAAGAAAAGATAGAAAAAGGCATGTCTTACCAGGAGTTAAAAATATAGTTAAAAACGCCTACAACTTAATGGCAAAATATGAAATTCTGATCAAGGACTTGAACAGGTATGTTTCAAAACCAGACGTGGAAGTGTGTATGAAGGTGAAGGAGAAAGTGCTCACCATCACAGAGCAGACCGTGCAAGCAAACCGCAGTAAGCCAGCCTCACGCTCCAAGGGTGACCGTTGTGCAGAGGAGAAGAGAAACAAGCATCAGCAAGACTAGAGCGACAGGAACTCTGTGCACTGCCGGTGGGGCTGCCGGTGGGGGCGCCGGTGGGTGCAGTCTCCGTGGGACACGGCGTGGTAGTTCCTCCAAAACTGAACCACAGGACGACCGTCCTATCCACTTCTGGATCTCTGTCTCCATAGGAAATGAAGTCAGTGTCTCGGAGACATCCCCATTCTCAGATAGACAGAGGATAGGGAAAACAGACGCAAACTAAGTGACTATCTTAGATATACAAATAAAGTGTGTGTGTGTGCATGCGTGAACACGTGCTCACACACACACGCACACTCCACAACAGTCAAACTCATAGACTCAAAGCGTGGCCTGGGACTGAGGTCCATGGAGAGAAGTTAGTCAAAGTTGCAAAGTCTGGGGCAAGCACTGCACTATGAAGCATCTGTAGCCACTGCAACACAAGTTCAATCCCCAGCCAGGGAGGGGACCCACATGGCTTGGCAGACCTCTCCTGCCTCCCCGCTGCCCCCCCTCAGCAGAGTGTTTCAGTCGATCTGCCTGTTCTGCTCCCCACTCTGTCTCTGGTGACTCCTCTCACCACCTCTCTCCCCGCACCTCTGGCCTGCACCCCAGGTACAAGTCTAGTATGCATAAGCAAATAAATCTTTTTTAAGAAGTTGCAAAGTTTCATTTGTGCAAGATAAATATCTGCAGATCAAAAGTACATTGTGGTGACTATAGTCACCAATATCGTTTTCTTCAATTTTGTAAGCAGAGCAGACCTTAGGTGTTCTCACCAAAACAAAATGGTAACAGTAGCAGGTAACAGGTATCTTAAATACCTTGATCGTGGTGATAATTCCACAAAGCAAACATACGCAAATATCAGCTGTGTACCTTAAGTATCTAAATCTTTTATTTGACCATTGTTTTATGTACTTTATGTTATATATTCTATTTAGATATATTATCCCTAAATAAAGCTATTTTGAAAAGTCAAAAAAACTAGATATAAGATACATTACATGGAATAAGCAATGTCTAGCCAAACTCTAGAGTGATCTTTTTTGCTAAAAATAAAAAACTGAGTGCCCTATTGCATGTGTTTATCAAAAGTTATAAACCGAACATTAAAAACAGCAAATTTTACTGCACAGAAATAAAATATGTGGGCTAAAAAAGTATGCAATGACCTCCTAATAGTAAAAGCTACCAACTTCAAAGACCACATTTATAAAAATATGTGTCAAATTTTATAACACTAAAAAAAATTATTTGCTTTAAATGTGTCCCTGTCCAAAATAAATACTCAATAATGGCTTAGGTGGGGGTCAGGGATGATTTATAGCACTGGGACGTCTGAACCAACTTCACGGAGAAGTGCCGAAGGCACCCACAGGAAGGCAGTGAGGTGAGGCCACTCTTGATTGTGGGGGTCTTAAGATCAAAATGAAAAGGGGATAAGAGCCATAAATGGAAATGATAGCCACACCATCACAAAGCCACTCAGACATCCAAGCAGACAGCAAGCAGTGACTGTTCCAAGGTCATTCCCCACCACCACCTTACAGCTCAGTCCTTAACCCTAGAAATCCAGTTTAGGCTGAAGAAAAGAGAGGCCACACCGATACACACCCCGTATTACACACAACTCACCTGAACGCGAGCAAACTGTTTACTGCCCTTTTTTCTATGACCTCGTCAATTTTAGTCCTGAAGTTTATTATTTTTTTTACTGGCTTTGCTACTCTGTGCAAAGCGATTAACCTTTCTGAGCTTCATTATAATTAACTCTAAAATGAGACTGTCTTTAACTGAAAAGATGAGAGTGAGACTGTGGCAAAAATTTAGTCCCTATAAAGAATGTCATATTTTCTTCATTCCCCAGCAGAATACCTTTCATTACATCCCTAGCCTTTTTATTTTTAGACAAAAATTTATCGTGATAACAGCGACTTATGATCTTACGTAAGTTTCATATATACGGATTTACAATTCAACATCTCTACACACCACGTAGCACCACCATCAAAAGGCTCCCTTCCATTCATCAACCTCCAACTGATGCCTTCAAGACCCATGACACACAGCATCCTAGGTGGGTGTGTGCTGAGAAGTTCTTTCTAAATTCACCATGTAACTTAGAAGTCAAAAATAATGCATGGAAGTATACAGTCATCAGACCACATTTCAAAATAAGTGTCTTAAAGTGGCCAGTGAGGTAGAATGCCATCAGATAACCCACAAGTGTTCAAGATGGAAAAGATAGCACACACATACAGCTATTCCAGCTTGCTTACAGACCATGTCAGTATTGCATGTACGTTAGCAATGGAGTGGGCGAGGCACTGGCATGGGCATAAATGACTTCGGCCCACTGAGGGTCTTGCAATCCCATAGACAAGTGGGGTGTCCATAGAAAGCACGAGGACAAAAGAACACGCTGCCCATACATGAATTTCATCTGAAAGCATGGAGCCTCTGATTCCCAAGACTGGGAAATTTATTATTTAATTGGAGTAACACTGTATTACAACATTATTTTTTAAAGATTTTATTTATGTGTGCAAGCACTGGGGTACAAGCCAGAGATCGACCAGAGACAGAGTGGGGAGCAGAACAGGCAGATGGACTGAAATACACTGCTAAGGGGAGCAGCGGGCGAGGCAGGAGAGGTCTGCTGTGCCCTGTGGGTCCCTCCCTGGCCAGCGGCAGGGATCGAACTCGTGCTGCAGTGGCTGCGGTTTGCTTCATAGTACATTACTTAACCCATTGCACCACCAGGGAGGGCCCTGCATTACAACATTATTGAGGTCCACACATTCATCACTGCGAATCAACACATGTATACTCCACACACTGGTTCACAGTAAGAAGTATACTGCTAATCATAGTTTCTATTTTAAGGGACAAAATCAAATACTGTACAGAAATGAACAACGGTGCGAGAAATTAAAAATAAGTAAATAAAGACCCATCTCAAATGTCCTAAGAAGTGACTCCTGGGCCTCCCTGGTGGCGCAGTGGGTTAAGCAACGCACTATGAAGCAAACCGCAGTTACTGCAGCACGAGTTCGATCCCTGCTGCCGGCCAGGGAG